>JAPQVY010000089.1:11546982-12089482 GCA_028535165.1 Quercus tomentella | reverse complement strand
TTCTTCTTCAAGAATTTGATTTGGAAGTTCGAGATAAGAAAGGAAGTGAAAATTTAGTTGTTGACCATCTCTCTCGGTTGGAGCAAGAGGAAGTAAGTCCAGATTTAGTGATCCAAGAAGCATTCCTTGATGAGCAGTTGTTTGCATGTGAGATCAAGCTTCCTTGGTATGCTGATATTGTAAACTACCTAGCTTGTAAGGTATTGCCACCAGATCTTACTTATCACCAACGTAAGAAGTTTTTGCATGATGTGAAATATTATCTTTGGGATGAGCCTTTGCTTTTCAAAAGATGCCCTGATCAAATCATCCGAAGATGTGTGCCAGAAGAGGAGATGCAAGCCATTCTCCATCATTGCCATTCCTCATCATATGGAGGACATTGTGGAGTAACACGAACAGTAGCTAAGGTACTTCAAAGTGGTTTCTTTTGGCCTTCTATTTTTCGTGATAGTTATACTTTGGTGAAAACTTGTGATCGGTGCCAACGTATGGGAAATATTTCAAGGCGTTAGGAACTACCATTGAAAAATATCTTAGAGGTTGAGTTATTTGATGTTTGGGGAATTGATTTTATGGGTCCTTTTCCTCCTTCTTTTGGCTTTGTTTATATCTTGTTGGCAGTTGACTATGTGTCAAAATGGGTGGAGGCAATTGCAACAACAACAAACGATGCAAAGGTAGTGCTCAAATTTCTGCATAAGAACATATTCACAAGATTTGGCACTCCACGAGCTATTATTAGTGATGAAGGGACCCACTTTTGCAACAAGTTGTTTGACAACCTTCTTTCTAACTATGGTGTGAAGCACAAGATAGCACTTGCCTACCATCCTCAAACTAATGGCCAAGCTGAAATTTCAAATCGAGAAATCAAGAATATCCTTGAGAAGACGGTCAACACCAATAGAAAGGATTGGGCAAAGAAGCTTGATGATGCTCTGTGGGCATACAGTACAGCTTTTAAAACACCTATCAGGATGTCTCCTTATAGATTAGTGTTTGGAAAAGCATGTCATCTCCCTGTTGAGTTGGAGCATAAAGCTTATTGGGCTGTGAAGAAGTTCAATTTTGATTTGAAGGCAGCAGGGGAAAAGCGGCTTCTTTAATTGAATGAGATGGATGAGTTCTGGAACGATACTTATGAAAATGTAAAGATCTACAAAGAACGGACAAAGAAGTGGCATGACAAACAAATTCTTAGGCGTGAGTTTGCTCTAGGACAGCAGGTTTTACTCTTCAATTCACGACTAAAACTCTTCCCAAGAAAGTTAAGATCAAGATGGACAGGTCCTTATACAATTGACAAAGTTTCATCTTTTGGAGCAACAGACTTGAAGGACAAGGCAGGGCACATATTCAGAGTTAACAGACAGAGATTGAAGCACTATTATGGAGAACAAGTGGAGAGGAATTGTGCATTTATTCCTCTTGGAGATCCTAATTGATGAAGATTGAAAAAGTCTGGCTGTAGACTATAAAACAAGCGCTTATGGGAGGCAGCCCATAAAACTTTCTTTTATTCTTTTATTTTATTTTATTTTTTTCTCTTATCATTATTTTATTTTATTATTATTTATTTGAATAATTTGGATTTTGATGCTGGTTTATTTTGCAGGAATAAAGAACTGAGAAGGAAGATCGTTGAACTGAAAGAGAGGCGGCTGAAAATAAAACCAGGGAAGTTCCTTTCCTTTCTTCAATCTTTCTCACTTTTGAATTACAATGAGGACATTGTTTGGTTTGGGTTTGGGGGTGTAAACTCCTATAGTCTTGAGTTGTTGGATTCTCTTATCAAGCATGTATTTGTGTATGATTGAATTCTCTATGACTCTGAAATTTGTGATTAAGGATGGTTTTGAGAAAAATTTTCAAAAAAAATTGCTATTATGTCAGGCAGAGTTTTGTGGGTACTTTGATTTAAGTCTTTGTCCTTGAAAATAATTGAGCACATAGTCAATTTTTCTCTACTCCATTTTGCTTATAAAGAGAAGGAGTTGAATTAACTAGGTCAAGGAAGTTCAATCTTGCTTTGCTGGATCCTTGAGGCGAAATCCTAGTTGATACCAAGTATTAGAGAAAGGATCTAGGCAATTTTTTTTGTCACAACCAAAAAAAAAAACTTTCCCAGCCGTCCTGATTATCACGCCATCATTTCATGGTGTATTTCCATAGTCAACCCCCTTGAGCCTTATTTTACATAAGCCTTTATTTGTTCTTTTAACTACATAAACCATTCCCGTTCTAAGCCTGAAAAACAATGAATTTACCTTACATTTTGAGAAAATACTTCAGTGGAAATTTGCATTTAAAGAGAAAGTGAAAGGCAAGAATCGGAAAAGGGTTAAAGTGGTTGAAAATTTGAAAAGGCTACAGGTGTCAAATTCTCTTCAAAAAAAAAAAAAAAAAAAAAAAAAAAATCAAATCAAAAAAAATCAAAAAAAAAAAAATCACTCCACTTTTGAGTATAGCAGTGATATTGTCATCATATGAGCATATTGTCGAGAAAGAGCTATGGTGTGAATCCTGTGGATATCTCTTTTATTATTCTTTCTACCAAGTATTTTCCCAGTTTGCTTGATTTTCCATATCCAATTCTTTCTTAGCCCTCACCCTGTGGCCTGTCATTACAACCTTGATTAAAGACCTTTTGATCTCTGATTTTAGTGTTTGATTACATTAGTGGAGAGGATTTCTGAAAATTGGACTTATGGGGTTAAGTTTTGAGAGAATTCTTCTGATTTCAGTTATTCTACTGTTATTTGAATTTGCTGGTGGTTTGGAGTTAAATTGACTATTTCACACACACACTCAAGGACTTAGCTTTTGGTTGAAGTAAATGCTTAACTCTTGCTTGACAAATTGCTGATTTTTTTTTTTTTTTTTGATTGATTTTCCTGCCATCTTTGATGTTAAAAGAGTAACTCACTAGTGATGAAATCTAAATTCAGATCATGGCTTGGCGAGTGATAATATTTCTCTCTGGGGTCTAGCTGATAGTGTCTAAAGTTGTCTTTTATTTTTTTTTCTTTTTGTTTGAGGACAAACAAAGTTCTAAGTTTGGGGGTGTTTGATGACTTGCATAATTGAGTGTAATTTATCACTTCTCAACTTTAAACTTTAGTCTAATTTTATTTATTTTGTTGATTTTAGACTTGATTTTTGTTATTTAAATTTTATTCCAGATTTGAAGAAAATAAAGATTTATTCAAATAAAAGAAATGTGAAGCATCTAAAGAGAATATTTTTGGCCTTGGAAATTGGCAAGAAAAAGAGAATGAGGCGCTGAAAAAGAAAGAAGAAAAGGAGGCACTAAACAAAAAGAAAAGGTGCGCTGAAAACAGAACCAACAAAAAGAAAAAAAAGTCTGAAACAAAACAAAAAGAGGCTGAAACAATGGTGTGGGCTGAACTGAAAAAGGTTTTGGGCTGAAGCAAAAACGTTTTGGGCTGAAAAAAATGTTTTTGGGCTGAAGAGAGAATTGTTTTGGGCTGAAAAAAAGGGCACACGTGAACTGAAAAGAAAAGAAAGGCAGGAAGAAAAGAAACAAAAGGGGAGGCTGAAAAGAAACAAAGGGGGGTGCTGAAAACAGAGGCAGAAAAAAAAAAAAAGACGCTGAAACAAGAAGAAAAGAAGGAGAAAAGAAGAAGGGGTGCTGAACTGAACAGAGGCTGAACAAGATCTATTGAGCATTCTTTTTCTTTCCAATCTTCTCAGAAAAAATTATGGTGAACTCATTTGTGTTGGATTTAATTTTTAGCATGAACTAAACTTTCTTTATTCTAGGAAAACAATGTAATCTAGTTCCGAACTATGCTTGCTTTTCTATGTTAATTTGAACAAATTCTCTTCATGTTTGTCTGATTTATTCTAAGCTTATTGCTTCTAATTAACTAGCCATTAATTAGATGATTTTAATCTTGTGATTTGCTGTCGAAAGAGGGAATTAAAGGATAGATCTTGAATATTTTAGCATAGGTAAATATAGAGATTGAAAGACTTGTATGAACCTATGTAGTATTAAAATCGTTGGTCTTAATGCTTTCTTGTTTTATTAAATTGCATACTCTTGTGTAAAATGATGAACAAGAATGTTTCCAATTGACTGTCGAAAGAGGCTTTTGGATGAGTTTGGAGATTGCTAACAAACAAAGAGAATTAAATTAAATTAGCTAGATGAGTAAAGCATAGTGAGGAATTAGGTGAAATCGATTTCCTAGAAGTTTTCTTCCCATCAAATTGATTTTTGAGCAACATCTCTTTTTTCCTTTGTGTATTTTCTTTAATTGGACTTTATTTTAAATTCCAATTACAAAAACCTTAGTGACTTCTCTAGATAAAATCGAGATTAGCATAATTTTGGTATTTGTCAAAAGTAAGTTACCAATCCCTGAGAACGATACTCTTCTCATCACTTTACTATAAAACTACGATACTGTGCACTTGCAGTTTTGCACCGATCACTTTACAACCAACAATCTTCTTAGTTGGTGATTAAAGTCACGTACTGGGATTCGCGCAATTGGTTAGTCATGTACTTGGGAGTCGTGCATCAGAAAAGGGAACTGTCACTACAGAACAAGTCCAATTGGGTATTGGGATAAGGGTTCGACTGTAGGTTGGTAAGGTACTTGGGATTCCTTTACTTGTAACCACTTGTTTTGATAATAGTGGAGTTTCGGGAGTGGTGACCTGAAAATCACCCGGTGGGGTTTTTGCCTTTAGGTTTTCCCTATTCGTAAACAAATCACCGTGTTATTTATTTTCCGCTGCATAATTAGTTTAGTTGGTGATTTGTTTGTGCTACCACGCACTTTGCATGATAAATTGATTGATTAATAACTTGGCTAATTAATTAATTAATTTGAATCACAAGGGGTTATTCAGTTTTTGGCCTATCACTTTACTCTCGGCTTCTTTCCATTCCAAATCTCATAAGCTGTCTTCTTTATTCCCACTCGGAAGAATATTCTATTACCAATGTGACATGAGGTGTTCACGGCTTCTCCCCAAAACTTTTGAGGAATTTGCTTGTTTAGTAACATAGCTCTTGCCATCTCTTAAATCACCTGATTCTTTCTCTCTACCACTCCATTTTGCTAAGGAGTTTTGGGGGCTGAAAATTCCCTTTTGATTCCACTTTTTTCACAAAATGACTCAAATCTTGCATTCTCAAACTCCTTGCCATGATCACGTCTTATCTTGACAATAGGAACCCTTTCTCGTTTTGTAGTCTCTTGCAAAGAGTTTCCAATTTCTCACATGCTTCTGATTTTTCTCTAAGAAATTCAACCCAAGTGTATCTAGAGAAATCATCAACAATGACCATAATGTACCTCTTTCCTCCTAGACTTTCAGTTCTTGTAGGCCCCATTAGATCAACGTGAAGAAGCTCTAAACATCTTGACGTAGCAATCACATTCACCTTGTGATGGCTTGCCTTTGTTTGTTTTCCCATTTGGCATGCTCCACAAATAGTCTTCTTCACCTTTCCAAACTTTGGAAATCCTTCAACTGCTTCAAGTTTAGATACTTTAGCTACTTGTTTGAAATTTGCATACCCAAATCTGTGATGCCAAAGTTCCAACATGTCAACACAAGAACTTCTACATGAAATGGGCGCCGTAGGAACTACTCCATAACAATTATCGGTAGTCCTATTTGCCTCCAAAACTTAAATCCCTTCTTCATTAATGATTATGCATCCCTTCTTTGAGAATTGGACAAGGAAATCCTCATAACATATTTCAGTGATGCTTAAGAGATTCGCCTTCAGCCCTTTGATGTATAAGACATCTTTCAATAGAGGTAATCCCGGTATCTCAATAGTCCCTTTGCCTAGAACTTGAGCATGACTTCCATCACCAAACATCACATAGTCACTGACCTTCTCTTTGAATGTCTTAAACAATGATTTATCTCTTGTCATATGACGAGAACAGCCGCTATCAAGATACCATAAGCATGAATTAAATACCTTCAATGAGGTGTGCACAAATAGACAAGCATGAGACAAACACTCTTGGCCTTCAAACAGAAATTTATCTTCAATTTTCATGCTTCTATTAGATTGAATTTCCTTTTTCAGATTATCAACCTAATCACACAATATTCTATTTTTTCTTTTGTACTTCTTAACCAAAGAGTTAGATTCAGATAGGCTATTGTGTAAGATGTGATTATTGTTCTCAAAATATTTTAGCATGTGAACAAACATCCTAGCATGTTTCTTTGTTTTTAATAACGCTAAGAGTTCATTGTTAGGACACCCTTCAAACACACTCATAGAGTCATTATCATAAACATTTAAACCACAATTCAGCATGGCCTTTTCCATAGCTGCTTCCATAGCAATGGGGTCTAGGAGCGCACTTAGGTAATTAAACCACAGCAAATGCACCCGCTCTGATACCAATTGAAAGTTCAATTAGTGTATAAAAAACCTTGAACGATTAGACCCCCAATTTACAAAATACCAATTCAAGCTTAATATCAAAAAAATTGATGTGCGGAATATGAACATAAGCTTAATACAGAATTGATAAAAAATCTAAACCAAATAAAATCACATCCATAGCAGAAATTAAATGGCAAAGATTAAGGGAAAAGAGATGCAAACACAAGGACAACACACGATGTGTTATCGAAGAGGAAACAGAAGCCCTTGGCGTAAAACCTCTCCGCCGTCCTCCAAGCGATAAATAATCCACTAAAGAATGTAGTTGGGATACATGAATAGTAGAAGACCCTCCAAACCTAATCTACCCAATGTACCTAAGCCTTCCAAGCTCCTACTCCAACGAGGTTCTGCCAAACCTATTTCTTCTTTAGCTTACCGGATTCTGCTACTTTACCATAGCATCTACCAATATGAAATTGGTCCCTTCTTAACTGCTTCCCAAAGTACCAAATAGCCTTCTCATAGATATGAGTATGGTGAGAAAAGGTTTTAGTAATGAACCTCTTAAGGATTTAACAATGGAGAGGAAAAAGAGTAGAGGAATTTGAAAAGTCTCTATGTGAAGATTGTAGATGAATCAATCTTGTTTTGATGAATCAATCTTGTTTTTCTCTAAGGTTTCTCTCTCAAAATTCTCTCTGGAAGCTCTCTACATTTTATGGGTATAAGGGTCTATATATAGTAGGGTGAGAAAGGAATGCGAAGAGTTAGTTTTTCCCAAACAGGGTAGTCGGGCGACTTGGCCTCGCGACTGGGCTGAGTCGCGAGTTCAAGCTGCTAGCTAACGGCCTGGCCAGCCTGGGACTTTTGTCTTGTAGTGCAACAGCTGGCATGACTCTTCAGCTCCCCTGCATGCTTCACACGTGTGCCAACTTTGGCGGTTTGCCAGTCACAAGTCACCCGCAAGTCTAACCGCGAGTCTCTGCATCCTTGCACAATCTTGAGCATTTCTTCACACTCTCTCACTCACTACCCTTACATGATTCCCACCTAAATATAGGGTTACTAATTGCTAAAATACAAGAAAATTTGGCACGGAATAAAGCCAATAAGATGGTTGATAAAATTCAACCTTACAGATTACTTCAGGTACAAGACATTCTCCAAGTTCTTGGGCCTGATCATGAGGTTGGAAGCAAAGGATCATCTATCGGCACTGTACAGTTTTCGCCTGAACTGATGACTCTAAAACTGATCATGTTCTCAAATATCTACCCACTGTCTAACACCGCCTTCATAAATCTTGGAAGTGCACAATTTCTGTGTGATCTCATTACCGGAGTTCCAATTGACATTTGTGCTCACATCTTTCAGACAATTGGGAAAACAGCGGCTCGATCAGCAACACGAACCAATATTCCTTTTTGTAGTCTCATCATGAAGATTTTGCTTCTTGAAGGTGTTCATCCACCAACAGATGGAAAAGTTATTTCACGTTCTCGACCAATTTCCATGAAAACTCTCCATGCAAGCAAGAGTCACTCCTCTAAAATACCTAAGAGTGAGTCATTCTCCCATGCCACTCCATTTGGCCATGATTTTTCTACACCGGTGCATACTACAACTGTTTCACCCATTCCTTCTGAGAAGCAAACTACTGGCACTCCATCTGCACCTAGCTCTTAAGATGATAGATTGAGCACCTTATTTGAGGGGCTACATCAGCGTATTTCCGGATTAGAAAGATCTCTCTATTCCACCAACAATCATGTTCAAATGCGTCTCACTATGATTGAGGCACAGTTAGACGCTATTCAACAAAAGCTCGAGGACAGCCTTTAGCTATTCATGCCAAAAAGGGGGAGAGATAGCATATAGCAAGGGGGAGATAGCAATGTGCACTTTGAAAGGGGAACACTGAAAGGGGGAGTTATATACTCAAGAAAAGGTTGATACATATATACACTCACATATACTTTTAAGTAGTCTAATTTTTCTTGCCTGTTTATAGTTGTTTATATAAACTCTACTCTTGTGTGGATATGGTTCTAATAGTTTGGTTTAAACTCGTGGATGTGTCTGATAGTGATATTATTAATATCTAAAGTTGTTATTCAGTGTTCTTTTTTGGTTTTTTCCCATGTTGCTTTTGTAAGCTTTTAGGGTTTGTTTCCATGTGTTTTTGTAGGCTTTTATGGTTTGTACCATGTTATGCAGCCTTTATGTTCTGTTGCCTAATACTTCTAGCTAAATGTTATACATTTTCTTTAAGTATTCTCACTCTTGTGCCCTTGTAGGATTTTGGTCCTAGATGCATATACTTTATGTATTGTGCATTGGTTGAGTGTTGGGTATGCAAGTGATTTGCATTGAGCTTATTGGCTTGTATGTTCGGATGTTCGTTCCAAGTGTGAATGAGCATTGTGGTCACTATTTTATAGTGGTTGCCTGTTTGGTCAAGCCATGGTTTATTTCTCATTCCATTTTGCTTGATCGCATTGTGCTTGTCTCATATGCAATTATAAGTTTTTCTACATACAATGATGATACTGTGTTGTAATGTTTCAGGAGATTCTTGTTCATATGATTTAAGAGCTTATCAAATTCTAGAGTTAGGTGTAAGTGAGTTTTGTTCAACTGTTCCCAACTCACATGTTAAGTCTAGAGTTTGTTTTAGGGTTTTGTCACGGAATAGCCAACGAGGGAGATTGTAAGGTTGAATTTTATCAACCATCTTGTTGGCTTTATTCCGTGCCAAATTTGCTTGTATTTTAGAAATTAGTAACCCTGTATTTAGGTGGGAATCATGTAAGGGTAGTGAGTGAGAGAGTGTGAAGAAATGCTCAGGATTGTGCAAGGATGCAGAGACTTGCAGCTGGAACTCGCGGGTGACTCGTGATTGGCAAGCTGCCAAAGCTGGCACACGTGTGAAGCATGCAGGGGAGCTGAAGAGTCATGCCAGCTGTTGCACTACAGGACAAAAGTCCCAGGCTGGCCAAGCCGTTAGCTAGCGGCTTGAACTCGCGACTCAGCCCAGTCACGAGGCCAAGTCGCCAGACCACCCTATTTGGGAAAAATTGACTCTTCGCATTCCTTTTCACCCTACTATATATAGACCCTTATACCCACAAAATGTGGAGAGCTTCTAGAGAGAATTTTGAGAGAGAAACCTTAGAGAAAAACAAGATTGATTCATCCACAATCTTCACATAAAGACTCTTCAAAATTCCTCTACTCTCTTCCTCTCCATTGTTAAATCCTTGAGAGATACATTACCAAAACCTTTTCTCACCATACCCATATCTGTGAGAAGGCTGTTTGGTACTTTGGGAAGCAGTTAAGAAGCGACCAATTTCATATTGGTTGATGCTATAGTCAAGTAGCAGAATCTGGTAAGCTAAAGAAGAAATAGGTTCGGCATAACCTCGTTGAAGTAGGAGCTTGGAAGGCTTAGGTACATTGGGTAGATTAGGCTTGGAGGGTCTTCTGCTGTTCATGTATTCCAACTACATTCTTTAGTGGATTACTTACCGCTTGGAGGGCAGCAGAGAGGTTTTACACCGAGGGCTTCGGTTTCCTCTTCGATAACACATCGTGTGTTGTCCTTGTGTTTGCATCTCTCTTCCCTTAATCTTTGCCATTTAATTTTTGTTGTGGATGTGATTTTATTTGGTTTAGATTGTTTATCAATTCTGTTTTAAGCTTGTGTTCATATTCCGTACATTAATTGGTTGACATTAAGCTTGAATTTGTAATTTGTAATTTGGGGGTCTAATCGTTTAAGGTGTTTTATACACTTATTGAACTTTTAGTGTGCTTTTTGTTGTGATGCTACCTTGATTTGAAAAATTGTGTTTGTTTGCTATTTGCTTTGAACGTTTTTACATTGTTTTTTATCAATCTTTTCTTGTTTTTATATCAAAAATCCAAAAACACATAAAAAGTAGAAAATCTAAAAAGTTTGATCAGCATTATTGTGTTTTGTCACAAGCATATTTTGCCTGGTACCTTCATACAAATGGCCTTGTGCATTTACGAGCATAGCTTGTTCCCTATGCACTCATATCTTTGTGGGAGAAATCTTGATATCTATGTGATTGTTGTAAATAGATTTTCAAACTTGTCATGAATGATTAGTCAATAGTTTTGTTGATCTTGAGACATGCATAGACTTGTGCCTATATATCTTCCCACTCTTTTATTTTATTGTTTTTGCTCAAAGAGCTCAACAAATGTAAATCTCCAAATGAAAAGAGATAATGAGCTGCAAAAACCGTCGCACATACTAGTATTTGACTAGGAAAAAGGGAAAACGACTTTTATGAAAATGTATAATGCCCAAAAAGCCAAAGGCTTACTCATTAAATTGAAATATTAAAAATTTCAGGCATCAATCTCAAAATGAGATGTATTGATTCAAAAAGATCAAATGTTATGATGTGAATGGAGCCAAATGAAAAGCTTCAAAACTATGTAATCAAGTTTATGTGGGAGGTCATATATGCATATTTCTATAATTGAGATGGGTCACTTTTCCTCGTGCTAATTGTGTATGACTTGGTTGAATTGATCATTGAAGCTTCACATTAGACTAAGGACTATCTCAATTTTGATACCCACACACATCACACATGTCTATGTTCAATGAATGTCATATTCATTTGTGTGATTGTATTTGATTAAATGTGTTTCACATACTCAATTTTTGTTGATCATACACAAAAAGATTTGAGTGTTTTAATTTTTTTTGGAAAGTCTTTTGTTTTTGCAAAACTATCAAAAATTTCAAAAGCAGTGTTGCCCTATTCTGGTGACTTGGTTGCGAGTCAATCCAATCGCATGCCCCAGTTACGAGCTGACAAAGAAGGTTTTCGAGACTCACTGGCGGGTCAATGTCCCAATCGCGAAAAAGACTTAGAAAATTTTCTAAAATTCTGGGTTTTTAAAATTCTCGCGACTCAATTTGGTGACTTGTTTGCGAGTGGAAGCTTCAGTCACGAGGTTATACAGAAGTTTTCGCGGCTCCCTTTGCGACTTCCTCACGAGTGTACCTTCCAGTCGCAAAAAACACTTAGACAAATTTTTCAAAATTTTTGTCTCTAAGATGTTTGGCAACTTGTCTTGGTGACTTGTTCGCGACTAGGTTCAGTCGCGAAAAACGTGTGTTTTGTGCTTCTAGGATAGTTTTTAAAACTTTTCAGTTTTCCCTCAAACATTTTTTACTATTCATTGTCTTGTTCGTACAACTCTCTCACATACTCACCGTGTTTCGCTCAAAAATCCACCATTTTCATCATCTTCTCTCCTTCAAACTTCAAGAAAAGGTATGGGTGTTTCGTTTTTCTCAAAGTATTTCTTGTTTATTGCGTTTGATTTCTTAATTTTTGAGTTATTGTTGAGATTTGATATATATGATGTTCGTATATGGGTTGGGGGTTGGGTTTATTTTTGATTGAGTTTATTGAATGGATTTTGTTGATTGTGATAATATGATGCTTGTTACACATGCTTTCATGGTTGATTCTCATTTTTGAGTTGTGTATCATGCCTATGATGTGTTGTGCATTTCATGCTCGTAGTTGATTGTCACAATGACAGTTACTTGTGACTATGTGGTGTTCATAGATTACATTGTACTTAGTTGTCCCTACACATTCATCACATTTGCACACCACATGCACAAGAGTTGCTCATGCCAATATACTGTTGATTTGGTTCCTGCATTGTGGTTGAGTGATATCTCTTTCTTAATATCAATGTGTATTTATTTCTTGGACTAACCCGGAACTAATTAAATTTATGTTTGTGTCTTGTGGTTTTGCACTTGGTTCTCTGCTCTGTGTATGTTATTTTGCAGATGTCTCATCATTCCTCTCGAGGAAAAAAGCCTGTAATTGATGTTCCATCATCCCCTGTTTCAAAACAGACTCGACGTTCATCTCAAGCTTCAAATAGTGAGAGATTCAGAACTCCTCTTCATTCACATACTTACTCAAGGATCTTTGAAGATGCTCTTACTATGGTGGAGCGAGTGGTCAAATTTGATACCTTGGGAACAACATTTATCCCTGGGATATTTGAAGCAAAAGATTGGGCTGATCTGTTTGGGAACTTCGAGGACCCGATTGATGAATTGGTCAAGGAATTCTATTCAAATGCCAGATATACCGGAGTTGAGTTGAAGTGTTGGGTATGAGGAAAAGAGTTCTCCATCAATCCAGACTACATTGCAAAGGTTCTTCACATCATTAGACCAGCAAATGTAGACCTCACTCCATATGATGATAGACAGCCTTAGGTACAAGACATTCTTCAAGTTCTCGGGCCTGATCATGAGGTTTCAAGCAAAGGAACATCCATAGGCACTACAAAGTTTGCACCTGAACTGACGACTCTCAAATTGATCATGTTCTTCAACCTTTATCTACTTTCGAACACTGCATTCATCAACCTTGGAAGAGCACAATTCCTATGTGATCTCATCATCGGAGTTCCAATTGATATTTGTGCTCACATTTTTCAGACCATTGGGAAAACAACAGCTCGAACGGTGGCCCGAACATGTCTTCCTTTTTGTATTCTTCTCATGAAGATCATGGTTCTTGAAGGTGTTCGTCCCCCAATAGATAGAAAAATACTGGCACGTCTTCGACCATTATCCATGATATCTCTTTAAGCAAGTAAGAGTCACTCCTCTAAAGCACCTAAGAGTGAATTTTTCCCTCATGCCACTCCATCCGATCATGGCTCAGCTACACCTATGCATACCGAGACTGCTTCTCCCATTCCTCCTGAGCTATAGACGACTACCACTCAATATGAACAATCTAGCCATCAAGATGACAGGTTGGGTGTCTTGTTTGAGAATCTGCATATGCGTATTGCCGGATTTGAAAAGGTTCTCTACTCCAACAATCAAGTCCAAATGCATCTCACGACCATTGAGACACAGCTAGATGCTATTCAGCAAAAAGTAGAGGAAAGCCTTTAGCTATTCGTACCAAAAAGGGAGAAAGCATATCGTAAGGGGGAGAGCAACCCAAGAAAGGAAGTGTGCATAGTGACAGGGGGAGTTGTTTGCTCAAGAGGAGGAAGCTGATACATATACACATACACTTTTGGATAGACTAACCTAAGATTGGCTTGTCTAGTTTACAATTATTTGTTTATAGTTTCTATATTGGTTTAAACTCATAGATGCTTATACTGTAATGAAATTTCCTTGCATTGTTGCATTGGTTGAGTGTTGGGCATGCAAATGATACTTTGCATTGAGCTTATTAGCTTGCATGTCCGGATGTTCATTCCTTGTGTGAATGAGCGTTGTGGTCACTATTTATAGTGATTTTTCGTTTTTGGTCAAGCCATGGTTTATTGCTTAATTCCATTTTGCTTGATCGCATTGTGCTTGTTTCATATGCATTACAAGTTTTCTGCATACAATGATCATATTGTGTTGTTGTTTTTCAGGAGATACTTATTCTTATGGTTCAAGAGCTACACATATTCTAGAGTTAGGTGTGAGTGAGTTTTGTTCAACTATTCCTAACTCACATGTTAAGTCTAGAGTTTGTTTTAGGGTTTTGTCACGGAATAGCCAAAGGGGGAGATTGTAAGGTTGAATTTATTCAATCATAAGCTAGCTTTATTCCGTGCCAAATTTGTTTGTAATTCAGTATTTAGAAATCCTGTATTTAGGTGGGAATCATGTAAGGGCAGTGTGTGAGAGAGTGTGAAGAGAAGCTCAAGAGTGTGCACTTAGCAAGGCCTCGCGACTGGCTCGCAACTAGCAAGTCGCCAAAGGAGGCACACATGTGAAGCATGTAGAGGAGCTGAAGAGTCACGCTAGCTAGAGCACTACAGGACAAAACTTCCAGTTTAGCCAAGCAGTTAGCTCGCGACTCAGACTCGCGACTAAGTCAAGTCACGAGGCCAAGTTGCCAATCCACTCTGTTTGGGAAAAACTGACATTTCGCATTCCAAACACACACCAGTATAAATACCCCTTATACCCACGAATTGTAGAGAGCTTCTAGAGAGAATTTTGAGAGAAAAACCCTAGAGAAAAACAAGATTGACTCATCCACAATCTTCATCCTTTAATTGGTGATTTGTTTGTGCTGCCATGTACATTGCATGTTAATTTGATTAATTAATAAACTTGGCTAATTAATCAATTAATATATCACGAGGAGTCAATACATTCTTGGCCTATCATAGGTCATGGTTGTTTGCTATATTAATTGCATCCTACATTCGTAAAACTCTAACCTTCATTTTTGAGTTTTCTTTGTCCCTCGATATTTGCTTCAAAGCTGTGTACTCCATATTCATATGAATTTGTAATATTTGCACAATTTAAACATTAGTAAAATTTATATATAATTATGGAGTAAAATCTATCATTTGCAACATAAGTGACAATCTAACTTATATTATTGACAGCTTCAAATTAATGAACAACATGCGTAGACCATTCAATATTTCTTTATATACAATATTAACATGATAGGTTTAACAACAAAAACAATATTAACATTCTGTGACCATCTATTTGGCCACTGGAAAAAAGGGGAATAAATTAATTGGGACATAATAATCATACATGTCAATTTAATCCAACATGAAGTTTTAATTGAATCCAAATAAAGATGAGATAAAGAGGAAAAAAATCAGGCTATTCCAACGTTCCAGTTTGATTTATGTAATAAAAATCTATAAAACAAAAAAAATATTTAATCAATACAACAATCAAACAAAAAGAACTCAAGAAATTGAAAAAATAATTGGAAAATTAGGGAAAAAGGTAGACAAACCTTAAACCTTATTGAGTAATGTAGCAAAATAGTATTTAGTATGCAGTAAATAATTCTAGGGAAACCATAACTTTACTTTGAGAGAAACCATCAATAAATCTAACTCTTTAGGATTCGACAAAACATAAAGACAATAAAAAAAAAAGTGCAAACCTAACAAAAATCTACCAAACAAAAATAAAATCTAACTAATACAACAATCGAAGAAAACAGAACTTAATAAACTAAAAAAAATAAATGGGTAAAAAAAGGAGAAAATTAGAACTCATATGTTTTTCAATAGGGATAAAAGAAGAACCCTAGAAAATTATATTCAGTTGAGGGAAAATGATCTGTGGGCAGTTTTAGACAATTGGGAACGGTAATTGAATAGAAAAAAAGCATGCTCACCTTCTAAATAGTCTGTTGTTGCAAAGAAGGAATGATTTAACTTCTAAATAGTTTGCTGTTACAAAGAAGAAATGGCAGTTGAAACAACTAAGGGAGGGATTCTCTATTTGTGTTTGTGTGCTTGGCCGAATAAGTGTACCGATTGAAGATTTTAAGTTATCGTACCACTTGAATGGTGTTCATAAGTTTTAGCGGGTTTTTTTTTTTTTTTTTTTTTTTTGTTCATTCTTTCCTGGAAGCTTCACAAGTTTTAAAGTGTATTTTTGGGTTTTAGGTTTTCCAAAAAATATATATATATATATATTTTTAACAAAATAAATAATAATGATAATGACCATTCTGTAAGAATTCACAAATAAATGTATATACATAAAAAATAATCAGTATTTGAGAAAGTAAATATATTCAAATAATTTAAGGTAAATATTTGAATTGAACATTTTATATTAATAGTCTTAGTTAAATAAATTTAATTAAATAAGTATGTAGCTAATGTATTTGAAATTATAAATTTTTAAATTAAAAAATTTAATATACCACTCAAAATGTCAAAACCAAAATTAGAATTTAGAACTAATTTATCATCATGAGTTTAATATTTTTTAAATCTTAAGATCTCTCTCTCTCTCTCTACCTTATGGGGTTTCGTTTGGAAATTCTCTCTACCTTATGGGGTTTTATTTTGAAATTTTGGCTGTATGAAGATGGTAGGAAACCGGTTATTGGCTGAAGGTTGGCTCTATAATAGTGGTGGCACTACATCCATAACTATTTCAAATAATATCATGGTTCCTCTGGCAGCCAAGACTTTCATGACTTAAACAATAATTATTAGAATAATATTGTACCTATTTAGTAGAGAAGAAGTACATGAATAGAGCATCTTTGCATTTTTTTTTAAATTTATTATTATTATTTTATAAAAAAAAGGTAGAAATATATTTGTATTTAGAAAATCTTGGGACTTTATGAAAATGTACATAAGCAAATAAGTTAGAAAGCTTAAAGTTGAAAGTTAAAAGCTAATCCAAATGGTTATCATGGTAGATAAAAATTTGGCTTACCAAGTAATATAATTCTTGATAAAAACTTGAATTTTTTTATATTAGGACAGCAATATTTGCCCGTTTGACATATTGTAGGAGTTAGAAAAACTGTAGAACTTTAGTAATAGAACTACTGCAATATTCAACTTTAATGTTTTTGTGTTTTTGTCAAATTACCGTGAATAGTGCTTTCGGGTTCATTTGGTTACAATTGGCATGACATTTATTTTCCTTATCAGTTAGATTTCATTTAAGGCTTAATCATAACTTCATGTATATAAAATTGTTTATTTTCTTTTGGACTTCAATATCTTGCAATGATTTATTTGCATGTGAATCTTATAGCAGCGATGTTGATTAAAGAGTAATTAACACTGCAAATGTTTGATACCCCTTTGTAGCTTCAGCTTTGTGGTCATGTCACATTGGCTGCTGCACACACAATCTTTGAATGTATTCTATAGTGTGAAACTCAAAGAATAAGAGGTGTCCTCCAACCAAACATGATCTACTAAATGAATTACATGCAATTCTTGTCAACTTAATAGCAATCACATTCATTGTTTTATTAATGAAAATTCACCCATTAGCAACCATTAAGTTATAGCAACAAAATACATTTTCTGCAATTGTCTACCATTAAAATAAAAGTTTAAAGTAGCTAACCCTGGTAATTATGCAGATAGGGTGAAATATTGACTAAAATCTATGAAATAATCAACTTTGTATAAAGAACATTACACTTTCAAATTTCAAAGTTCCACAATTTCAATCCCTCTTTAAAAATAGCAGAACAGGTAGGAGGGAAAACAAAAACTGAAAATTAAATTGAATTCTGTAGTTACTATTTTTCCTTCTTCAATTTTTCTTCTTCTTTGATGCATTTTGTTTAGAAGCATTGTTTCATTTGCAAAGCATTTGAATAAGCATGCTATCATCATCTCATTTTCCATCTTCAACAGGTTTGGAAGCTGCAAATAGAGAATTATTGTTCACTTTTGTTTTTCTTACAAATTCGTCTTTTGTGTTCGGTAATAGTTTTCACTTTAATTAAAAGGTGCTTCAAAAATTCACAAACATCTAATAAATTCTTAAACAATAAGTTACAATCAATATCATATCATATACTATATATAATAACAGAAGCCTTTCCCTGCAATTAAGGAGGTGCTGCCATGTAGGAAAAATGCCCATCTAAAATTTTGCCACGTATACAATTTAAAAGGTTGGAAAGACAATTGTTACATGGATTGAAAGCCCATTACACCGTATGAGGGAAAAAAAAAATATAAAAACCCAAATTACGGTTAAGAGAGAGATACATTGCAATAATACAAGAAGAACCGAGAAAGAGATCAATGGAGAGAGGGATTCGGTCTGTCATAGATGGTGGAGAGAGAAAAATATAAGAAGACAATTAGGCCTTTGCCACCATCAGACCACCGTACCATCCACCGGTATAGTCTTTGTTTTTTTGTACTAAAGGTCAGCATACTCCTTTCCTCTTCAAATATTGTTTTTGTTGTTTGAAAGACTGAAAATCCTCACCATTGCTTTTCCTATTCGAATTAGAATTTTAAATCTTCAATATATCTGCGTTTTTGAATTCAAATTCGACAATTCCCTTTACTTAATTTTCTAGGGTTCTTTTATATTTGTGTTTTTTACTCTCTTTCTTTGGATGCTTTGGTTTCAAATTATCCCTTTATATATATAAATATATATTTTTTTTTTTTTTTTTTTTTGCAGTAACATTAGGGATTTTGCCTTTGATTTATTGTGGTAGAAAAGCCCAATCATTACATTGTTTCGAGCTTGATCGGTACAACATAAGGCAAAAAAAAAAAAAAAAAAAAAACATAAAAACCCTAAAACGGTTTGAAGATAAACCTGTCTGTTTGGCCCCGCATCAATCCCAATCAACCCGATAAAAAGAAAAAGAAAAAAAAAAGAAAATCAAAAACTTCCATTGCCATATATCTGTAACACTCAATTTTTCTCAAGATTAGAATTCACATAAATGCTTACTTCCTCAAAACATCTACCGTCCTTTCGGAACTGCTATCGGTTAGTTTTTCTCTTTGCTTTTTAGTTTGTACATTAAATTAGATCAGGTTTTAATAATTTACCTAGATTGTTTTTTATTTGACTTTTTGGGTTATATTTCTGATTAAGGTGTTTGAGTTAGATTTTTTTTTTTTTTTTTTGTTTTGTTTTAGGTATTTGGTTAAATTGATGTGTGGGTATCTATTTATGGTGTCCGGTTAAAACTCAGATGAATGGAATGAAATTCCTTAAGTGGGTTCCAATCTCTTTTGGATACTTTAAAGATCAAAACAGAACAATAGATTATTGGGCATTTTCCTTTTCTAGGTCTTTTAGAAGAAGTAACGTGGATCTCTTTGGGGGATACTTTTCAATTTCTTCAATGTTTCATTCTTTTGAAGAATCAGGTATTAACTTCAGACAATGGGTATGACCATTTTAATAGTTTGTTGAATTCATTTTTTCCCCAATTTATTACACATGGTACAATCTTAGGTATCATACAAAAATGAAAAAATAAAAATAAAAAATGCCTTTTCAAATGTGACATCATGATTTTGTGAGTAGGGTGTGTATTATATTCATGATATGTTGTGATCAAATTGAATTCTAATCATGCACCACAATTGTGTATTATCCATATTCCTTTATTTCTAGAATCTTTCATGTTGTACTTTTTAGAATTAGCTAATGACATTTGATCCAGTACTAAATAAATATTATAAGCTGTATGAATAATCACGGTAAGGAAGTCTTCATTGCATGAGGTAAATGTTCTTTCCAAGGATTACTTTATTTGCTGCAATTGACTACAGTTGTTATATTGTAAAACTTAAACTCAATTTTTTTTTTTTGGCCGAAATTGTTAAATTAACTAAAGACTATAAAATATGCAAGATATAAATGGCCAATATAGTTTGCTTCTGCATTCATTAATTTTATTAATGCTTAAATGATTAAAGATTATAATACATTACATATTATTTCACTACAACAAAATGTATTTTTAGTGACGAAAAAATTCATCACTAAAAGTCCATTGTTTCGTCACTAAGAACCTTTAGCGACGAAATCGGACTTTTAGTGACGAAACTCATTTCTTCACTGAAACCCCGTCACTAAAAGTCCTGGGGACGAAAAATTTCGTCACTAATAGTCCGATTAAAAAAAAAAAAAAAAAAAAACTTTTAGCAACGAAAACGTTTCGTCACTAAATGTTTTCCTCGCTAAAAACACTACTCAGTGACGAAAATATTTCATCACTAAAAACGCCTTAGTTTATTAAATCATATTTGGTGACGAATAATTTCGTCACTAAAACTATGTTTAGGTACATATAGTGACAAAAAAGTTCGTCACTAAAACTATTTTTAAGAAAATCCAGGCACATATAGCGACAAAAATTTTCGTCACTAAAACCATTTCTTACAAAATTTTGCTACATTTAGCGACGAAATATTTCGTCACTAGAACAATATTTTGTTGCTATATTTGTGACGGAAAAATTCGTCGCTAAAACTTATTTTCTGTTTTTATTTTTTTCATGGCTTTGATATTAACTTGTAACCTGTCATCACATTATTAAAACCTCACATTTGAATAACACATTTATTTCAACAACACATTTATAAAAAAAAGTTCCATACATTCCACAAGTAAAAAATAAAACAAGTATCCAATTCAAACTCCTTCCATACAATAATTGTCTACAACACATACAATAACTCAAGATGTTTTATAACAATACAAAAAGTGTAGCATAATATAATTAGAACTAATGGAAGATGTTCTCATATGTCTTCAATTAATGCCAAAAGTAAATCTCCTAAAAGCCACCAATAAGAAATCTGCACAAATATAAAAATAATACTACATTAAAATCGTAAAGTAAAAACATTAACTATGTTATAAGAAACATTTCTAACGATGCATTAAGAGTAGCCACACCAATGAATTAAAATCACAATTCCTAATGTATAAGTTGTAGAAGCAAATATAGATTTTCAAGTATAATATAATACAATTAGTTTCAAATAATGCATCAAAAAAAGTAGTCACACCATGTAGTGCGGGTCAAGTGCTAAAATAAAGTACTAACCAATAAGTGTTTTAACTTGAAGATGAACCACCCCCATACGTAAGAGTGTTATCATAACCCTTACTCCTCTAAAAGTTAAGAATATTCTTTTGAACCTCCTCTTGCTTAGCTCGCGCCTCTTGGACTTTGAGAATACTTTCCTATCATTTGAAAGAGAGAAAGAAACAAACCATCACAACATTAATACTATATATGTTACAGCTTTACAAACATGATAGGGATGGAATGATACACATACATATGTCTTGAAAATGATAGAAAAGTTAAATTTATAAGTACTTCAGTCTTGAAAATGATCCTCTCGTAAATTACTACACAAACTCATAGCTTACACATGCAATACAGGTAGTGCTTACTACTCATAGCTTAGTAAACAATTTGAAAAAATGAGACGGATATAATCAATCATATAAGACTTGGGAGTACGAGCTTTCAATAAACTGCATAGGTAACAAATCTTTTGCTAGATATGCAGGCCAAATGAATTAAGATAACTGCCATAATATGATTTGGGAAGCACAAAAAAATATTTTTTTTATTATATAATTTTGGAAGTCAAATTTTATTTTATTTTATTGGGTTAATACTTTTTTATTTAATTTCCCTGTGCTGAGGGTAATACTATATACAAGATAACACTAATTTCAGGCACTTGGAATACAAATCCCAATACATTTCCACATGGACACATTGTAAGTGCTGTACTAAGGAGTAAAGGTGGACAATTTGAGGAGATGGTGGGCAAAAGGAGAAATAAATCTAAACTCAGCAGCAAGTTTGACCTATGTATTCTTTTGGATCCCTAATTGATTTTGTTGGAGCAATTCAAGTTGAATTACAGTTTGATTGTAAGTGTAATATCATCTAACTATGCCAATACCAATCTGATGTTACATGCTTATAGTATACAAATATAAGACAAAGTTTTCAGTCAAATATAAGACTTCAACATATATGAGACTTTGTGTTGAAAGGCAAATCTTCTGAAAATAATATGAAAGAAGTGAACTGTATGAAAGGCACTAAGGAATTCAGGTAGCCAGTTTTGAAAGTTCAAATAGTGTAAAAACACCCTTGAACGTTTAGACCCCCAATTTACAAATTAACCAATTCAAGCTTTTTGTCAAACAACTAGTGTGCGTAAAATGAACAAAAGCTATAAAACAGAATTGGTAAACAATCTAAGCCAAATTAAAATCACAACCCACAGCAGATAACAAAAGGCAAAGATAAAAGGGAGGGAAGATGCAAACACAAAGACAACACGCGATGTGTTATCGAAGAGGAAACCGAAACCCTTAGCGTAAAACCTCTCCACCGCCCTCCAAGCGGTAAAAAATCCATTAGAAAATGTAGTTGGGATACATGGACAGCAATAAACCCTCCAAGCCTAATCTACACAGTGCACCTAAGCCCTCCAAGCTTCTTGCTCCAACGAGGTTGCGCCGAACCTTTTTTTTTTCTAACTTCCCGGATTCCGCTACTTGACCATAGCATCAACCAATGTAAATTGGTTCCTTCCTAACTGCTTCCCAAAACACCAAACAGCCCTCTCACAGTAATGGATATGGTGAGAACAGGTTTTGGTAAAATGCCTCTCAAGGGTTTGATAGTGGAGAGGAAGAGAGTTGAGGAATTTGAAGAGACTTTAATGTATAGATTGTAAATGAATCAATCTTGTTTCACTCTAGGGTTTCTCTCTCAAAATTCTCTCTGGAAGCTCTCTTTCATTTGTGGGTATAAGGGGTATTTATACTGGAGTGAGAAGAGAATGTGAAACGTCAGGTTTTTCAAAACAGGGGTGGCTCGCGGCTTGGCCTCGCGACTTGACTGAGTCGCAAGATCCAGTCGCGAGATAACCGTATGGCCAGTTGTCTTATTTTGTCCTGTAGTGCTCCAGCTAGCATGACTGTTCACCTTCTGGCATGCTTGGCACGTGTGCTACTTCTGGCGGCTTGCAGTCGCAAGTCACCTGTGAGATCAAGCCGCGAGTCTCTGTTTTCTTGCACACTCTTGAGCATTCAACACTCTATCTCACTCACTACCCTTACAACAAACCCACCTAAATACAGGGTTACTAAATGCTGAAATACAAGCAAATTTGGCACGGAATAAAGCCAATAAGATGGTTGATTAAATTCAACCTTACAATCTCCCCCTTTGACTATTCCGTGACAAAACCCTAAAACAGACTCTAGACTTAACATGTGAGTTGGAAACAGTTGATCAAAACTTACTCACAGCTAACTCTAGAAGCTGTGAAGCACTTGAATCATATGAACATGAAACTCTTGAAACACAACAATACACCATGATCATTGTATGCAGAAAAGCATGAAATGCATATGAAACAGGCAAAATGTGATCAAGCAAAGATGGAGTTAAGAGACAAACCATGGCTTGATCAAACAAGTAATCACTACAAGGTAGTGATCACAGTGCTCATTCACACTTGGAGTGAACACTTGAACATACAAGTTAACAAGAACAAAGCAAATTACTTGTATGCCCAACACTCAACCAATGCATAATACACTAAGTATATGCATCTAGGAACAATCCTACAAGGGCACAAGAGTGACAGTACTTAAAAGAAAATGCAAGACATTTAGATAGAAGTACTGATTTAAACAAAACATAAAAGGCTGCATAAAGCATGGTACAAACCATAAAGCCTACAAATATGCATAAAACATAATCCTAAAAGCTTACAAAAGCAACATGGGTACAAAATACAATATAACAACTTAAACTGAAGAAAAATGCAGAAACACTCCCCCTTAGGTAATATCCTCCCCCTCTGATCAGGCTATCACTCCCCCTTAAGAGCTGCTTCTCTACTTCTCAACAAAACAAAAACTTTATATGTCTCCCCCTTTTGACCGGAATGGCCAAAGGGTCACTGTCCATGCTAGGTGGTGAAGTTGTCAAGTTTTACAGACAAAATATCAATTTGGTCCTGCATGGCTGCTATCCTCTCAGAGTGCTCGGTCTGGACTTCTCTGATTCCATCAAGTCGTTCCAGAATGATCTGAAATGCATCTGGAGCTATATCTAAAGAAGTTGATGCTCTAGTCCTTTTGCCACTCCTCCTGGGTGTTGAGGTTGATGCCTGCCCTGCTGCCTCTACCTCAGTCTCCATTGGGACACCCTCTCCTTCATCACCTTCATCTTCTTCACCTGGAAGCCGAACACTTATCCTTTTGAAGGTTAGCTTGTTAATTGCAGAAGGTGTGGACATGGGACTGATGTCTCGAGGGATTGGAACACCTTTCTTTCTAAAGATCCTCATAAGCAGACTAGGGAAGATCAGTTTAGGCCTAGAAGTGGTTCTAGTCTCATCCACAATAGTGTCAAATATGTGGGAACTGATGTCAATGAATGTCTTTTCCTTGAGGTCCATCAAAAAAATTGCTCTTGCACTATTGATTGTAGTCAACTTCCTTATGGGATAGAGGTTAAACAGCATGATTATAGTGAGACACCTCATGTCCACTGGAAAAGCTGTGGTATTCAGACACTTCCCTTCTCTCTGTCCACCTATCCTCTGTTGTACAGTTTCAATAGACAGAATCCTATCTTTGTAATTAACAAACTCTTGATCTTCTAATCCCTCAAGACCTAGCACATCATCAATGTCATGTGCATCCAAAGTGAACTCTTTACCTCTAACCCAGCAGCTTAGTTCATCCTCCCTTATCACAGCATTGGAATAAAACTCCCTAATCAGGGGTTCACACACAACTGGGAGATCACACAGAAGCTTTTCCCATCCTCTCCCTTCAAAACAGCTGGGGATAAAAGTGTCTCTCAAATCCTCCAAATCCACAAACCTTTCTTGAATAATTCCTGCCTTTAAGAAGAAGTACTTGTATCTCTCAAAATGGGAAACAGACCTGAACAGGTTAGGGTCCATTTTCATTCTCTTATCTGCTTTCTTTGCAGGAGTTTTCTTCTTTGGGGATGAAGGAGCCATCTGTGAACAATCAGAAGAGGCCACAACAACATAGTACAATACATGTGTAGAACAAATCAGTACTTTGTTAGTAACAAATACAAAAATGCAACCACACAGATGACCTTGCCTAAAAGTGGATACACAAGAACAACTGGTATAATGCAGGGGAGTATTAAAGTAGCAGAGATTGAAAACACCCAAAAGACAAATATATGTCAATGAGACATACATTTTGATGAGTATGAAATGACCTAGAGAACAAAAGACAAATGCACACACTAGTTGAACAGGCACATAGTCAGCACAGTAAACCCCACAACCAAAACAGGAACATTTTGAATCAACACAACAGCATAAGATCAGACAAGATGAGTAACCAACAGATAACAAACCCTAGCTAAGCACATGATGAAGACCAAAACCAACAACTTAATCAAGTTCAAACTAAATCAATAACCTCCACTAGCTAAGCATGGACAAAGAGCAACAGCCGAAACAAAAACCCATTTCAAAATAGACACAAATGCGAATATTCAAGAGGGAAAAACACAAAATCAAGTAAAACTGAGGTCGAGAAAGAAAACCCATACCTGTTACTAGAAGATTTTTGAGTTGAAAGGAAGCAACAATGGAGTTTGAAGTGGGTAACACAAAGCGTTTGGGAAGGAGACAGTTGAGAGAGAAGATGAATAGTCACAAAAAGTTTGAGGGAAAACTAAAAAAGATTTAAAAAACTGCCCCTGTTTTTGCCAAACACACGTTTTTCGCGACTGAAGTGAGTCGCCAACAAGACGCCAGGTCAAGCCGCCAAAACACTCAAAGAAAAAATTTTGAAAAAAATTTTCTAAGTGTTTTTCACGACTGGAAGGTATACCCGCGAGGGAGTCACGAGATGAGCCGCGAAAATCTCTGTGTAACCCTCGCGACTGGACCTTCCACTCGCGAACAAGTCGCCAAAATTGACCCGCGAACTCGCGACTGAGGCCTGCGACTTGACTTACCCACGACTGAGTCGCCAAAACAGGGCAAAAATGATTTTTGAAATTTTCAGATTTTAAGAACAAAATACTTTCCAAAAACACCTAAAACACTCAAAAATCTTTTTGTGCTTGAATCAACAAAGATTGAGCATGTGAAAACACATTTCATCAAGTACAATCACACAAATGAATATGGCATTTATTGAATATAAACTTGTGTGTTGTGTGTGGATATCAACAATGAGATAGTCCTTAGTCTAATGTGAAACTTCAATGATCAATTCAACCAAGGCATACACAATTAGCACTAGATCATGTGACCCATCTCAATTATAGAAATATGCATATATGACCTCCCACAAGACTTGATAACATAACTTGGAGCTTTACATTTGACTCCACTTTCAATCATAACATTTGATCTTTTTGATCCTTTTGAGACAATCACCTCTCATTGTGAGAGTGATATTTGATATTTCACCTTAATGAGATAGCCTTTGGCTTTTTGAATAAACATTCACTTTAATTTTTGGTCGCTTTCCCTTTTTCCTAGTCGAATACTAGTATGTGCGACAGGTTTTTGCAGCTCAATATCTCTTTTCATTTGGAGATTTACATTTGGTGAGCTCTTTTTAGCAAAAACAAAAATAAAGAGTGGGAAGATATATAGACACAAGTCTATGCATGTCTCAAGATCAACATAACCATTCACTAATCATTCATGACAAGTTTGAAGATCTATTTACAACAATCACATAGATTTCAAGATTTCTCCCACAGTGATAAGAGTGCAATGAGACAAGCTACGCTCGAAAATGCACAAAGCCATTAGTACAAAGGTACAAGGCAAAACAAGTTTTGAGACAAAACTTAACAATGTCAATTAAACTTTTTGATTTTCTAATTTTTATGTGATTTTGGATTTTTGACACATAAGAAGAAAAAGATTGATCAAAAACAAAAATGACCAAAAGTATGCACAAAAAGACAAACAAACAACCATCAACATAAATAATAAGCAAACAATCAAACACCGTCACAAAGCATAGGAAGAATTAATGCATGGACATGTTCTAATGCTTATGCATGAGTACCCTTTTTCACCCACACGTCACTTGCGTTTGGGGTGATTTCCTTATAGGATTGGGTACGAGAGTTAGGGCTTTCAAACCTTCGTGTGAAGCTTTCCAAGTAGTTGGTGAATGCACCAATCATCTTCATCACGTTCATCATTCTGGGATCACTGTTTGATCTCTTGATGGTTCACCAGCCCAATTTCTCCTATCATTTCTAAGTCCTCGTGACCTTTGAGGAGTTGCACTATTCATTTCTCTCAGCTTTTGACAATTTGGTCGAGTATGCCCTTGAAGTCCGCAATGATGACACACATAATTTGATCTAGGACCTCTTTGTGGTCGTGGACGAGACTTGGCTCGGGATTCAGACATGCCCACAGATTGATTACGTGAATTCAACAACCGTTCGTTTCCCACATTCCTCTTCTCCTCTATCTTGGGCTTCTCAGCAGTAGGGCCAACATCAGCTGATTCTTTGGCCTTTATAAACTTCACTTCTTTAGTGAAATTTCCAGATGAGCTACTTCCTCCTGTATATCCCAATCCGGATTTGTCTGAAAAGCTCTTTTGAGATGAAATAACATCATCTAGTTTCTTGGTGGTGACCCTCTCTATTTTAGCATTTGCTTGCACAACCTCTTGCTCAAGAAATCTCACTTTTATGTAAGCTTCTAACAGCTCACCGTTCAGTGTTTCTATCTCACATTTTATAGTCCTCCTTTGCCTTCTCCATTTTTCTCACAGCTGCCTTGGCCACCATTGTGTACTCACCCGACTTCTCCAGGAGTGAGTTATAATTCTCTTGAAGATTGGTTGTGCTTTCATCTTCTTCAGCATCTGATTCTTCGACAACTCCCAATGATTCTTCATCACTATGTTTTCTGTAAGGTTGAATTTAATCAACCATCTAATTGGCTTTATTCCGTGCCAAATTTGCTTGTATTTCAGCATTTAGAAACCCTGTATTTAGGTGGGCTTGTTGTAAGGGTAGTGAGTGAGATAGAGTGAAGTTTGCTCAAGAGTGTGCAAGAAAACAGAGACTTGCAGCTAGGCCTCGCGGGTGACTCGCGGCTTCAAGCCGCCAGACGCAGCACACGTGCCAAGTATGCCAGAAGGTGAACAGTCATGCCAGCTGGAGCACTACAGGACAAAACAGGACAACTGGCCATACGGTTATCTCACGACTGGATCTCGCGACTCAGTCAAGTCGCGAGACCAAGCCGCGAGCCAGCTCTGTTTTGAAAAACTTGACGTTTCACATTCTCCTCTCACCTCAGTATAAATACCCCTTATACCCACAAATGAAAGAGGGCTTCCAGAGAGAATTTTGAGAGAGAAACCCTAGAGTAAAACAAGATTGATTCATCTACAATCTTTACATAAGTGTCTCTTCAAATTCCTCAACTCTCTTCCTCTCCATTGCCAAACCCTTGAGAGGCCTTTTACCAAAACCTTGTTCTCACCATATCCATTACTGTGAGAGGGCTGTTTAGTACTCTGGGAAGCAGTTAGGAAGGAACCAATCTTCATTGGTTGATGCTATGGTCTAGTAGTGGAATCCGGGAAGCTAGAAATGAAAAAGGTTCGGCGCAACCTCGTTGGAGCAAGAAGCTTGGAGGGTTTAGGTGCACTGGGTAGATTAGGCTTGGAGGGTCTATTGCTGTCCATGTATCCCAACTACATTTTCTAGTGGATTGTTTACCACTTGGAGGGCGGCGGAGAGGTTTTACGCCGAGGGCTTCGGTTTCCTCTTCGATAACACATCACATGTTGTCCTTGTGTTTGCATCTTCCTTCCCTTTATCTTTACCTTTTATTTTCTGTTGTGGATGTGATTTTAATTGGTTTAGATTGTTTACCAATTCTGTGTTATGCTTTAGTTCATGTTCCGCACATTAATTGTTTGATATAAAGCTTGAATTGGTAATTTGTTAATTGGGGGTCTAAACGTTCAAGGGTGTTTTTACACTATTTAAACTTTCAATTGGTATCAGAGCGGGTACACGTTTATTGGTTTCATTACCATTGTGTGATCCTTGACTCCCTATTGAGATGGATCGGTCTCAATCCCTAAATGCACCTCCATTTTTTGATGGTTGTAATTATGCTTTTTGGAAGGTTCGCATGAGAGCATTTTTGTGCCCCATTGATGAATCTGTTTGGGATGCTGTTGAGAGTGGTTGGACCAGACCTGAGGCAGCCAAATCCACATGGGATAAGGCAGCACTCGCTGCATCTAATGCTAACAGTAAAGCCCTAAATGCTATTTTCTGTGATGTGTCTCCAGATGAATTTCACTGGATCTCCCACATTACCATTGCCAAAGAAGCATGGGAGATATTGGAAACCACCTACGAAGGCACGAAGAAAGTGAAAGACACCAAGTTACAAATGCTGACCACTCGGTTTAAGGAGCTCAAAATGAGTGAGGATGAGTCCTTTGACTCTTTCTATAGGAAGCTGAATGAGGTGGTTGTCAGCAAGTTCAATTTGGGGGAGAAAACGGAGGATTCTAAAATAGTAAGGAAGATCCTTCGATCATTGCCAGAAAGTTTTCGTGCTAAAGTGACAGCGATTGAAGAGAGCAAGGATCTTGATGACATCAAAGTCCAGGAGCTGGTTGGTTCTCTTCAGACTTATGAGATGTCGCTGCCCAATCAACGGAAGAGTAAATCTCTTGCTCTTAAGACCATTAATGAGAAGGTAGAAGTCCATGACTCATCGGAAGAAGATATGGTTGATAAAGATGTTGCATACCTTGTAAAAAATTTCCGAAAATTCTTGAAATTCAAGAATAACGGAAAATTTGGTGATAAAGGAAAATTCCAAAGTTCAGGAAGGGAGAAAAGGGAATTCAAAAGGAAAGATGGAAAAGAATCCCAATCTACACAAGGTGTCACTTGTTTTGAATGCAACAGGCACGGACACTTTAAGAAAGAATGTCCGAATTATTTGAAATCGAAAGGCAAGGTATATGCCACGACATTAAGTGACTCGGATTCATCCGACTCAGAATCTGAAGAAAGCTGTGATGGAGAGGGGAACTATTCAGCTTTTATGACTATTGCCCATGTTGAGTCTTCAGACGAGTTGAATCTGCTTGTATGAGACCTTGGAGAACATAGTGATGAAGAATCATTGGGAATTGTTGAAGAATCCGATGCTGAAGAAGATGAAAGCACAGCCAATCTTCAAGAGAATTATAACTCACTCCTTGAAAAGTCGGGTGAGTACACAAGGGTGGCCAAGGCTGCTGTGAGAAAAATGAAGAAGGCAGAGGAGGACTATAAAAGTCTCCTAATTCGCTATAAGGAGGCCAAATGTGAGATAGAAACTTTGAATGGTGAGCTGTCAGAAGCTTACTCAAAAGTGAGATTTCTTGAGCAAGAGGTTGTGCAAGCTAATGCCAAGATAGAGAGGGTCTCCACCAAGAAGCTAGATGATGTTATTTCATCTCAAAAGAGCTTTTCAGACAAATCCGGGTTGGGATATACCGGAGGAAGTAGCTCATCTGAAAATGTCACTAAAGAAGTGAAGTTTGTAAAGGCTAAAGATCCAGTTGAAGTTGACCCTACTGCTGAGAAGCCCAAGATAGAGGAGAAGAAGAATGTGGAGAACCAACGGTTGTTGAATCCCCGCAATCAGTATGTGGGCAGGTCTGAATCTCATGCCAAGTCTCGTCCATGACCACAAAGAGGTCCTAGATCATCTTATGTGTGTCATCATTGCGGACTTCAAGGGCATACTCGACCAAATTGCCAAAAGCTGGGAGCAAAGAATAGTGCAACTCCTCAAAGGTCATGAGGACCTAGAAATGATAGAAGAAATTGGGCAGGTGAACAATCTAGAGATCAAAATGGTGATCCCGGAATGATGAACGTGATGAAGATGATTGGTGCATTCACCAACTGCTTGGAAAGCTTCTCACGAAGGTTTGAAAGCCCTAACTCCCGTACCCAATCCTATAAGGAAATCACCCCAAACGCAAGTGACGTGTGGGTGAAAAAGGGTACTCATGCATAAGCATTACAACATGTCCATTCATTAATACTTCCTATGCTTTGCGATGATGTTTGTTTATTTGCTTGCTGTTTTTTTTTTTTTTTTTTGCTGATGGTTGTTTGCTTGTCTACTTGTGCATACTTTTGATTTTGTTTTGTTTTTGATCAATCTTTTTCTTCTTATGTGTCAAAAATCCAAAAATCACATAAAAATTAGAAAATCAAAAAGTTTGATTGACATTGTTGAGTTTTTGTCTGAAAACTTGTTTTGCCTTGTACCTTTGTGCTAATGGCTTTGTGCATTTTCGAGCATAGCTTGTTCCTTTGCACCCTTATCACTGTGGGAGAAATCTTGAAATCTATGTGATTGTTGTAAATAGATCTTCAAACTTGTCATGAATGATGAGTGAATGGTTATGATGATCTTGAGACATGCATAGACTTGTGTCTATATATCTTCCCACTCTTTATTTTTGTTTTTGCTAAAAAGAGCTCACCAAATGTAAATCTCCAAATGAAAAGAGATATTGAGCTGCAAAAGCCTGTCGCACATACTAGTATTCGACTAGGAAAAAGGGAAAGCGACCAAAAATTAAAGTGAATGTTTATTCAAAAGGCCAAAGGCTTGTTCATTAAAGTGAATTATCAAATATCACTCTCACAATGAGAGGTGTTGTCTCAAAAGGATCAAAAAGATCAAATGTTATAATTGAAAGTAGAGTCAAATGTAAAGCTCCAAGATATGTTATCAAGTTTTGTGGGAGGTCATATATACATATTTCTATAATTGAGATAGATCACATGATCTAGTGCTAATTGTGTATGTCTTGGTTGAATTGATCATTGAAGCTTCACATTAGACTAAGGACTATCTCATTGTTGATATCCACACACAACACACAAGTTTATGTTCAATGAATGCCATAATCATTTGTGTGATTGTACTTGATGAAATGTGTTTTCACATGCTCAATCTTTGTTGATTCAAGCACAAAAAGATTTTTGAGTATTTTAGGTGTTTTTGGAAAGTATTTTGTTCTTAAAAAATGAAAATTTCAAAAAATCATTTTTGCCCTGTTTTGGCGACTCAGTCGCGGGTATGTCAAGTCGCGAGCCTCAGTCGCATGTTCGCGGGTCTATTTTGGCGACTTGTTCGCGAGTGAAAGGTCCAGTCGTGAGGGTTACTCAGAGATTTTCGCAGCTTAGCTCGCGACTCCCTCGCGGGTAGACCTTCCAGTCGCGAAAAACACTTAGAAAATTTTTTTCAAACTTTTGTCTTGGAGTGTTTTGGCGGTTTGAACTGGCGACTTGGTGGCGACTCAACTCAATCGCGAAAAACGCGTGTTTGGCAAAAATTTGGGCAGTTTTTAAAACTTTTTCAGTTTTTCCCTCGAACTTTTTGTGACTGTTCATTGTCTCTCTCAACTGCTCTTACCCATTCAGACCGTGCCTCCATTTTCGAACTCCATTGTTGCTTCCTTTCAGTTCGAAATCTTCAAGTAACAGGTATGGGTTTTCTTTCTTGAACTCTATTTCTCTTGATTCTGTGCTTTTCCCTCTGGATTACTCGCATTTGTTTATGCTTTTGATATGGGTTTTTGTTTCGGCTGTTGCTCTTTATCCTTGCTTAGCTTGTGAAAGCTATTGATTTAGTTTGATTTTGACTAAGTTGTTGGTTGGTTCTTCTTCATGTGCTTAGCTAGAGTTTTCTATTTGTTGGTTTCTCTTCTTGTCTGATCTTATGTTAATATGTTGATTCAAAATGTTCCTATTTTGGCTGTGAGGTTTACTGTGCTGTAATTTGTGCCTGTCCATCTATTGTGTGCATCTGTCTTTTGGTCTTTGAGTCGGGTCATACACATCAATCTGTATGTCTCATTGACATATATTTATCTTTCGAATGTCTTCAAAATCTCTCCCATGCATTATACCAGTTGTACTTGTTAGGTTTTAGACCCCTTAAACAATTGATTAAACCTAGGTAATTAGCCAAGTTGTTACTTAGTCCAATTAAACAAGTCTAGGTTATCACAATATAAAAGATCAAATCATGCAAAGCAGCGGAAAATAAATAACACACGATATGATCACCCAGGAAACCAAACCGGTAAAAACTTGGGGAAGATTTGACCTAGCTATCCTCAAGGTAAACTTGAATCCACTATCTTGAAAGAATCGAAGTTCATACAAAAGGACTTACAAGCACCCCCGCTCGACTTCCTAATGCTACCAACCAGTAGAACTTACTGACACGACCACGTGCAAGCTCCGAATCCACGGACTCCTTCTTTCTTGGATTCCCACCAGCTACAAGCACCCCCACCTGTGTATTCTTTAAGCTTTAATGGCAGCAACTGTTTTGATCATCAAGGTGTAGAGAATATCTCCTCCTTGAAAACCCTAAGTTTGTGTAAAGGAAAGCTCCTCTAGATCTCATAAGAGATTTACACAAACCGCAATTATGAGCAACCAAGTCTCTAGAGAGCTTTTGGGTACAAAACCCTAATATATAAGAGGCACACTCTTCTCTCTCTAAAAACCTAATAAAAACGTGCTTAGGGTTTCCTATATATACTAGGAGTAAAACACTTAACCCTACACATCATATGGGCTTAGGGCTGAGTTGGAAATTCTGCAGAAAAAACATTCTGCCTGAGATTCGATCGGTCGAGCCTAAGCTTCGATCGATCGAGCCAGGCCGAAAGTCACTAATACTTCTGCAGCCACTCGATTCCAACTTTACATTGACATACAACTTTGAGCTAGCTTTAAACACTTCTAAACACATTGTTTTGATCATGGTTTGCCAACAATACAAATTAGAGTTCTAAATACATAAAGTCCTAAACTTTAGAACCTAACAGTACTTGTGTATACACTTTTAAGCCTGTTCATCTGTGTGGTTGATTTAAGCAGCATGACGTTTAATTGTTTTAGTTCATCTGAGTGGTGGCATTTTTGTCCTTGTCACTAACAAAGTACTGATTTGTTCTACACATGTATTGTACTATGTTGTTGTGGCCTCTTCTGATTGTTCACAGATGGCTCCCTCACCTCCGAAGAAGAAAACTCCTGCAAAGAAGGCTGACAAACGATTGAAAATGGATTCGAATCTGTTTAGGTCGGCTCAACACTTTGAGAGATACAAAGATTCTTTCATGAAGGGAACCATAATTCAAGAGAGATTTGTGGATTTAGTGGACCTAAAAGATACATTTATTCCCACATGTTTTGAGGGCAGAGGCTGGGAAAAGTTGTTAAGTGGATTATCGGGTGTGTGTGAGCCTTTGATAAGAGAATTTTACTCTAATGTGAAGATTAGGGAAGATGAGCTAGATTGTTGGGTAAGAGGGCATGAATTCACTCTAGATGCCCATGATATTGATGGGATCCTTGGTCTTGAGGGTTTAGAGGAGCATGAGTTTACCAACTACAAAGACAGAATGTTGTCTTTAGAAACTGTTCAAAACCGCATTGGAGGACAGAGAGAAGGGAAGTGTCTCGATACCACAGCCTTTCCAGTTGACATGAGGTGCCTCACCATCATCATGATGAACAACTTGTATCCTATGACGAAACTCACTACAATCAACAATGCCAGAGCCATTTTTCTTATGGAGCTAAAGGAGAAAACATTCATTGATATTAGCTCTCATATATTTGATACAATCATGGAAGAGACCAGAACCACTTCCCGAGCTAAGCTGATTTTTCCTAGCCTTCTCATGCGGATTTTCAGGGCAAAAGGAATTCCAATTCCTCAAGACCTCAGCCTAATGCCAATACCCTCAGCAATCAACAAGCAAACCATCATAAGGATACAAGTACGGCTTCCGGGTGATGTAGATGAAGAAGGGGCTGAACAAGATGAAGGTGTTCCAATGGAGACTGAGACAGAGGCAGCAGGCCAGGCATCAACTTCAACACCCAGAAGGAGTGGCAAGAGGACTAGAGCATCAACTTCTTCAGCTGTACCTCAAGACACATTTCAAGTAATCCTGGATAGACTTGATGGACTGAGGGAGGTCCAGACAGAGCAGTCTGAGAGGCTGATAGCCATGTAGGACCAGCTGGATATTCTCTCTGCAAAATTCAACAGCTTCGCCACACATCATGGGAACTGACCCTTTGGCCATTCCGGTCAAAAAGGGGGAGAAAGTTTTGAGAAACAGACCGTGAGGGGGAGCATTATGTTGAGGGGGAGCATTACTTTATCTTATATCTTATGTTTTGGTTAATGTGTTGTTTTTATGGGTTTAATACACTGTGGTTTTGGTGTATTCTTGTTTCTAACTCATAACTTATAATCTTGGATTACTTTATATATATATTGTTGATGTTTTTCAGTATATATTGTGGCTTGTACCCATGTTGCTTTTGTAAGCTTTTAGGGTTATGTTTTATGCATAGTTTGTAGGCTTTATGGTTTGTACCATGCTTTATGCAGCCTTTTATGCTTTGTTTAAATCAGTACTTCTATATAAATGTATTGAATTTTCTTTTAAGTACTGTCACTCTTGTGCCCTTATAGGATTGTTCCTAGATGCATTTACTTAGTGTATTATGCATTGGTTGAGTGTAGGCATGCAAGAGACTTGCATTGAGCTTGTTAGCTTGTATGTCCAAGTGTTCATTCCAAGTGTGAATGAGCATTGTGGTCACTACCTTGTAGTGATTACTTGGTTGATCAAGCCATGGTTTGTTTCTTAACTCTATCTTTGCTTGATCACATATTGCCTGTTTCATATGCATTTCACGATTTTCTGCTTACAATGATCATGGTGTATTGTTGTGTTTCAGGAGTCTTATGTTCATATGATTCAAGTGCTTCACAGCTTCTAGAGTTAGGTGTGAGTGAGTTTTGCTCAACTGTTCCCAACTCACATGTTAAGTCTAGAGTCTGTTTTAGGGTTTTGTCACGGAATAGCCAAAGGGGGAGATTGTAAGGTTGAATTTAATCAACTATCTAATTGGCTTTATTCCGTGCCAAATTTGCTTGTATTTCAGCATTTAGAAACCCTGTATTTAGGTGGGCTTGTTGTAAGGGTAGTGAGTGAGATAGAGTGAAGTTTGCTCAAGAGTGTGCAAGAAAACAGAGACTCGCGGCTGGGCCTCGCGAGTGACTCGCAGCTTCAAGCCGCCAGACGCAGCACACGTGCCAAGCATGCCGGAAGGTGAACAGTCATGCCAGCTGGAGCACTACAAGACAAAACAGGACAACTGGCCATACGGTTATCTCGCGACTGGATCTTGCGACTCAGTCAAGTCGCGAGACCAAGCCACGAGCCAGCCCTGTTTTGAAAAACCTGACGTTTCACATTCTCCTCTCACCTCAGTATAAATACCCCTTATACCCACAAATGAAAGAGGGCTTCCAGAGAGAATTTTGAGAGAGAAACCCTAGAGTAAAACAAGATTGATTCATCTACAATCTTTACATAAGTGTCTCTTCAAATTCCTCAACTCTCTTCCTCTCCATTGCCAAACCCTTGAGAGGCCTTTTACCAAAACCTTGTTCTCACCATATCCATTACTGTGAGAGGGCTGTTTGGTATTTTGGGAAGCAGTTAGGAAGGAACCAATCTTCATTGGTTGACGCTATGGTCTAGTAGCGGAATCCGGGAAGCTAGAAAAGAAAAAGGTTCGGCGCAACCTCGTTGGAGCAAGAAGCTTGGAAGGCTTAAGTGCACTGGGTAGATTAGGCTTGGAGGGTCTATTGTTGTCCATGTATCCCAACTACATTTTCTAGTGGATTGTTTACCGCTTGGAGGGCGGCGGAGAGGTTTTACGCCGAGGGCTTCGGTTTCCTCTTCGATAACACATCGCGTGTTGTCCTTGTATTTGCTTCTTCCTTCCCTTTATCTTTGCCTTTTATTTTTTGCTGTGGATGTGATTTTAATTGGCTTAGATTGTTTACCAATTCTGTGTTATGCTTTAGTTCATGTTCCGCACATTAATTGTTTGATATAAAGCTTGAATTGGTAATTTGTTAATTGGGGGTCTAAACGTTCAAGGGTGTTTTTACACTATTTGAACTTTCATTTTCCAAGGTCTCGTACAAGCAGATTCAACTCGTCTGAAGACTCAACATGGGCAATAGTCATAAAAGCTAAATAATTCCCTTCTCCATCACAGCTTTCTTCAAAATCTGAGTCGGATGAATCTGAGTCACTCAATGTCATGGCATACACTTTTCCTTTCGATTTCAAATAATTCGGACATTCTTTCTTAAAGTGTCCATGCCCGTTGCATTCGAAACAAGTGACACCTTGTGTAGATTGGGACTCTTTTCCATCTTTCTTTTTGAATTCCCTTTTCTCTCTTCCTGAACTTTGGAATTTTCCTTTGTCACCAAATTTGCCATTATTCTTGAATTTTAAGAATTTTCGGAAATTTTTTACAAGGTATGCAACATCTTTGTCAACCACATCTTCTCCCGATGAGTCATGGTCTTCCACCTTCTCATTAATGGTCTTAAGAGCAAGAGATTTACTCTTCCGTTGATTGGGCAGCGACATTTCATAAGTCTGAAGAGAACCAACCAGCTCCTGGACTTTGATGTCATCAAGGTCTTTGCTCTCTTCAATCGCTGTCACTTTGGCACGAAAACTTTCCGGTAATGATTGAAGGATCTTCCTTACAATTTCAGAATCCTCCGTTTTCTCTCCCAAATTGAATTTGCTTACAATCACCTCATTCAGCTTGCTATAGAAAAAGTCAAAAGACTCATCCTCACTCATTTTTAACTCCTCAAACCGAGTGGTTAGCATCTGTAGCTTGGTGTCTTTTACTTTCTTCGTGCCTTCGTAAATGGTCTCCAATATCTCCCATGCTTCTTTGGCAACGGTAATGTGAGAGATCCTGTGAAATTCATCTGGAGACACACCACAGAAAATAGCATTGAGTGCTTTACTGTTAGCATTAGATGCAGTGAGTGCTGCCTTATCCCATGTGGATTTGGCTGCCTCAGGTCTGGTCCAACCAATCTCAACAGCATCCCAAACAGATTCATCAATGGAACACAGAAATGCTCTCATGCGAACCTTCCAAAAAGCATAATTACTACCATCAAAATATGGAGGTGCATTTAGGGATTGAGACCGATCCATCTCAATAGGGAGTTAAGGATCACACAATGGTAATGAAACCACTAGAAGTGTACCCGCTTTGATACCAAATGAAAGTTCAAATAGTGTAAAAACACCCTTGAACGTTTAGACTCCCAATTTACAAATTAACCAATTCAAGCTTTTTGTCAAACAACTAGTGTGCGGAAAATAAACCAAAGCTATAAAACAGAATTGGTAAACAATCTAAGCTAAATTAAAATCACAACCCACAGCAGATAATAAAAGGCAAAGATAAAAGGGAAGGAAGATGCAAACACAAAGATAACACGCGATGTGTTATCGAAGAGGAAACTGAAGCCCTCGGCGTAAAGCCTCTCCGCCGCCCTCCAAGCGGTAAACAATCCACTAGAAAATGTAGTTGGGATACATGGACAGCAATAGACCCTCCAAGCCTAATCTACCCAATGCACCTAAGCCCTCCAAGCTTCTTGCTCCAATGAGGTTGCGCCGAACCTTTTTCTTTTCTAGCTTCCTGGATTCCGCTACTTGACCATAGCATCAACCAATGTAAATTGGTTCCTTCCTAACTGCTTCCCAGAATACCAAACAACCCTCTCACAGTTTTGGATATGGTGAGAATAGGTTTTGGTAAAATGCCTCTCAAGGGTTTGACAATGGAGAGGAAGAGAGTTGTGGAATTTGAAGAGACTCTAATGTATAGATTGTAAATGAATCAATCTTGTTTCACTCTAGTGTTTCTCTCTCAAAATTCTCTCTGGAAGCTCTCTTTCATTTGTGGGTATAAGGGGTATTTATACTAGGGTGAGAAGAGAATGTGAAACATCAAGTTTTTCAAAACAGGGGTGGCTCGCGGCTTGGCCTCACGACTTGACTGAGTCGCGAGATCCAGTCGCGAGATAACCGTATGGCCAGTTGTCCTATTTTGTCCTATAGTGCTCCAGCTAGCATGATTGTTCACCTTCTGGCATGCTTGGCACGTGTGCTGCATCTGGCGGCTTGCAGCTGCGAGTCACCCGTGAGATCAAGCCGCGAGTCTCGGTTTTCTTGCACACTCTTGAGCATTCAACACTCTATCTCACTCACTACCCTTACAACAAACCCACCTAAATACAGGGTTACTAAATGCTAAAATAGAAGCAAATTTGGCACGGAATAAAGCCAATAAGATGGTTGATTAAATTCAACCTTACAAGTTTCACTAGTCAAAATTAATTTCTCTTGAGATTATTAAGATGGTGATACGTGTAAGCATCCAACTATCCTAGAAGCTAGAAGGCTACAAGCCTACTGTAAGGTTGAATTTTTTCAACCATCTTGTTGGTTTTATTTTGTGCCAAATTTGCTTGTATTTTAGCAATTAGTAACCCTGTATTTAGGTGGGAATCATGTAAGGGTAGTGTGTGAGAGAGTGTGAAGAAATGCTCAAGATTGTGCAAAGAAGCAGGGACTCGCGACTGGATCTCACAGGTGGCTCGCGGCTTGCAAGCCGCCAGAAGTTGCACACGTGCCAAGCATGCCAGAAGTTGAAACGTCATGCCAACTAGAGCACTACAGGACAAAAAGTACATACTGGCCATTTAGTTACCTCGCGGCTTGAACTCGCGGCTCAGTCAAGTCACGAGACCAAGCTGCCAGCCAGCTCTGTTTTGAAAAACTAACTCTTCGCATTCCACTCTCACCCTAGTATATATACCCCTTATACCCACGAAATGTATAGAGCTTCCAGAGAGAATGTTAAGAGAGAAACCCTAGAGAAAAACAAGATTGACTCATCCCCAATCTTCACATAGACACTCTTCAAATTCTTCTACTCTCACCCTCTCCATTGTTACATCCTTGAGAGGTACATTACCAAAACCTTTTCTCACCATACCCACATTTGTGAAAAGGCCATTTGGTGCTTGGGAAGCAGTTAGGAAGGGACCAATTTCATATTGGTTAATGCTATGGGCTATAGCAGAATCTGGTAAGCTAAAGAAGAAATAGTTTCGGAGTAACCTCATTGGAGTAGGAGTTTGAAGGGCTTAGGTACACTGGGTAGATTAGGCTTGGAGGGTCTCTAAGAATGAGTAGCTCTCTCTAATTGGGTGGGTGTTTTGAAGAAACCTCTCTTAGGGTTTTTCTTTCTGAATAGCCACACATATTTTGTGGGAATGAGGGGTATTTATACTGGTGTGAGAATGGAATGCAAAGAATCAGTTTTTCCAAAACAGGGTTGGTTGGCGACTTGACCTCGCGACTTGACTGAGTCGCGAGTTCAAGCCGCGAGCTAACTAAATGGCCAATTTGGATTTTTGTCCTGTAGTGCTCCAGCTGGCATGACTGTTCAGCTCCCCTGCATGCTCTGCGCGTGTGCAACTTTTGGCGGCTTGCAAGCCGCGAGCCTCCCGCGAGATCCAGTCGCGAGTCCCTGCTTCACTGCACAGTCTTGAGCATTTCTTCGCACTCTCTCACACACTACCCTTACATGATTCCCACCTAAATACAGGGTTTCTAAGTGCTGTATTACAAGCAAATTTGTCACGGAATAAAGCCAACACATGGTTGATTAAATTCAACCTTACAAGGTTGGTGACTTCGTGGGGCATCTTGATAAGCTTGAAGTGTTGGACCTTACGTATTGCAATAAACTTGAAGTTCTTCCTAGCTGTCTCATGATGAAATCTCTAACATCTTTTGAACTACTCGGCTGCTCGAGACTTAAGAAGTTCCCCAATATCTTGCACGAAATGAAAGGTTTAGGAAACTTAAAACTGCGGCATACGGGTATTACTGAGTTGCCTCCGTCATTTGGGAATTTGACTGGCTTAAGGTGTTTGATATTATAGCGCATTCAACACAGGTATTTCATCTTCCAAGTAGCATCTATAATTTACAACATCTAGAGACACTTGATCTCTCTGGCTATGTCACATTTCCAAAGGACGTGGAGATTGATAGATAGCCACTGTGCAATTCTCATGCTGGCTTTTCCAATCAAGTTTTCCCAAGATTGAAAATACTACGTCTTCATCACTTTATGAATCACTCAGAAATATATTTTATTTTCAATTTTTGTTGCCCCCACACATTGGAAGAGACAAATTTTGTACTGCACAAAATTTGTTAGCCTCCCAGAAAGCATAAGCAGATTTGAGAGATTATGTAGGCTTTGTATTAGAAATTGCGATGTGCTTCAGGAAATTCCAAGGCTTCCACAAAGTATAAGATATGTAGATGCAACATATTGCGACTCGCTAGATTCACAATCACTCTTTCATCAGGTATCTCTTTCTCTCTCTCAAAGTTATTAAGAAACAATTTTGTTGCCTTCACAAATACTACTTGCTGAGATGTAATTTGTTGAATTTGCTAATTGAATGCAGTTTTGAGAAATCATAGGTCTTTCACCAAATCTACCACCCTGTTTAGGTGTGACAAACAACGTCTTAAAGGATCCATACTCATATACAGAAAGGTTCCTTTATCGCCCTAGTGAATATCAGATTCTAGTACCAAGAGATAAGAATGAAATTCCAAATTGGTTTAACCATCAACGTATTGGAAATTTAATATCATTCTCGATTGGTCCCGAATTTCCAACAATTGCTTTCTGTCTTGCTTTTAAAAAAGGGGAGGATCCTACTCGTAAAGGTTTTCTTATTCATGTCGAGATTTCCATCAATGGTAGTAAACGGCCATTCGAAAACTCAATAACCCCTACATCCACGAAGTATGGGCATCTGTGTTTTTACTGTAGGCCTCAGAGCTCATTGCATAAACTATTTCAGGACTTGAATCTAGGTGATCAGAATCATGTTGAGCTCTTTTGTGAAATTCTTCCTTCGTCAATCATGGACATGCTTCCCAACATTAAAGCCATAGGAGTCCATGTAGAATGCAATTGTCCTCAAAACGGAGAAGCTTTGGGACTTTCAGTGGACAACTATGAAGCAACGAACTGCACATGTTTGTGTGGAGCTCAAACCTGTTGCCGGTGTCTGAAGGAGGTGGGCTCCATTCATTCAGTGCATTCTAGCAATTTGGAAAGTCAAATTATCTCAAGTGATACAGATGGTGGCGGGTCGTCCTCAGTATCCTTGCCATCTAATTCAGGGCTTCCAGTGGATGTCGCAAATGGATCTAAGTTTTCTTTTGGATTTGACTCAACCATTGGTAATGGGTTTGATTTGGGTTCCTCCTCTATAAATGATGATTCTGACTTCAGTCCATATCCATAGTCCAAGAAAATGAGAGCCACTTGATCAAATTTCAAAGAAACATGGCAAGGTACTGTTATTTTCAATGAAACTGTTTTCCACTTGATCTTTCGTGTTTGTTATTACATCGAAATATTCACCCATCTCTTATTATGAGTGAATTCAAACATAGATGGACTCTTTTCCCACAAGAATTTAATATATTTTGAAGAAAAATGGGCAGTCAACAGTGATCTGCTTTGCACAAGAATTAGTAATATGTTTATAGTTATTGTAAGCTAAGCTAATTATGACCTAACTAGTAACTAATAATAAAACGGGTTTTGCAAATGTGTCTTTATTATGGGAGAAATTAACACTTTTAAACCCCCAGCCCAATAACACAAAAAAAGGTAAAAGAAAAGTGTTGTAGAGAAATTGAGCACAAGGTATTTGGCTTTGCAAATACTTGATTGATTGGACTGGCCTCGATGATCTTTTTTCCATTTTGCCTGTTTATGGAAGTGATTGTAATTTTTTTAATTTGTTGTTTTATTAACTAGATAAGAACTAAGGGCAGTATGATTGATAAGTATCATCTACTTTTAATGGATAAAAACTAATTACCAATTAGGTGTTACAATGAATAGCCCTGTCCCAGCAAGTTAAATGCATTCAAGTAAAGAGCACTCTAAAATGTTTTGATGAATGAATAGTTATCTCCATAAATAAGATTTTATTGGGACCCAATGGATTTATCATTCCCAATTATGAATGTTTGAGAATAAGTTCTGCATCAACAATGGAAAATTACCTCATTGATTTGTCATGAAACTAGGAACTTGGAGGGAATAAAGTAGTTCATAGACTTCTTGTTGAGGCTCGGACTAAAATGGCCAAGCTGTTCAATGGGACATTGGTCTCATTATGACAAAGATGCTCTGAGGCATAGATACACACATTTGAGAAGGCAATATAATGACCTAAAGGCTCTTCAATAGAGTGGGTTATTTTGGTAACCGTTGAGATTATGTGTAGGATTCTTGTACCTAGATGAATTGCCAACTATCCACTCTTGTATATTTAGATAATTTTTTTTTTTCCTTTTATGCTGCTTATATATAAAAAAATCCAAGTGCATCCTGGTGCTTGGTCTCATAGAAATATCTGTTCCTAGTTGTTACAAATTGCTGTTATATGTGTTGAAGGGGTTTCTAATGAAGATGCAGAATTTTTTCATGCAATGCAGATTTCAACTGTAAAGACCCCAATTTGATGATTGGTATATTTCTTGTTTTAGCATTGAGAGCTTCCCCAGTAATTCAAATAATATTATTGCCTGCTTATATATTCTTATTTATTGTGTTGTTCCTTAACCTACAAGATCAGCATTCTTTCAGTTATATCATGTCTGTCATTACTATCCTAAGTCTGATGTCTTAGAACTGATAATTATGCTTATTTCTGCTTGATTTATGGAAATCCAGCTTCTATTGGAGGGTATAACCAAGTGGGTCAAGATATCAGTTGCATGTAATGGTGTTGGTGAGATTTTCTTTTCACAAGCTTATAACAGGCTACAACATTTGGTGAGATTTTCCCCATATTTATTTTGTTTTAGAATTATTCAGAAGGTGCAAAATTTCATATAGCTCTCATAAGTTTCAAATTAAGATATTATGAATAAACATACATAATAGAACTCTCCCAAATTTCAAATATATTTTTTTTGATATACGGAAATGACAATAGTGATGACAGGCAGTCACTTAACGGACATTGAGGCTATGAGCTGGGACTGATGCTCTCTCTCTCTCTTTCTCTCTCTCTCTCTCAATACTGCCTATAGGTAGAAAGGATTTGTATATTAAATTTATGAGTTTACCGATATTTTATGACCATCTGCATAAGTATAGATGAAGGCCATGGGAAAACTACTCTTGCATCATAAGTTAATGTAAAACTTTGACTAAGTATTGCTTTCAAATGTTTTAATTTCATGATAATGCAATTACAGCATTTAGTTTTCCTGAAAGTGTCATATAAAAATAATGAAATCTCCCCATTTCAAGTAATGTTTGAGATTGATGTTGTTAAACAATATGAAACAAAATAATTGTTCCGATTTTTCTGGTTCCCTTTAAAATAAATTCTTGCATGTAATGAGAGTTATTTTTGAAGTTATAGGTGAAAAGGATGACAAATTCTTTGCTAGTAGTGATTCTCATGGATTATATTAACCTTGAGTTATAGCATTTGTGCAGAAGGAATAAGATCAGTCCTACATGCAATGCTCAAGCTTTGACCTGGATGATTCCACCATGCAGTAGAAAATTTCGCATTTTGGGTGGCAAAGATGTACTAGAAGATCATAATCTAAGCTTGATGGCAGATTACAAGGAAATAAAGGATCTCCCCATTCAGAATGGCTTTGCTAGTGATGAAATTTGCCAAACAGTGGCAGCTAAAGATGATATTTGGGAAACTTATATCCAGGTGACCAGTTTTCTCATTAGTAATGTTGCTAGGATTGAGGATTTTGCTGTTTCGTTTCCTCTGGTTGTCATTAAAGAGTACCTCACAGTAATGTTGCTAGGATTTTTTTCCCCTTGATGAAATGACGTTAACACTTTCTTCATGAAGTAACTAAAATGTTAGTGGGTAACATAGGTTGTAGAGCATAATTCATATTTATCTTTGAGCATTGAACAGGATAATTTTGAGTAGCTTTCATTTAAAAATGACAGTTTGCATGAGCATCCACATTCAATGGCACACAGAGATAGGATCTCAAATTTGTGATTTTGGGATTGATTTATGGTAATGAAAGTTGAATGGTAGATCAAGTTATTTGGAGATAAAAGTGGAGATCAACATTAATGCTCTTTGGATGGGCATTGAAGTGAGAGAGAGCCAAATCATGGCTGAGTTCCACATTGCCTAGGTAGGGTGAGGTCCTGCGCCTTATAAGGTATGTCTTGAACTCAAACTGATATGAGGCCTTAAAAACTGCAAGGAGCAACCCAAAGTGTACAATATCATGCCAATTGAGAGTTGGGTGTGACAATTTTTTTTATGCCATCATAAAAATCAAATACTTGAAAATGAATTGGGTTTTGTTCTCTGAATCAGTTGTTTACCTATGCCTCTGTTTGGAAAAGTGCTTCCATAGCAAAACCTCTTTGGGGTTGTTCTGTTTTCTTTCCTCCTCAAAATTAAGTAGGCTTGACTACAACCCAAATTGTTTAGTTTTGTGTAATCTTGAAGTGTGATTACAATAGAGAGGAATGGTTGATTGGGTTAGTTAATTGCAATGCAAATGGTAGAAAACAAAATGATGCTTTCATTTTCTCACACACATGTTTGAGTGTGTGTGTCTATACAAACATATTTATTTAGATATGTATGTGTATATATCTGCCAAAATGTTTTTCTATTTAGTTGCATGTACGTTATCATCCGTTATGCTAAATAGACTCCATTAAATAGAGCCATTATAAAATCTTATGTGTCATATTTTATAAATTAAATTGATCCAGAAATTGTTAAAGCCTATTATAGAATCTGGATCTTTCAAGTGGGGGATGTTAGTAGAGGAATTAGAACGTTCAATTGACTGTATACTTGATGCTAATTCAAGGGAAAAAAGAAGGTTCTTCTTTGACAAGGACAACATGAAAAATGACCAAATGTGAATTTCTAGAGTAAAAGCACAAAACATAGGGTAGAATTGCTGTCTTCTATGTATGAGGGTCAAGGAAATAATGCTATGTTGGTCAAATAAGAGCTGGGGCAAAACACAATTTAGATGCTAGCCTGCAATATAAATTGTAAAGGCTAATATTTAGAATGGTTCAAGACAAGTTAAAAGTTTTATAGTGGAATCTTTTTTCTGTAGATTGGATTAGTGTTATTAGAAAGAATACAACTGTAAAGAGAATTGGAGAAAGTTGTGTACTTACGTCGCAGAAGCCTAAAGAAAGCACACATGATGCTCTCTTGATGGAACAAAAACTAAATAGTTAGTTTCTGTTAGTAAACCTCGAATCCACAAAGGGTTTCTCTGAATTCACAAGGAGATAAAAACTAGAATCCACTAGAAGAAAATTTGACAAAACGTTTGTGTTTATCGATAATAGTTTGATTTGCCTTTGATGGCTATAAACATAGAAATACTGAAAAAATGTCTAAAACCCTAATTCACACTAATTACGCAATTAGGTGACAAAATACCAAAATTTACCAAAAATTGCAAAATTGAGTTAAATGTAGAATCATAAACTAGTAACCTTAAGGGCCGTCCCAAAATAGATAGGGCCTTATTCTGACTTTTAACTAAAAGTTATTAAGGAAAAACAAAAAATTACTACAAATAGCAAAAACACTATTTTCGATGTCTTAACGAAGGAATTTGCCTAAAGTTTGTTGACGCTCATGGCATTTGGCATGAGTTTGGATCGGAACGTTGTTTCCCTCCAACCTGCCAAATTTCATGCAATTCCGACACTGTCACCCCGATGGCCTCTACTAGCGTCCTACTTTAATCTTGCATAGGAAGGCATGTGTTGACTGTTCTACATCATGTACCCAGATGTTGTCTTGCTCAAAGATATAACAAGGTTGACTTGGTGGATGGATGAGATGTTTAGACTTGAAGAGTGTTTGACACTTAAGTATTGACCATTTGGGAGGAGGGAAATAAATGGAATAGAAAGGAACGAAAAGAATAATTTTAGAATATGCATTTTTTCCCTTATTTGGGAGTTTTAATGGAGGAAATGAAAAATTCATTCATTTGTATGTAAAATTAAGTGGAAGAGAATGGAATAGATAGGAGAGAACACTTATTTCTCTTTATTTCCTCAAAACCTTAAATTTTTCATTCCCCCTTTAAATACCCTTATATATTCAACATTTTATTTTAAAATGGGGATCTAATCGTAATATTGTGATTAAATGATTCCATTCATTTTTTTCTCAATTTTTTTTTTTAGAGGGTTTCAACTTATGACATTCGCTTCTAATGATAGCCCTTTATCATCAAACCAAAACACCAATCGGTTTTTGGTGTAGGTAGGGATTGAATCACAGATTTCTTATTTAATCATCAAAGACTTAACCAATTTAGCTAACTGGAACCCACATTTTTTTTTCTCTATGTTACTCCTAAACAAGGTTACTAATCTTCCGTTCCTTTTTATTCCATTATTTTAAAACTTCCACAAAAAAAAAAAAAAAAGAATTACTTAATTTCATTCCATTCATTTCTTTTCTATTATGGTATTCTATTCCAATTCATTCCCTTATGATTTACTCATTCCATTCCATCCCTTTATAAACTCCCAAAACGAAGTACAAAATTAGATAGCTATCTTATATCATGTGGAAAAATGTTTGTCTGCTTGACATTCTTTTAAATGTTTATAGGCAATACACCCTGTTTAAAGTTGATAATAATCAACATAGCTAATTGCCTATTAGGAAGAGCTGGTAAAAAAGGTGTACATGTCAAAATATATATATATATATATATATATATATATATATATATATTAAAGGGGGAAGGGGACACACTGCTGAAGGGAAGAGATGGAAGCACAGTAAGCACAGTAATATTATAATGGAAATAATGTAAGTAACTTGAAAATAAATAACTTGAAAGTAAGAACAATAATAAGGCAGTAGAACCAGCCAAGCAGTATATATCAAAATAATTCAAAGTAAATGAAAACAATTTAGAACCGTCCGATATGGCGGTAATCCGTCCAAGGTGGCGGTAGCAACAAATAGAATAATGAACATAAAACTGAAAATACTTGTTATTGAAAGTAGAATAACACTTACAGTAGTAGTGAATACAAGATCTCAATAGTTACAGGTTAACAGTTACAAAGCTTGAACTAGTCCTAGTTACAAGGTTTGTAGGATTACAAGGCTTGTAGTGAACAAGGGTGAACAAGGTAGTAGTAGTAGTAGAAACAAGGAATTCTCTTTCTAAGAAGGCTTCCTAAGAGGAGGAGTTCTAAGGAGAGAATTCTGAACTAAAACTTGACTTGTTGAACTCCAAAACTTAAGGGACAACCCCCCTTAAATAGGCAAAATTTCGAAGTGAACAGTGTCATAAAGAGTAAAAAGTGAACAGTGTCAGTGAATAGTAATCTATGAACAGTAATCTGTGAACAGTAAAAGTGAATAGTGTTTTTTCCACTTTTTGAATTAAAAACTTCTGAACTTTTTTGTCCTCTTCTTGGCTCCAACATTGTCAGGAGAAACATGGCTATAGCAACATCATGCAAGGAATGTACATAGATTCTCTTTTCTTTTTTAAAGACTTCAATATGACCTTTTGTTGGCTTTATTGAAATCTTTGTCAGAAGCATCATTTCATATCATCATTCCATGGCTTGTGGCTTTTCAGACGCATTTTGAACATTGTAACAATTTTGGCCGTTGTGCAGGCTAGACAAATAGGGGAATTAAAATCTTCCGCAGAATCCGGAGCATCATGAATTAGTTCCGTATTTTCAGCAACATATTTGTGAAGGACAATAAAATATTTTGGCTTTTGTGCAAGCCAGACAAACGAAGTAGCACTAGTCTTGCAATAGTAGTAACCTCAGGAATAAACTCATCAATCAGTGGAAGTAGCATCTGATGGGTAGTCATCATAAGGTTCCCATGGAGGATCATCATTACATTCATGCTCATGATAGAGAACATATTGGTTACAAAATCCACAGTATAGAAGTGGCTTAAACTCTGGAGTTTTTCCTGGAGTGAGAAAACTTCTTGGATTACAGTGATCTGCTATCCGCAAATGAGGAATGGCATTAGCATAAGGTCTCAGACCAAAAACAAAAATTCTATCTGAATTCCCCATAAAGTGATAATTCTTCCATAAATTCTGAGCAACCTCACGAATTTGATTGTTAAAATAATTACTCCAGCAGTCTGTGAGAGCCCAAGGATTTTTGAAGGATAAATAAGAGTCTCCTTCATACCATTGCCCTTGGTGCGTGTATCCATTAATGAGAATGAGATGTTTTGAGGGCTGGACATTCATCCAGTTATCTCTTTCCCATTGAGGCAAAGTGCTCCAGCATCTGATCGAAACAAAAGGACTTTCAAATTTTTTAATAGAGGTCTGAATGATTTGTGGGAGCTGGCTGGTTTGGTCATGGCTTGTTAGTCTTATGAGCCTAATAAAACCATACTCAAACATTTGAGAGAGCCAGTTAGGACTCCTCTTAACATCATCTGAACCATCATCATAATTGACTAGAAGGCCGGGAAACGGGTGTTTCTTTTCATACACTCTGAAACTACTCCCAAAGTGTTCTTTCCAATCAGGTTGTTGAAGAATGTCACTAAAATCATCTGAATTAGCAGGATCAGGAATAACAGTTGTAACAAGTATCTTGAAATGTTCGAACCATAAGTCAGAAGACTTAAACATAGCCTTGCTTTCCAAAATACGAGATTGTATGTCTGTTGGCAAGTTGGCAATAGCACTTTTCAACAAAGATTGGGTCTTAAAACTCAATCTTGCGTAATCAGTGCCCATAATAGTCTTTTTATCCATTGAATGGATGTCCTCTTTGCCAAAGAGTTGACAAGTATTAGGTTCATCTGTGATATTTGGGTGGTTAACAGATGTCATTGTTAACAATGTCATTTGGGTGGTCCTCATTTTTTGAAACAAAGTTATTTTCTAAAACAAGATCATTTTCTGAAATAGGGTTAACTTGGTGGCTCACATAAGCCTCATTTTGAGCAATAAGGTTAACAAGATGGATTTCAAGGTTTCTAAGGGTTTTTTGGAAAAGATCATGGTGGTTTCTAATAAAAGCAAATTGAAGGCTATCAAGGATGAATTTAATAGAATTTGGTAATTCTGAACAGGTTCCATTGTGGAATTGTAAATTTCTTGACAAAACTTCTTGTAAAGCAATTAACATATCACCATTGGAATATGTCACCGTTGCCGGGACATCTCCTTGAAGGGATGTTGATCCACTGGGTTTTACCCCAGAAGATGCGCCTTCATGCATTTTAAAAGGTTGTCCCACTAGGAACCCTTTGTTTTGAGAATAGTCATGTATAGGAACTTTTCCCTTGTTTTTCTTCTCCATAATAATCCACTTACTAGTGGTATAAATATGAATATTATTATTATTATCCCACTTATTAGTGGTATTTATCCACGCATCATTGTCCGATTCCTGCAAAGAATCATTGATAATGTTAGGATAATGGATAGTATTTAACATTTTGGTACTATGAAAATTACCTTTAAATTCATCAGTGAAATATTGGTAAGAACTCATCATTAGTTCTTGAATAAGTTCATTCATGGGAGAATCTTTCTTATAGTTCTTTAAATTCATCATTAGTTCTTTAAATTCATCAGTGAAATATTGGTAAGAACTCATCATTAGTTCTTGAATAAGTTCATTCATGGGAGAATCTTTCTTATAAGACAGATTATCAATATCAATTTCAAACTTTGAAGCAAATTTGAATTTTACTTTCTATCCAAATGGATCAGTAGTAATTTCATCATGCTCAACAAGAAAGGGATACAAAGCATTAATAAACGGCAGACCAAGAATCACTTTATCAGTCATATTTTTAACAAGAACAGAAGGAATCTTGAAACAAACATTATCATGGCACACATGAGCATTATTCAATTCATACTTAATTTTCATTTGAGAACCATTAGCAGAAACCAATCTTTTAGTAGATTTTTCAAAATATTTTGAAGGAATCAATCCTTCTTGGATACAGTTCATGTCTGCACCAGAATCAATCATAGCAATAACAGTGAAATGATAATCAGGAGGAATAACAATTTTAACTTTTGTAAACCATTTTGGAGGAAGTATTTTATTAACAAAAGCAAGTTGAGGATCAGTGAAAGTATCAGGAATACCTTTATCAGAAAGAAGAGCCTGTTGAATGGATTCAGCTCCATCACTGTGCTCATCTTGTTTATCTTATTATCGGATTTATTTAGATCTTTATCAATTTTTAACATTATCAATTCTTGTTTGAGATTATTATAATCACTTTTCATGTTTTTAAATTCATGTTTTAATTCATTTATCTCTTGTTTAACAATATTAATTTCATGGTGGAGATCATTAACAGTTAATTCTTTAGATTTCTTTTTATTGAATCTTTACAAAGTTTCTTCAAAGCTTATAGTAGATTTTGGTTTTTTACCAGTTTCTTCTCTTATCAAATTTTTCTTAAACCTATCCAAATATTCTTTTTGCAGTTCAGGGTTTTGAATTTGATTTATTAGTTGAATTATTAATTTTTCATCTTCTTCACTCTTGGTAAGAGGATTAATGGTTTTAACAACATTGCAACAAGAATCTCTACAACCAATTTTAATATTAGGAGAATCAGAAGAATCATCAGCAGATTGATAGCAAGAATCAGATGAAGAAGAAAAATCATCTTCCAAAGAATCAGACGAGTTGTTTGATTCAAGGATTCTGAATAATTCTTCTTGCACATTATCATCAATGTTTAACATGTTAAATTTGTTTTTTAACTTACCAGGTTTTTCTTTACAGTCTTTACTGAAATGTCCAGATTTACCACAGTTAAAACATTTACCTTTACCTGATCTCTGTTTAACATATTTTTTAGAAACATTTTTCTTCTTAGCATAAAAATCATTAGGTTTAACAAAGTTATTTCTATATTTTTTATATTTTTTATGGCTTTTATCATGTTTTTTACTTTTTTGCCTAGAAGGAGCAATAGGAGGCAAACCATATTGTTCACAGAAATTTCCCATTTCATATTTAGCTTTTCTTTTATTCTTTAATTGGTGTTTTAACAATTTTTCATCATTACACATATTGATACCAAGTTTTTTAATAGTACTGAAAATATCACCATAGGTTAAATTATCCTAATCAATAGAATCATTTTTACCCATTAATTCTTGTTTTACCTATGAGCAAAGATAGGAGGCAGACCGTCAATAAACTTTTCTTTCCAATAAGGTTTATGACAATCTTTCCGGAGCATCACTCTGGAAGTAAAAACATCTTGATACCATCTGTAATCAGACATAGTTGGACAACTCAAATTATTCAAATAATCAGAAACACGAGATGAAATATTGGATGGAGTACCAACAAAATGTTTGAGAATAGTATAGATCAGGGTATTAACACCATCAGGAATACCACGACCAATACTTTCATCAAAAATAGGCAAACCTTCATCATTCTTTTTAACAGCATGTCTAATAGACTCTCTGGATTCTTCAGTGATATATGAATCCCACCATCCATGAAGAGTACCAGAAAAACCAGTAACAAGCAAATTAACAATTTCAGGTTGATCAAGATCATGGTTATTTTGATAGGCAATACCAACCATAGACATGTGACTCATTTTATTAATGATTTCCTGTTCAGACAAACCATCAATATTCCATTCATAAAGCTTATCAGCAGAGACAGAAAACTGTGTTTGAAAAAATCTCTCTTCAAACTGCATATCAGGAGGAGTGGGTTTTGAATACCAGTTTTTAGTAAAAGACATGGGTTTGGAGTTTCCAACAAATCTTTTAATTTCTGGGAAATCATCATCAAAGATTCTTTTTGCAGAAACAGAAGAAACAGTATCAGAATCTGTATTTTCTTCAGAAACAATTTCTTTTTTAGAAATAGTTCGAGCAGCTAAAGTACTTGTAGAAGTACCTTTAGTTTTAACTTTTAAATCAGAAAGCATTTTTTCAACAATTTCAAGAGTCTTGGACTGAGAGGTTTTAAACATAACCTTTTCTCTTTGATTGGGTAAATCAATCAAAGGTTTCTCAGTTTTAACAGAAATAGATTTTTCAGAAACAGGTTTTTTAACAATTTTTTCTTCAATACGGTCAAGCTGTTGACCAATAATATGCAAAGACTGATTAGTAAAATTGTTTTGTTCAATAAGACTAACAATAGGAGTTTGATCATCAGCAATTTTGAAAGGAGAGGCCTTCACTTCCTCTTTTGTCACTTCATCTTTCTTGGTAGTTATCAAAATTGAGTCAAGAGGAGAATGACTAGACCAAATAATGGTTTTATCTATTTTAACAAAATTTGATTTCTTTATCACATTTAAATGTTGTTTTGAAACCTCATCTTTTGAAACATAATGGTTTTCAAGAAAATCAAAAAACAAAATATGTTTTTTTAATTGATTCATCTTTTCCAACCATTTTCTTTTAACACGGTCTTTTCCAGACTGAGCAAAATTATTTTGGAAATATTTTCTTTTGTTCCTATTTTTTGCAAGCATAAATTCATCATACAAAGAAACCAAATCAACTTCAAAGCGTTCATCCAAAATAGTCAAAACTCTTAATTGATTTTGGTAAACAGGAGGATTTTCAATAGGGGGAGAATCAAAGTCAGATGGAGTAACAGAAACATAGTCTTCTTCATCATTAACAACAACATTGTCATAAGGAGAGGAAGATTCAGCTTTAGTAGAATAGAAAGGAGTGCTAACTTGTGAATTACTACTAGAAACTCCTTTTAGTTTTAAATCAAAGGATTTTTCCAAATTCTTTTTCAACAAATCATTGGGTTTTTCCAAATTCTTTTTCAAAAAATCATTGATCTCTTGATCTCTTTTCGAAATACTTTCAGATCCAGCAAAGGAATGTCTTCCTTCATTGATCCTCAAAGGTGGATTGTTTTGAAAACTTATTTTAACAGTACCATCAAGATGTTGTTGAATATGGGTGAGATCAAGTTCATCAAAAACAGGTTTAGCAGGAGGGGATTCTTGTTCCAACAACCAATCATTAGGAAGTTTAACATCTTGCCATTGAATCATTTTTGGAACTTGAATTTTAGCATCAGGAGTTGAACATTGAATTAACATGGTTTTACCCGAAGGTTCTCTGGGAATCTTAGCACATGGGTTCATTTGAGTACCCATTAGTCTATAATAAATGCGATAAATCAAAGCAAAAGGCTTACTTCCTTCTTCCATGTGATAACCAGATGAAGCAATATTCAATGTCAAAGCTTTAACAATATTAGGATCATCCAAAGCAAGAGTAAGATCAGGATAACAGTTAAAATAAACAGGACCATCATACATAGAAGCAGTAATCATACCAAGAATGCTATCTTTAAAAATCCTAAATCTAGCATCTCTTAAACACATGAGAACAGAAGCATTAATACCCTTTCGGGTAAGTGGTTTAATAACAACTTGAACCATACCAATATGCAAATAACTGAATTTTTTAGCAGCAAGGAAGTCATTAATATTCCTTTTAGTGAACAAACAGCATTTTTCATGAACTTTTGAAATAGAGAAAATTTGTTCAACAGTTCTAGCTTTGTAAGCAAAATGAAAAGTACTTTCAACAAAACTAGTTTTATAAACAGGTTTAGTATCAACTTTAGGAATATTCCAATTACGAAAAACAGGGATCAACTCATTATCATCAATTGTGTGATCTTCTTCATTTACAATATCAGGAGGACAACTAGTCCTGGAGTTGATAGAGGAGTTGGATCTCCACAACCTATCCATACTATCCTAGGTTCAACACTCAGTTATCATGTTTTTCTCACAATCGTTGCATTTCGTAACACATACCCTAACCAACCTTATACCTCTCATGCCCTACACGCCCTCTCTTGGCTCAAACGGGCCTTACAGCTAGGTTCTAGGAGTTCACTTTACGACTAGGGTGGCACCAACGACGGTAAGAAGGGAACACAACAGCTAAATATCAAACGTTCGGGTAGACATGGACAAGAAACAAAGACACAACAACACTACCACCGGCCAGAAAAGAGTGGCTTTGATACCATATATATATATATATATATATATATATATATAATTGGAGGAATTGTTGCTAAGTGCTCGGTCAACTTATTGGCATTGAATAACATTAGAGGTCTCATGATCACTACGCTAAGTGTAATTTTTTTAGGTACTATGAATAACATTGAGGGTCCACAAGTGAAACACTAGTTTCTTTGTTTAACAGAGTTTCCAAAATTCCACCCGAAAAATCCCAAAAGAAAACAAGCTACAGAAAAAGTGTTAAAAGAGCATGCTTGCAATTTGGAACCAGAACTTTAAACATCATTATAACTTTCTTATGATCTCCTTGCACTGGGAGGTACTATGAAATTCTACGTTCAAGTTCACTTATAAATAAATCAGAAACAAAATATGTGTTAGAAGTTCATATTGTTCAATTTCTACAAGAATCAATTGAGTAATGTTCTTCTCAAAAGAAAAAGAAAAAATTGCGAGTGGAGTTCTTCAAATTGTGTTGGCCTAATTTTCTTCTTAACTTGCACATGAGAGTGTCGCACTCACAATTCCACAAACAAGACCTTCAAAAAGAAACAGATTCTACGTATCAGCCAATACTGCTCTTTTTCCCTATCCCTCTTATAAGTTTGCAACTCACTCATGCAATTCGATAATTCCATTGCTTTCCTACCCACACACAACACCAGTTTGCGTCTCTGGTTTATAGTACTCTTGGCAAGCTTTTCTGCAGTTATATTGGTTGGCTTATTTCTTCCTATTTCAATCCTTATCCTATATTCAAGGGCAACCCTTATACCAAAGAAGGTTTTAAGATGTGTAATAACAATTTTGGTATGGACTAGATTTTTTCTTCTTTCCAAACATTCTATGTCATTCCAATAAGATTTCAATGTTAAGAGTCTACTAATTTGTTGTCTCCTAAGATGCAACAAATATAATCACTACAAAAAACTGGGCCTATAGTGGCGTTTTACAAACGCCACTATAGGTACTAAAAATGCCACTATAGACCAATTTGGGCTATAGTGGCGTTTGCTATAGTGGCGTTCCACTATCGACCCATTTGGGCTATAGTGGCGTTTTACGAAAAACGCCACTATAGACCAATTTTTTTTTTAAAAAAAAAAATGCTATAGCAGCGTTTTAGAATGCCACTATAGGTCTGCCGACAAACGCCACTATAGTATTTTTTAAATTTAAAAAAATTGGTCTATAGTGACGGTACAATAGTGGCATTCTACAAACGCCACTATAGCCAAAAACCACCTAAAAAAATTTTTGATTACCAAAAATTAATTTTTGGTAATCAAATGTTTTTTTTAATTGAATTAAAATTGTAATTAAATTAAAAGATACAAAACAAAACAAAGAACATAAATAAAACAAAATACGTTCAGCAAAATACAAATCCAAAAAACTAAAAATTCAAAAAAATACAAAATACAAACACTATAGCCCAGCAAATTCAAAATGAAACACAAACCCACCAAAAAAAATTCAAAATCAAACACAATATGCTCACATTCAAAAAAAAAAAACAAAAAATAGCAACTCCACCCCAACACATTCAGCCGCCATAGACCAACCTGCAATAAGAAATCATCAAATAGATTTTGAATTTTTCACTACTTTTTTGGTTCTATTAACAAAGATATTATCACACTTGAGATCTCTAAACCTATCAATAATAAAAAGCCAAAGAATTCACAAAAATTAATCAAGGAAAAGACCAAAACAGTCATTAAAATTTTTTAAAAAAAATTACTTACTTGCAACTATACAACCAATGGCATCAAACACACCATTTACAAATTTAAACAAAATTAACAAGTTGCAACACCATCTTCAAATCCAAAACCCACTAACATTAACACCACCACAAATAAAATAGGGCAAATAAAATCAAAATGGAGAGGAAGATAAAAGAATAAATCCAAGTGTGTAATGAAACAAGAGTGAAAGAAGGAAAAAAAAAAAGAGAGAAAAGAAGAGTGGAGAAGCTAGCTAGACGTGGAGAAAATGGATTGATAAGGTGAGTGGGAGTAAGGGAGAAAAAGAAGTCTGAAGAAGTGGACATAAGGGAGAAAAAAAAAAAAAAAAAAAAAAAAAAAAAAAAAAAAAAAAAGTCTGAAGAAGTTGGCTTGACGTGGAGAAAATGGATTGATAAGGTGAGTGGGGGTAGGTGGGTTTTGAATTTTGAATTTTGTAATTTTTTTAACGCATTTTTTACATATATATATATATATATATATATATATATATATATAGAAGAATGATTTGTTCACAATATTTTCACAATATTTTTACAACAAATCTTAAGTGGCAGATTGTTATTAGTTGTTATTATTAGGACAAAAAAGTAATCTTAGTGTTAAGTTCAAATTTGTACCAATAACAACTAACCACTTATGATTTTTTGTGAAAATGTTGTAAAAATATTATGGACATAGCATCTCTCATTTAAATATAAATATATAATAATATATAGATTTAAATATATATATATATATATATATATATATATATTATATTCAAATATTCTGGAATATGCCATGCCATAGAATATTCTTGGCATATTTCAAAGAATATTCTTGGCATATTCCATTTGTTTATGCTGAAACTCAATAGCCATTCAGTGTTAGTTTTTTTTTTTTTTTTTTTTTTTTTTTTTTTTTTCCTGTTGGGTAGGATCTATAGTGGCGTTTGACAAACGCCACTATAGGCCGTAAGAGTAGAACCTATAGTGGCGTTTGCCAGATTCTTTTTCTTAACTTTTTTTTTTTTTTTTTTGGTGCTGGGCTATAATGCAAACGCCACTAAAGGCCCTACTCTTACGAGGGCCTATAGTGGCGTTTGTCAAACGCCACTATAGACCCTAACCAAACGAAAAAAAAAAAAAAAGAATAAAAAAAAAAGGTGCCTATAAAACGCCACTATAGGCCCTGTCCAATCAAAAAAAAAAGTGCCTATAGTGGCGTTTGTCAAACGCCACCATAGGTCCTGATCTTACAAGGGCCTATAGTGGCGTTTGACAAACGCTGTCAAATGCCACTATAGGCTGTTAGAAACGCTGCTATAGACTCTTTTTTTAAAACGCCACTATAGGACTTTCCAAGCGCAACTATAGATTTGCCTATAGCAGCGTTTAGCGAAACCACCACTAAAAAAACGCCACTATAAGTCCAGTTTTTTGTAGTGAATTAATTGTTACATATCTTACAAATTAAATCACTACATGCATAGAAGTTTTACATAAAGACCTCTTGGGACCTGAATCAGTTGCAAATAGACCCCTTGTACATTCAATTTAATGTTTTTAATCCTTAGGCAAAAATTAGCAATTGGCCGAAGGTAGTTGTAATGTCGTATGACTGGATTAGGACAACTTAAAATGCTTAAGGCGGTGATTATTTTGATTGATATATGTATGCAAAAGGAAGATACAAAGGTGATATGGTGAAATGGGAATCTACTGATAGGATTTCTGAAGGTTAAATTTTGGAGAATCAAAGGTACATATAACTAATAATTTTCCATTGAAAAAAAAAAAAAAAAAACGACTACAACTAATAATCCACATGTGTTTTGTATTTATGATCATGATGTATATTTTTCTTATTTTATAGATATTGTATACGCAGAATTATATATTTCATACTTTAATGGCAATTTTTCTTGGAAAAACAATGTTGCGAATTAGGATTGGTGTGTTTTCGGTGCATTTGCTTCATTTGATCGATTTGCTGGAGTTGTAAATTAATTATAGCAGTATGAATTTATGATATTTGAAACCAAATGTTAAAAAGGGTTTAGTGTTTTGAATATCAGCTTAAACTGGTCGCAAATCTACATAATGCCTGTAAATATATAAATATTATATAATAGAGTATAATATATAAAAAGTAACAATTATTTCAAGTATTGTCTATTTTTTTAAAAGATTTCTACAAGTATTTTTTTTTTTAATCTTTTTATCTCTACAAATATATTATTTTATTATTTTGGTGCATCTCTTTCTTCAAGAAACTTTCTTCTTTTATTACCTAACTAATTTGGAACATCAACTACAACACAACTATTATTATGGTCACCACTAGATTCTCTACTCAATATTGGCATTATTTTTTTTGGAGGCACACTTAACTCATTAAGTGTATCTATAAGATTCTTTTGGGCATGGGTTATCTCTCTGTCCACAAAGTTTACGTGTACTAAATAGGAGTAAGAAGTTCATAATTATGACTAGCCAAAAACTTGCTTACAATCCATTTTTTCTAGCTTTCACAAAATCCAACATTGCTATGCATCCAATTCTTACTTTTTCAAGTTGTAAACCTAATCTTATTTTCTTTTGATATCTTTTATGACGAAACATTTCTCTCAAATAGAAATCTTCTATAAGTGATATATATATATATATATATATATATATATATATATATATATATATATATTCTTTTCACAATTCAAATGCTAATATATAAAGTGGCAGTCAAACATGCACACTTTTTTGTGGGTAAGTTTTTAGTGTAAACGAGTTTATATCAAGGTGGGTTGAGTCAATTTAAAATTATTAATAAATAGGTTAATTTCTTGTTGACTTGCAATCAATACGAAATATTAATGACTCGGTTCATTATTTGTGTCAAGATTAGTTAACCCATTTTGACACGACTCTATTTAAACCATACAAATAAATGCCATTTTTATTTTTAAAAAATTAAATACAAAATTATTAAATTAAATACAAAATTATTTAATGAAAAGAATTTGATGACTTGCAAACAGCATGAAATGACTCGGTTCATTATTTGTGCAAGGTGAGTTAACTCATTTAGGCACAAATCTGTTTAACTCACATAAATAAACGTTATTTTATTTATAAAAAATTAATTTCAAATATAAAATTGTTTAATTAAAAGAGTTTGAATGGTCATTGATGGGTGAAATTATGATGTGTGGCAAGAATGAGCATAATTGAGAAAACATGGCAGCTCATCAAATGCATGAGGAGCTTTAGGCCAAGCTCTCTTGAGCGTGAAAATTTCAAAGTCTACTAATTCCTCATAGTGAAACATATTTATTTCTAAGTACCTACCCCCACCAAGGTCCCCAGTTCTCGTCCTAATCCCCAAAAGTAGATACAACTTAAATTTTAAGTTCAAGCTAACAATGACGGAAAAATCTATGAAAGGTATGAACTTTAACCTTACGAAAATCTCCTAAGCAATCCCTTTCATCCCTTGTTGGCAAACCAGTGGTAGTTTTTTGGTCTCTTTCACTCCTCTTTGCAGGTATTTGTGGACGAGAACACACCACTAATCAACTGTATCATCAGTTTTATTGATAAAATTATTCTTTGAAACTCTGAAGCTTTCGACTATTTTATTAAAGGAAAAAAAAAAATTCATCATATCTTTCTTAGACCATGCATTCGAAACTTTAACTAAAACTTTATTGGAATGAAATAAGAACTTTTAGATTGTATGCGTGGGAGCAAATGGTCCGAGGACATATTAAGGCGATGGATCCTATCCAAGGACGATCAAAGGCCCACACATGTGTAAGCCAAGGTTTGGCACGTGTGCCAAGACTAAGAAAGGAAGAGATCAGGGCCATTCAGGACCGGACTAAAGCCGAGAGTAAGAGGTCTGATTAGAAAAGGTTATCTAACTTGTCGATCGAGGACCACGGGAGGTAGAAGCACCTTGGAAGTCCTATATCTGACTCCCTACACCAGAAAGTAAAGCTCTAAGGGAGATAACAGAGTCGTGTGAGTAACGGAAGGGGGAAACATCTGGCAAGGTGACTACCACCTCCACAATTAATGCTTTGCACCAACTGAATTGGCAGCATTTATGAGGAAAAGACACCTGAGTAGTAGCCACACAACTCAGATCTCTCTCTCAACTACATCTAAAAGGGTCTTGATGGGACAAGCATCCAAATGGCTCCCCTGAGACGTACAAATGGAGGGCTAAGATGCAATGTAAATGGATATATAAGGAAGAAAATCCCTTTGAAAAGGGGATGAACATTCTACAAGAGAAAAAGAGAGAGAAAAACTGTATGAGATTGTAAAAATATTAGCCTTCACTGTTATAAGAAATCCATCCTCGGATTTGCCTGAGGATAGAGTTATGTTGCATCTTGGTCTCTTTCATTTACGTTAATCCTGTTAGTATTGCTTTTATATCGCTTGTAGCCATCTTAGCATTACAATTGACTCGTAAACCCATTCTCTTACAAATTTAATGTACTGGGCTTGAAGAGCTAGGAATTATTAAGTTAATTGGGCTTGGGCCTCTTTTCCAGTCCTTACAGTATGATATTAGTATTTTAATTGATGTTGCCTGAAATTAGAAGTTGTGTAGAATTTATTTGTTTACAATTATTATTATAATATATATGTGTTTACAAAACACAAAAATATATTAATCAATTTAGTCATTTCTTTAAATGAGTGAATAGGTTCTATTCATGAATCATGTCAACCCAATACAATATATTTATTAAAAAGATTGAAATGAATCATATTTGTGTTATGTCAATCCATTTAATAAATTGGTTGTATTAGGGTTAAGGGGCTTTGAAATGTTCTTTTTTTTTATTTAATGATGTGTAACCTCACCAATCCAAGGCCCTTTGGAGCCACTTACCCCCAGAGAGTAAACCACAGATGCACAATTGTTAATAGGTCGAGTTAGTGTTTGACCCATATAGTAAAATACCCTTCAACACTAACTATCACCCCTACTAAATCATATGCATATACATTATAAAATATACACATTTATCTTCTAAACCATTGTTGAGGGCCATTTGTGGAAGCCTAGGCAGACAGAAAAGCCCAATAATGAGGGCTACAAAGAATTGACAAGATAAATAGCAAAAAACCCATTAGGCCTAAGCAGCAAGAATAATAGATCACAGGCCCAACAAATAAATAAATGGGTCTTGAAGAGGCAAGCGGGCTCAAAGAAGCCAGGAAAGAAAGAAATAGCATCCCATGGGCAGAGTATGAGGTAGAAAAGTGAGAAAGGGCCGCCGCAGGCCCAAGGTAGTGCAAACTAAGAAAGTAAGGGGTTTATGGCAGGCCCATGAACCCTAAAGATAAGGATAAGGTTATTGGGCCAAGAAAGCTCAATGAAGTTAGTAAAAGGCCCATGGGAGTGTGGAATTAGCAAACGGGTCGAGGAAGCCCAAAGAAAGCAATCGGGCCATGGATGCCCAAAGGAAAGCCCAAAGGGACATAGGAGCCCATGAGTAAAAGTAAAACAGTGCCCATGACAGGCCACTAAGAAAAGGGATAAACGGCTGGCCCAAAAAGAGGTCCAGTAGGATTAAATTATTACGACAGGAATAACAGTTCAACGTAGCAGGCAATAAAGAAAATCAAAAGTGGGCCAAAGAAATGTAAGGCTCATCATCATACGAAGCCCAGCTCCTGAATGGAGCGGGAAACCAAAAGAAAAGCCCACATGAAGGGTCGGGAAACACAGACGAAGAGTCTCCAGATCACGGCAGACGCATGAGCAGCAGGCAGACTCTTGGACATATCTGAAAGGAAAGCACGCGCAAGGCCTAGGCACCACTAGCCTGTACCCAGCCAATATAGGACATGGGGGGGCCATGGGACAGAGGTAAGAGGTAAAGGGGGTATGGTTTGGTGGTAGGGAGAGGGGAAAAGGTCTATTTTGCGGTTCCTGCCCAAGCCCTTTTGGGAGGTACATCCTGCTGGGATGATAGACCACCCAAAAGAGGCAAGTTTGAGGGGGAATCGTTGGGTGCATGCCTTGAGAGTAGAGAGAGAAAGCATTTATACCATGGCAGGAAGAAATGTTACGGTATACAGAGGAACAAAACAAACCTGCCTCTGTCTGGCAAGGGTGGACGTCGCATAGACCTGGTGGTTGGCAAGTACTCCCAGACCAGACAAAGGCAGTTATGGGGCAGAACAGTAAAACATTGGTCACGGCAGGCACTATAAAAAGGGCCCTTGCCGTGCCCTGAAAGGGGGATCGAAAAACAGAGTATTTTTACGGAGTGAAAGGAAAAACAGAGCAAGAAAAAAAGAAAAAAAGATTAGAAAGAAAACAAAGAAGAAAAGAAAGGAAACTAAGGAAAAAGGAGAGTTAGTTTAATGGGCATGCACCAATAGATTGGTTTCCCTCTCTCCCCCTTCAAATCTTACTTTCTTCCAAAACGTAGACAAGTACTCTTTCTTTTTGGGCAATAACCATTCAGGTCCGACTCCCTCAAAGCCATTAATCCCCACGGCAGGATCTTTTTCCTGGGGGATTATTTGCATTGAGAAGAGGCGTTCTCTCCTCTTTGGCTTTGCTGCGGCAGACTAAGCTTAAAACTTGATTTATGCCCATTTGATTAGATAGTATTATTTTCTTCATTTTTTCTCTGTGATTGACATCATTATGACTGTAATCATGCTTTATTAGCAGGGAGTACATAGCCATTTATTTAAATAGTCAGAATACTCTGTTTTGGTTATTATTATATCTGCCTGTCGTAACTCGTCTGCAGCAGTTCTGCTTGTCGTAAGTTTACTCCTGGCAGACAAGGCATAAGTTTGTGCACAAACTGGCCCAAGTTGAGTTACAATTGGACTGGCCCCAACTCCCTTACTCAGAAATATTCGGGCCCATCACCGCAGGAGGCAGCCCAGCCCATTACCGCAGGAGGCAGCCCAATACACCGTACACAAAAAAGGCCCCTACGACCATCAAATATCATACCAAGACATGTAGAAAGTTTATTATAAACCATTCTAAACAAGTCTACATCATTTTGAAATTCTATTATTTCCTACTTAATATATACTAAGCCTTCTATCATATCATCACAGTATGAGATTATTTCAAATTCTTCCTTGCTTGCACTTATATTTGCAAAATTCAAGTTATATTATATTTCAAAATAAACTAAGAAAAATTGACAAATAATTAAAGGAAAAGAAAATTTCAACTAAACTAATCCAAATACTATGCACTGGAAAGAAATTCACTGAATTCATTAATTCTAAACAAAATCAAGTATACCATTGAACAAATTCCACCAAGCCCACCTAAACGCTATGTATAGTGTCTATTTGGAATCATTAAATTTGTCTTCTTCTTTGTTGAAAATGGGTTAATGTACTTGTAATTGAAAAGGTAATGTTTCAAAAAGCTTATGACAAACTCACACCAAATAAAATTGCGAAAGGAAACACAAACCACCTCATTTCAATTCCTAACGGATTGAAAGATGTCATCTTTGCCTAGAATATCACATCTCATGATAACCAATCTTAGACTCAGAATTGCCAAAGATTCTCAAAGACTTTTACCATAAAATAGAGATGGGAAACAAAAAACAGAACAAAATATAAAAATAACTCACAAGAACTTTTTTTTTTTTTGAGATAGTTTCAACCTATGACGTCCACTCCCGATAATAGTTATTTATTATCAGATCAAGACACCGATCAGATTTTTGTGTGGGCGGGGATTGAATCCCAAATCTCTCTCATGCATCTATTAACCGGTTACCGCAACACTACTTCGATTCTTTTGTTTTGTTTCTTTTCTTTTTAATATTTCAAAAGTAGATACTATATAGGGTTTTATACGAATTTTTTTTATTGGAGGGTTTATAGAATTTTTTTTTTTTAAGAAGATTATAGGATTTTAATTGAGTGTGGTAATTCATATTCTTTTATTTGTGTAGGGGCCTTTCTTGTATGATATGGTATGTCGGGCTGCCTCCTGTGGTAATGGGCTGGGCTGCCTCCTGCGGTGATGGGCCCTAGTGTTTCTGAGTAAGGGAGTTAGGGCCGGTCCAATTGTAACTCAACTTGGGCCGGTTTGTGCACAAACTTATGCCTTGTCTACCAGGAGCAAATTTACGGCAAGCAGAACTGTTGCAGACGAGTTACGGCAGGCAGATATAATAATAACTAAAACATAGTATTTTGACTTATTTAAATAAACGGCTATGTATTCCCTGCTAATAAAACATGATTACAGTCATAATGGTATCAATCACAGAGAAGAATGAAGAAAATAATACTGGCTAATTTTAATGGAGATAAATTAAGTTTTAAGCTTAGCCTGCCGCAGCAAAACCAAAGAGGAGAGAACGCCTCTCCTCAATGCAAATAACCCCCCCCCCCCCCCAGGAAAAGGATCCTACCGTGAGGATTAATGGCTTTGAGGGAGTCGGACCTGAATGGTTGTTGCCCAAAAGAAAGAGTCCTTGTTTGCGTTTTGGAAGGAGGTAAGATTTGAAGGGAGAAAGAGAGAAAACGATCTATGGGTGCATGCCCTATTGAACTAACTCTCCTTTTTCTTAGTTTTCCTTTCTTTTCTTTTCTGTTTTCTTTCTTATCTTTTTTCTCTTCTTTTTGCTCTGTTTTTTCCTTTCACTCCGAAAATATATTCTGTTTTTTGATCACCTTCACAGGGCACGGCAAGGGCCTTTTTATAGCGTCTCCCGCGGCTAGTGGTTTACCGTCTTGCCCTTTAACCACCTTTGTCTGGTCTGGATGTACTTGCCGACCACCAGGACTGTGCGACATCCACCCTCGCCAGACAGAGGCGGGTTTGTTTTGTTCCTCTGTATACCGCAACATTTCTTCCTGCCACGGTATTAATGCTTTCTCTCTCTACTCTCAGAGCATGCACCCAACGGTTGCCTCTCAAATTGCCTCTTTTGGGTGGTCTATCATCCCAGCAGGACGTACCTCCCAAAAGAGGCTTGGGCAAGAGTCGTAAATAGATCTTTTCCCCTCTCCCCACCACCAAACCACACCCCCTTTACCTCTTACCTCTGGCCCATGGCCCCACCATGTCCTATATTGGCTGGGTACAGGCTGGTGGTGCCTGGGCCTTGCGCGTGCTTCCCTTTCAAATTTGTCCAAGAGTCTGCCTGCTGCTCATGCGTCTGCCGCGACCTGGAGACTCTCCATCTGCTTTTCCTGGCCTTTCATGTGGTTTTCCTTTGGTTTTTCGCTCCATTCAGGAGTTGGGCCTCGTATGATAATGGGCTTTACATTTCTTTGGCCCACTTTTGGTTTTCTTTACTGCCTGCCACATTGAATTATTATTCTTGCCGTAATAACTTAATCCTGCTGGACCCCTTTTTGGGCCAGCCGTTTATCCCTTTTCTCAGTGGCCTGTCATGGGCACTGTTTTGTTTTTACTCATGGGCTCCTATATCCCTTTGGGCTTTTCCTTTGGGCATCCATGGCCCGATTGCTTTCTTTGGGCTTCCTTGGCTCGTTTGCTTTCTTTGAGCTTTCTCGACCCGTTTGCTAATTCTACACTCCCATGGGATTTTTTACTAACTTCATTGGGCTTCCCCGGCCCAATAACCTTATCCTTATCTTTGGAGTTCATGGGCCTGCCATAAACCCCTTACTCTCTTAGTTTACAATTGCCTTAGGCCTGTGGCGGCCCTTTCTCACTTTTCTACCTCATACTCTGCCCATGGGATGCTATTTCTTTCTTTCCTGGTTTCCTTGAGCCCGCTTGCCTCTTCAAGACCCATTTATTTATTTGTTGGGACTGTGATCCATTATTCCTGCCGCTTGGGCCTAATGGGTTTTTTGCTATTTACCTTGTCAATTCTTTGTGGCCCTCATTGTTGGGCTTTTCTGTCTACCTGGACTTCCATAAATGGCCCTCAACATTTAGCCCCCTGAACATATGAAACGTTCTTGCGATTCATATGTGAATGAAAAGGCGTTTCTGCCCTTCTCTTATCTTTTTTCTTCTTCTCTTTTTTCGCGGGTCTTTTTTTTTTAAGCTGTGGACCCCTTCTTATTCATACATATATTCTCCTTCCTGCCACGAACAGGGTTGTCTCTTCGAATTTCCCAGTTTGGCAGTTATTTTCAAAACAGAGCCGCTGCTTCATTAATTCCATTCCCTTCTGATGGCTGACCCGTCACCTCCTTTCATGCTGATATTAATGACCTGGGTATTTAAGGAGGAATCCTTCTGCACTTTAATCACAAACTCTTTCCTTTCCCAAAACACACACTCTCCGTCTCTTACTCTCCTTCTTCTTTTCAAACACCCATACCCATCTTTTCCGACTAAGCCTTCTCACCATGTCGCCGGCGAAAAGCCAAAGCTCTTCCCACCGCAAAGGAAAGGCGGTTGCTTCCGATTCTCTTGCCGACCCCAAGGAGATGGAACGTTCCGATTCGGAGCGGTCCGTTGAGGAGGAGACGGAGCGCGATCCCGACAGCGAATGCGCTCCTTTACTCGACCCTTGGTATGAAATCAACCCTCACTTCCCAAAAATCCCCGGTGACTATGTACCGCCGCCGCCGGGTCACGTATTGATTACCCTTGTCCGGCGAGACCCCGACGTTTCTTGGGCTCCTTTGGCATCTTCAATCCCCGATATGTCCATTCGCCAAGGTGTTTCGCTTCCTGTACCCCTTCATTTTGAATTTGGGTCCGACGCATCCTCGGGTTGGAAGGAATGGGTTGACAGCGAGCTTTCCGACACGGGTTTTATGGGTTTGTTGCAGCGGGCCGGCGTTCTGAAGGCTATAGTCTCGTCTCGCTGCTTGTCAAATTTCCGGGACCTCTATAACCTCCGACACTTGGTCCGGCGATGGTGCACCACCACCCACACCTTCTTTTTCTCGTGCGGCGAACTCACCGTGACTCTCAAAGATGTGGCTAACCAGTTGCTTTTGCCCATTCTCGGTGATACCGATCCTGCTGCCTTAGAGCTTTCTCCTAAGGAAGAGGCCATTGAGGTTGAACTGAGGAAAAGGATGACCGGAAACGCCAAGTTGTCCTACTGGGTGAGTTCTTCCTCTAAGTTTTCTACTGCCGCCCGCCGCGCGGCTTTTATTGCATTTTGACTTTGCAAGTTTGTTTTTGGGTCCCACCCCCACTATGCCATAAAACCTTTGTACTTTCGTTTGGCTATCAAAATATCTGCGGGGGTAAGCCTGCCGCTGGCTCCTATGTTCCTGGGGCACTTATACGTTCAGTTAGATATCCTCCATAACGATGAGAATCAGGCTGGGTCCTACCACATTGTCACTTCTTCCGTTCATTACACTATACTCTAGCAGTGGTTGTTTGAGCGTTGTGCTCAATACTTGACAAAATGTAGACCCGCTCGGTTTGCCAGAGAGAAGTACCAGAGTTGTCCGAGAGTGATCACTGATTTTTGTGGCAGGTTTGAATCCGATTTCCGGCTTGCTTTTCGTTGGTCTGGTTTGAAGCCGATTGGCTATTCTGTGGTTGAATCTTTTGATGAAGGTGTGGGTTTCTCTTGGAGAGCCTATAGAAATTTGGGTACTGATTATACTTGTGCGGACTCTGTTATGGGTTTGTTTGTTGACACCGTTGGGACTACTACCCCATTGGTCGGCTTTGATGAAACTGGGATCACCTATCTTGCCGCTACCAATGCCAGATGGCTGCCTTACCTAGCTGATGAAGGCATTAGATTTGTTCACTACCCTGCCAACCGGGTGAGAAGGCAGTTTGGGCTGGATCAAGACATCCTCGATGACATTTCTTCCCTCATGGGAGCTCCTACTTCAGTCCGTCCTTTCCTGCGGCACACTGCCTTTGACTTTTGGAAGAAGCGTTTTGATGCCGTTACAGTTCCTGGTTCACTAAAGGAGGGTGTCTGCACTTTTCCCATGCACGGTTACTAGCGTGCAGTGATGGATTCATTTGTGGCTGAGTTAGCGGGAAGTCATGGCTTCTCCCTTATTCCTCCTGAAGGGTTAGGCATGGTTGCCTCGGTTAACCCTCGCCTACTGCTTCCCTCTAAATCCGTTTTGGCGTATGCTAGAAAACAGAGCCGGTCAGCCATTTTCGAATGGGACGCAGAGAAGAAAGGATGGTTTTGGCACGCTGGTGACTATCCCCTTGGTTGGGAGAAAAAAGTTAAGGTAATCAATCTTCCTGTTCAGAGCAAGAAAGCGCCTGCCAAACCCAAGTCTGCTGGCAAAACCAAGCCTGCCACACCACTGCCTCCTGCAGGTGCTCCGCTGGCTAGCAGGACTCGTGGTAGCAAAAGGAAAACTATTCCTCACCCCGTATCTGCCACTGAACGGAGGGTAAGTTATTTCTCCCTTTTTTCCTTTTTCGATAAAATTTCTTAATTGTCTTGCGACGAACTCGCCAATTTCTTCTACCTCTCTTAATTGTCTTGCGGCTAACTCGTCAATTTCTTCTACCTCTTTCCTTTTAGTCTAAGCATAAGGAAGACTCATCAGTTACCCGCCCCATTTTGCTTGATGATCCTGAGCCTGAGGTGAGTCCATTTTCTCCACTTCTCTCTTCTTTCCTTTTCGCACGCATCTGCCACGGGTCTTTTGCCCCTTTTTTTTTGTTTTTTTTTTTTTACTTGACAAAAACTTTCTTTTTTAGGAGGAGCCTGAGCCTCTGTCCATATATCGCCCCACTCCCGAGGAGATTTCCGCCTCCATGGGTGTGCCTATGGAAGGCTTTTTTGATGGGGCTGAGGCGGTAGTAGCGACTCCTGCCCCTTCTGCCGAGCCGGTACCTAGAAAGGGTACTCATGTCGAAGGGGTTGGTGAGACTACACCCTTGCCTGCCGCTATTCAAGCCAAAACTACTTCTCCTGTTCTGCCACTAGTGATTTCGACTAGCGATCCTTTTGCAGCTATTTCCCAAGCTGCAAAGGGTAGTGCTTCACTTGTTGTTACTCCTTCCTCCATTCCCGGCTCCGCTACCCGTGGTCCTGATCCGGACTTATCTTCAGAGGGATCCGATGACATTTTTAAGGATCCTGATGATGCACCCGTGCTGAAAAAGAGAATTTCTGACTCTGATGAAGAGGGTAGTGCTTCGCCCGAGCCTGACTTTATGGGTATGTATCTTCCTTTCCCTTTATCTTCTTTCTGCATTTGCGTTTCATTTGCATACTTATCTCCCCACTTGCAGAAACTTCTGAGGGGCCAGAGATTGCAGCAGGCGTGGGAATGACTGCTCCTACCGCACCTGTAGCGCCTATTCCTGCCGCACCTACTACCCCTGTTTCTTCTGTGCCTGTAGTACCCATTTTTGCTACACCTGTAGCCCCCATTCCTGGTAATTTTTGGCACTCTTTCTTTCTCTTCCTATTTCATCCTCTTCTCTTTTGCAAGTCTTTTCTTCCCGTGCCATTTTTTTTATTTTGCCTTGCATTCCCCTCCCCCCTTTTTTGTTGTAGGTCCACTTCCTACTATCCCTTCTCAGTTCGAGGCGGGTAGTAGTTCTGCCGCCGTCCCGGATGATGCTGCATCTTTCTTTGTCCGTTTTGACCAGCCGGAGGTTAACGACCTTGGTCCGGTAGATTTCTGGGCTTCCGGTCCTCCCTATGTGGACTTTTATGACTTTCGAGTCCCTGAGGACTGCGTCTCACACTTGGTGATGCTCTACAGTCATCATGGCAATTTTATGCGGGAATTCCGCCTTGGTCGCTCTTCTAGGGAGCATTTCTTACAGATGCTGGGATGTGTGCTGAATGACATCGAGCATAACTTCATCGACTCTGTTTCTGCTGGGAAGATCCTGTAGTGGAGGGCCGTGATACAGGAGCTTCTCAGTGTGGGTTTCGCTGTGGAGTTTATCCTTGAGAGTCCAGCCAGCCGTTGAGGCCATAGACGCCCGTATTGAGCTTTTGAAGAAAGAGGTGGCTGATTTGGAGGGTCGCCGTGAGCGTCTTCTTTTCGGCGTTGGTGGACCCAGTCGCTTTGGGGATCAGAGTCTCATTTCTGGACTTCATTGATGATAGCACCGTTTCCTTTCCTTTTCTTTGTTTCTCTATTTTTGTTATGTCATACAGAACACTTTTATGTTTCCTGCCGTAGTTACTTGGCTTGTGTCTGCCACAGTTTGGGTTTGTAATAATGCTACACTTTGCTACTTTTTCTTTACTACTGCTATGATATGATGCTAATACTTCGTACTTTTTCATTGCATACTCATGAAAGCACGTTACAATTTTTCTTGTGACATAATCACTTGAAGGAATAAAAGAAAAGGTTCAGTAAAGGAAACATAAACAAACAACTAAGGAAAGGGGGTCAACCACATAACTTTCTTCTCCAAGCAAAATAACGCTTCAGCCATTTTCCATTGATGGGGTCCATCAAGTCCCTGCCATCCATTTGAGTTAGGCGATAATACCCACTTTGATGCGCTTCTCTTATCACAAGGGGTCCCTCCCATTTTGGTGCAAACTTGGATGGTCCTGCCAGACCTCGCCTGACGTAGTCTGCCACTTTTAACACTAGTTGTCCTTCCGCAAACACTCTTTCCTTGGTTATCCTACCGTAAGCTTCAGTCATCTTCTGCCTGTATCTCCGGCTGCGTTCCTGGGCTTCTTCCTTCTTTTCATCAAGTCCTTCCAGGTCCTCAAACCTTTCTGCCGCGAAGACTTCTCCCTCTTTTTCTTTTTCTCGCATCTGCATAACCCTTAGGGACGGTGTCATTATTTCTGCCGGACTCACTACTTCAGTTCCGTAGACTAAGGAAAAAGGTGAAAAGCCTGTGGCTGACTTTGGTGATTTTCTGTACGCCCAGAGAGCATCTAGCAGGTGCATTGCCCATCCTCCCGCATACTCTTGGCTCATCTTGCTGATGATCTTTATGAGAATTTTGTTTGTTGCCTCTGCCTGCCCGTTCCCTTGAGGGTAATAGGGTGATGACCTGTGGTACTTGACTTGATAGAACTCTAGCATTCTCCTCACATCACTGTTGACAAACGGCATGCCGTTGTCGCTGATGATCTTGTGGGGCACTCCAAACCTCACAATTATATTTTCTTTGATGAAGTTTGCCACTACTCCTCTTGTAGCCTTGCGGAGTGGTACTGCCTCCGCCCACTTGGTAAAATATTCTGTAGCTACCAATATCCATATGTACCCACGTGATGGCGGGTTGACTAGCCCTACCAAATCTAGCCCCCAAGTGTGAAAGGGCCATGGGGTGACCATGCTGTGCAAGCCTTGTGGATGGGTATGAATTAAGTTGGCTTGTACCTGACAACTGTGGCACTTCTTTACAAATTCTGCCGCATCTTTCTTCATGGTTGGCCAGTAGTAGCCCATCTGCAGCAGGCACCTGTAAAGCTTTTTCTTCCCCTGATGTTCACCACATTCCCCGGAATGTACCTCTTTTATCATTTCTTTAGCCTCTTCAGGACCCAAACACCTCAAAGGGTCTCCATCATATCCCTTTTTGAAAAGGACCGTGTTGTGCAAGAAATAACGTATTGCCAACCTCTTAAGCTTGTACCTTTCACTATGCCTTTGTGGCAGGACACCTTCTGCTAGGTACTGCATGAAAAGGCTCCTCCAATCCTCGCTGATGAACACAGCATAGCTCTCCTCCCTGTCTGCAGCAAGCTGGCAGGTCCCACACTGGGTTTGGACTTGATCTGCATCCTTACCCATGCTTGGCCAATAGAAGCCTGCTCTCTGGAGTCTGCGGTAAAGACTGACTTCCCCGCAGGACCCGCAAGTCTTGTCATGTATTTCCTTCAATTTTCTCTAGGCTTCCTCCTGGCCCACACATCGGGATAAAATCCCACTTGGCATCCTGCGGTACAGCTCTTCTTTTACCAAAGCATAGTCTTTTAATATCTTCAATTATGCTGTGTCGTCTCCCTTCACCAAGGTTTCCTTTATGGGGATTCGCCGATCCCCTTCGCCCTGTTCTTCCCGGAACTTTTCCTTCAACACTTCAATGATTGATTCTTCCCTTTTGCTGACTTCTATGTTGGTGCTACTCCCTTTAAAGATTATTTGCGAACGCAATGCGGCTAACGCGTCCGCAAACCGATTTTCGTTTCTCGGAGCATGTTCTATCTCAAAAGTTGAGAATTTCTCTTCCATTTTCTGGGCCATTGCTCTGTAAGGAGCTAGGCTGGGTTCTTTTAAGGAAAAACTTCCTTTGGCCTGGCAGACGACCAAGTTCGAATCTCCCAGTACTTTCAAATGTTTGACTCCCATTTCGAGCACTGTGGTAAGCCCAGTTAGATAGGCCTCGTACTCCGCCGTGTTGTTTGAACAGGGGAATTCCAACTTAAACGACAGTGCCACTGCCTTGTCTTCTTCATGATACAGAACTACACCCACCCCTCCTAGAAGACCCATCAAATTTCATTACCCACTGTTCCCTGACCTCCTCTGCCATAGCTACTTCCCCTGGGACTTCATCATCCAGCGGGAATTCTTCCTCTCCTGGAAACTGCGCCAATAAATCCGCTATAGCCTGACTTTTCACTGCCCTAGGTGTCCCCATTCTCAAGTCGTATTGTGATAATTGTAGCAACCACTGGGATATTCTACCAGAGAGAATCGGCTGTTGTAACAGAGCTTTAATGGCATGTGACTTAGTCATCAGCCACACTTCGTATGCCAAGAAATAGTGACGCAACCTCTGCGAAGCGTACACAATGGCTAGGCACGCTCTCTCTGCCCTTGGGTAACGAGTTTGGCATCTTTTAAGACGCGGCTGATATAGTATATTGGCTGCTCAGTACCACCTCCATCTTCCTGAGCGATTAGTGTGCCAATGGCGTATGAGTTGGTGGCCAGATAGAGTAACAGTGGTTTTTTGTGAATAGGGGCCTGCACCGTGGGGAGGTTCATCATTATCTGCTGCAGCCTCTTGAAGGTCGTCTGCTGCGCTTTCCCCCATTCAAAACTTTGCCCTTTCTTAAGCAACTTGGTGAAAGCAGAGGTAATTGATGCCAACCCAGGGATGAATCTCCGGATATATGAGACTTTTCCTAAGAAGCTCTTCAGTTCTTTTACTGTGGCAGGAGGTCTCATAGTTGCTATGGCCGTGGCTTTGGCCGGATCCACGTCTATGCCTCTGCTGTGAACCAGGAAACCCAAAAATTTCCCAGAGGATACTCCGAATGCGCACTTGAGGGGATTCATTCTTAACTAAAAAGCTTTGCATCTTTCAAATACTCTTTTTAACACCCGAAAGTGTTCTTCCCTTTTCCTTGACTTAACCACTATGTCATCCACATAGTCTTCCAGCTCCTGGCGCATCATGTCGTGAAATATGGCCGTCATTGCTCGCTGGTAAGTTGCACCCACATTTTTCAGCCCGAAGGGCATCACAGTATAATAGAAATTGCCCATGGGTGTCCTGAAGGCAGTTTTCTCTGCATCCTTTGGCGCCATCTTGATCTGATTGTACCCACTGAAACCGTCCATGAATGAGAACATGGCATTTCCTGCAGCAGAATCTATCAGTAAATCCATGTTTGGCAATGGAAATTCATTTTTTGGACAAACTTTGTTGAGATTCCTGAAATCTACACAGCATCTTATCTGCCCGTTCTTCTTCTTTACCGATACTATGTTGGATAGCCAGCGGGGATGCTAGATAGGCTTGATGAATCCTGTGGCTAGCAACTTCTGTACTTCTTTGACTATTTTCCCTTCTATTTCTGTGTGAAATATCCTAGCAGGCTGGGCCACCGGCTTGGCCTCTGGGTCCACATTCAATGTATGCGCAACAAGCCCGGGATCGAGCCCTGGCATTTCATTGTAATCCCAAGCAAAGATGTCTTTGAATTCTTTCAACAGTAGTATGAGTTCTGACTTCTCCGTTTCCGTCAGGCTTGCACTAATTAAGATGGGCCTTGGTTCTTGCGAGTCAGACCCCAAGTCAACCTCTTCCAACTCTTCTTCTGCCATAACCTGGATGTCTCTTTCTGCCGTAACTGCCTCATCCTTTTCTTCTTCTTTTCCCAAACTTCCTTCAGCGACGCAACATGTCAAATTCTTGTGTTGCCCTTTTTGGGTGGGACCCACTTGCATCTCACCCGTGGGCCCCACGCACCTTCATAATTTATAGACAATCTTGCCATCAAGGCCTCGGACCCTGATGCACTGAGGTACTTCGTCTAGCTCTGCGGCAGGCGCTTCTTTCCTTTTCTTCTTTCGCGCCAGTAGCTCTCTTAAATCAGGTTCTGGGTCATCTTGAACATCTTCCCACCTAGGCACAAAGGTGCCTCGTGGTTTTGCGACCACATTTTCTCCGGATGGAGCCCATCGATCATAAAACATGGTTTCCACCAAATGGGCTTCTGCCTGCTCGAACGGCGACGGGTTCGCCGCTATGCGTATCATCCTGCCATTCAATCTTCCCTTCACACATTGGTGGTAGGTAGACGGGACTAGTCTGTGTTTGTGTAACCAAGGCCTTCCCAAAAGCACATGGTAAGATACTTCCGTTCTGACCACGTGGAAATGAGCTAGAGAGGCTATAGGGCCTACTTTCAACCATAACTGAATGTGGCCTGCGGTGTACTCACCTCTCCCACCAAATCCCGTTACTTCCATCGGGCATCCTTGGATCTTTTTCTCTGAAATTCCTGCGGCTTGCAGGGTGCTTAATGGAATGAGATTTACGGAAGCACCTGTATCCACCAGGGCTCTCTTGATGGGGATTTGATTTATAGATGCTGCTAAATAGAGAGGCCTCCTATGATCTGGGTGCCCCACTTCCATATCTTCACTGCTAAATGTGATTTCTGTTGATTCCTGCAGGAGGGCCCTGTCTTCTGGCATCTCTGCTGACAGGCATTCCACCCCTGCTCCGGAGGCGATGCTTACCAAAGCCTCCGTGGCTACTTTTCTTTCTTTTGCTGTAAGTCCCAACTGGTCAAATACATTTTTGAACTTAGCACTCTGCTGAAAAGTGGTAATCGCCGCGGCAGGCAGGGCTAAGTTTTCTTCCTCGTCTTCTCCCGGGTCTGCACATATCACTACTGCTGCCACACCCTTTCCCTTGTGGTTTGGGAGTGGCTTTCTTTGGACTTCCTGTTGGGTCAGCTCTAATGTGCCTTCTTTGATCCTGCGGTGCACCAGCCTGCGGAGCGCCCAGCATTCTGCGGTGGGGTGTTGTACATAGTTGTGCAAGCGGCAGAAGCGAGGATCTCTCTTTTCTTCCTCTGTAGGCTCTCTAGAAACCTGGTTGGGTTTAAAGATCCCGTCCGCTATCCATTTGTCAAGTAGCACTTCCAGCTCCTTAGGAGTGCATGGTAGGGGTGGGGGTGTATCATACTCCCTCCCCTCTGTTTTCCTTCTCTGGTTTCCAGTGGACACCGCCATAGCTTGCATTGCGTTCCTCTTGTCTGAACTGGGTTTCACGGACTGAGCCGTCTTTCTAGCTTCTGCAATAGCTGCGCAAACTGGGAAATCTCCAGATTTTCCAGGACAGCTCTGAACTCCCAAATCATATTGGTCATGCACATTTCCACCAACGTCCTTTCTTCACAGTGGTCATAGCAATCAAGTGCTATGTCCCTGAACCGTTTGATGTACTCCATCAGATCCTCTCCATTCCTTTGCTTGGTTGCTTGCAGAGTTGCAAGCGTCACCGTTTCTTCCCCGTGAAAGTATTTAGTGCAAAATACGTCCACCATGTCATCCCAAGTTGGGATTGATCCTGGTTTTAAACCGATGTACCAGGTGTATGCCCGGTCGCATAGTGACTTTGAAAACTCCCGCAGACATAAGTCTTCGTCTGCTGCGTAAGGGCCAAAGGTGTCAATGAATTTGCTCACGTGCTCTACTGCGCTTCCCTTCCTGCCATCGTACTGGGCAAAGGCCCTTGGTTCATACCTCTCGGGGTACGGCTTGCTGAGTACTTTTAGAGGATAGAGAGGTCTCCTTGCGTAAAATCTTTCCTTTGGTGTTTTGGCTCTCTCTTGCTCCAAGAGAGCCGCTACCTCAGCCATGGTGATGAAACGCTGTCCTGCGTTCCGAGGGACACCTCCTGCCAGTGTCTCTTCTCTGTCTGCCGCATGATCCGGGTCATGCTGGCTGCCTTTCTCTTTTGTTTTGTCTGCCTTCAGTTAACGGATCTCTTCCATCATTTGTTGCTGCGAGTGTTGCAATGATTGCAATACTTCGACAAAGGTGTTGACATTGTCCATGGGGACTCTTGTCTGAGGTTGAGGATCAGCCCCCGTTCTGTTGGCACCTTCCGTTTGGTTAAGTTGCTCTTGGTGAGGCGTCGTCGGTCTGGATTCTGCTTGTGAGGGTACAGCACTCATATTCCGTGTCGTCCTGGACTTGGGTGGCATTGTTTACGAGGGGCTCTGTTTTCTTTTCCTTTGCCCCTATTTGCTTCCCAACTCCCCAGTGGAGTCGCCAATTTAATGTAGGGGCCTTTTTTGTATGATATGGTATGTCGGGCTGCCTCCTGTGGTAATGGGCTGGGCTGCCTCCTGCGGTGATGGGCCCTAGTGTTTCTGAGTAAGGGAGTTAGGGCCGGTCCAATTGTAACTCAACTTGGGCCAGTTTGTGCACAAACTTATGCCTTGTCTGCCAGGAGCAAATTTACGGCAAGCAGAACTGTTGCAGACGAGTTACGGCAGGCAGATATAATAATAACTAAAACAGAGTATTTTGACTTATTTAAATAAACGGCTATGTATTCCTTGCTAATAAAACATGATTACAGTCATAATGGTATCAATCACAAAGAAGAACGAAGAAAATAATACTGGCTAATTTTAATGGAGATAAATTAAGTTTTAAGCTTAGTCTGCCGCAGCAAAACCAAAGAGGAGAGAACGCCTCTCCTCAATGCAAATAACCCCCCCTAGGAAAATGATCCTGCCGTGGGGATTAATGGCTTTGAGGGAGTCAGACCTGAATGGTTGTTACCCAAAAGAAAGAGTCCTTTTTTGCGTTTTGGAAGGAGGTAAGATTTGAAGGGAGAGAGAGAGAGAAAACGATCTATGGGTGCATGCCCTATTGAACTAACTCTCCTTTTTCTTAGTTTTCCTTTCTTTTCTTTTCTGTTTTCTTTCTTATCTTTTTTCTCTTCTTTTTGCTCTGTTTTTTCCTTTCACTCCAAAAATATATTCTGTTTTTCGATCACCTTCACAGGGCACGGCAAGGGCCTTTTTATAGCGCCTCCCGCGGCTAGTGTTTTACCGTCTTGCCCCTTAACCACCTTTGTCTGGTCTGGATGTACTTGCCGACCACCAGGACTGTGCGACATCCACCCTCGCCAGACAGAGGCGGGTTTGTTTTGTTCCTCTGTATACCGCAACATTTCTTCCTACCATGGTATTAATGCTTTCTCTCTCTACTCTCAGAGCATGCACCCAACGGTTCCCTTTCAAATTGCCTCTTTTGGGTGGTCTATCATCCCAGCAGGACGTACCTCCCAAAAGAGGCTTGGGCAGAGCCGTAAATAGATCTTTTCCCCTCTCCCCACCACCAAACCACACCCCCTTTACCTCTTACCTCTGGCCCATGGCCCCACCATGTCCTATATTGGCTGGGTACAGGCTGGTGGTGCCTGGGCCTTGCGCGTGCTTCCTTTTCAAATTTGTCCAAGAGTCTGCCTGCTGCTCATGCGTCTGCCGCGACCTGGAGACTCTCCGTCTGCGTTTCCTGGCCTTTCATGTGGGTTTTCCTTTGGTTTTTTGCTCCATTCAGGAGCTGGGCCTCGTATGATAATGGGCTTTACATTTCTTTGGCCCACTTTTGGTTTTCTTTACTGCCTGCCACGTTGAATTGTTATTCTTGCCGTAATAACTTAATCCTGCTGGACCCCTTTTTGGGCCAGCCGTTTATCCCTTTTCTCAGTGGCCTGTTATGGGCACTGTTTTGTTTTTACTCATGGGCTCCTATGTCCCTTTGGGCTTTTCCTTTGGGCATCCATGGCCCGATTGCTTTCTACACTCCCATGGGCTTTTTTACTAACTTCATTGGGCTTACCCGGCCCAATAACCTTATCCTTATCTTTGGAGTTCATGAGCCTGCCATAAACCCCTTACTCTCTTAGTTTACAATTGCCTTGGGCCTGCAGCGGTCCTTTCTCACTTTTCTACCTCATACTCTGCCCATGGGATGCTATTTCTTTCTTTCCTGGCTTCCTTGAGCCCGCTTGCCTCTTCAAGACCCATTTATTTATTTGTTGGGCCTGTGATCCATTATTCCTGCCGCTTGGGCCTAATTGGTTTTTTGCTATTTACCTTGTCAATTCTTTGTGGCCCTCATTGTTGGGCTTTTCTGTCTGCTTGGGCTTCCACAAATGGCCCTCAACAATTTGAAATTAGCTGATGTGGTATTGTTTCACTGGAGGCTCAATAGCAATATAGCATAACCGTGTTTTGATGTTTTTTAAGTAGGAAAGAGAGGGCACTTTGGGCATGAAGAGAAGTCAATTCAATTACAAGACCTTTTGAGTTAAAAGGTTGTGAAAAGAAAAATTAAAATTAGTTTGGTATGTGATTTTTTTTTTTTAAACTTAGGAAGTGTTGCAATATTAAAATTTTAATTTCAATTATTGTGAAAGACCAAGTGTCATGAGGCAATTTGTAGATTATCTCTTCTTTTTCTTTTTTTGGTTGAAAAACAGGTAGAAATTGTATATTGCATTGTAATCTAAATAATATGGTACATAAAGTATTTGTCCTAAAAGTATATTCCCTCCTAGCTTTCCACAACTTCAAGAGAACGACAATAAGAACTATTTCAACGTGGCTACTGATCAGTCCCTTCAAGAATTAATAATGTTTCATAAACCAACGTCGAACGCAAACTGCACTACTAGTTTTGGATAGCCACCATCAAGTATGAAATCTGTCAAAAAAAAAAAAAAAAAACTAAACTTCCTCTCTTACACATAACGTGTTATTTATTTTTTTTATTTTTTTTGCTAAACACACAGATATATTAGTAGAACATCAAAATCCACATACATCTTGGATAAAAGCTTGCTGAATACAGCAAGGAGTCTCTTCAATCCAAATTACATCATTAACAAGGCTTAGAGCTTGTCTTGCTAGAATGTGGGCTGGCTGATTGCCATTTCTTCTCACATGAGAATAATGAACGACACCAATTGTTGATCCTAAAGCATGAATTCCTTCCACAACAGCAGCAACCGAGGTAGGAGGCTCTGTGACTTGCTTAAGGGCATTTGAAATAATCAAAGAATCCCCTTCCAACACCCCGTCCATCAGCCTCAAATGTCTTGCCAATAACATGCCAGCTTCGTAGGCTTTTGCTTCAACTTCAAGAACCCCCAATTGAGCTCTGATTTTTCTGCATAATGCAGCCAATATTCGGCCTCTGTGATTTCTAATTACTACCCAATTCCAACCAACTTCTTTGTGGGAGAAAGGGCCCCATCTACATTAATTTTACATAAATCCAATGGAGGAGGAACCCAAGCCGAAGGCATAGCAGCAACATATCTGTCAACTGGCTACTACATTAAATCTGAACCAGCAATCACTGCTCTTTCCACGGGCTGCTGCAACATATCAAAAACAACACCTCTGTCAACGGGTTGCTGCAATAAATCTGAACCGGCAACAACTTCTCTGTCCACAGGCTGCTGCACCATGTCAGAACCAACCATTTTGTGCACTTCAATTGCAGACCAATACTCCTGAAGGTAACCTGCTGCCCGCTGAGCTGTCTCCATTCCGTTTTTGGCTTCACCTCCATGATAAACCTCACACCATAATACCCAAGCTATCATTACCACTTGTGAACACTTCTCATCCCCAGCAACTTTAGTCATCATTTCAAGCCATAAAAGTTCCTGCAAAGAGTTAATATTAGTATCTAGAGGCAGCAGATGTATCTTTGAAGCAGCCCAAGCCTCCTGTGCTCCTGGACAGCCCCAAAAAATGTGGCCATTCGTTTTTGCCTCACCCTGATAGCGCACACACACACACATCTTCAGCTATAACATTATGTCTCTTCAATTTGGCCTTTGTTGGTAAAATATCGCGACAAGCACACCAACAAAAATGTCAAACCTTATGAGGGATAGGCAGTGACCAAATTTTCTTCCAAAATTTCCTTAATAAACTACCATCAGAAGTAGTTCCATGGTTCCTTGATTTGAACAAAGTAACTGCTAATTAATATGCACTCCCAACAGTAAATTTTCCATTGTTAGTTTCAGCCCAAACCAGTTTGTCCGGCGGTAATGCAGCACTCAAAGGAATACTTTTAATTAAATCAGCTTCATGATCAATAAAAAGACTATCAATTACCTCATTCTTCCACCTGGCTGTGCTTGAATCAATTAAATTAGCAACCATTGTATCACCACTCAAAAATATCCTTGGAGAAATTACACTATAAGTTGAACCCCGTGGCAGCCACCTATCTTGCCAAACCTTAATATTTTCTCCATTTCCAACCCTCCATTGCATACCCTCAATAATTAAGCTTTGGGCAGAGATTAGACTCCTCCATGTATAAGAAGGATTATGTCCAATGGAAGCATGAACAAAATCAGTTGTTGGGAAATATTTAGCCTTAAGGACCTTGTACACAAGAGAATCACCACCCATTTGAAGATGCCAACCTTGTTTTGCAAGCAAAGCCTTGTTGAACAATTTAAAATTTTTGAAACCCATTCCTCCAACACACTTAGGCTCACACATTTTCTCCCAACTAAGCCATGCAATTTTCCTTTCGTCCTTTCGTTGTCCCCACCAAAAATTTCAAATCATTCCCATTAGTTCATCACAAAGCAAGTTTGGAAGTTTAAAACAACTCATAGTATAGGTCGGAATTGCTTGAGCCACTGCTTTGATTAGAACTTCTTTCCCTGCCTTTGAAAGTAATTTCTCTTTCCAACCCGCCAAAACATTCCCTAATTTCTCCTTGATAGCATTGAAGGTAGTTCTTTTATTTTTCCCCACCAATGAAGGCAATCCAAGATACTTCTTATGTTGCTTAATTATTTGGACACCAAACCAATTCTTTATCTCCTCTTGAACATCTCTTGAAGTGTTACTACTAAAGAACAACGATGTTTTTGCACGGTTTAGTTGTTGACCGGAAGCTTTCTCATACACAGCAAGCAACCTTTGTAGTTCATCTTTAATGTCGCCTTGCAAAAAATAAAACTATCATCTGCAAAAAACAAATGAGACAATCTTGGACAACCTCTACAAATTTTCATACCCTCCATTTGACCCCTATCCACAGCTGATTGAATCAAAGCTAATAAACCTTTTGCACACAAAAGGAAGAGATAAGGTGATAAAGGGTCTCCTTGACAGATCCCCTTAGATGGAATAATGTGCCCCCTTGGTATCCCATTAATTTTAATTGAATAAATTACCGAAGAAACACATCTCATGATCAAAGCTCTCATCCTACCAGCAAAGCCCAATTTCTCCATAACCTTTTCTAACAATACCCACTCAACCCTATCATAAGCTTTACTCAAATCTAATTTAAGAGCCATTTCCCCTACCTTACCCCCTTTCTTCTAACTAATATGATGCGTTGTTTCAAAAGCCACCAAAACATTATCAGTAATCAACCTTCCATGGACAAAAGCACTTTGTATATCACTAATAATCAGAGGTAAGATTCGTTTCAACCTATTAGCAATAACTTTGGAAGCAATCTTATATACAACATTACATAAACTAATAGGCCTATAATAAGTTATCTTCTTAGGCTCTTTAATTTTTGGGATAAGAGTAATGTGAGTGTCATTAAAATTTGGTGGAGAAATTCCAAAGTTTAGAAAATCAAGTACCATCTTGGTGACCACCATGCTACTAGTACTGCAAAAATGTTGGAAGAAAAGATGAGGCATCCCATCAGGTCTCAATACCTTTAGTGGGTACATTTGTTTCAAGGCTCCTTTCACTTCACTTTCCATAAAAGGTCGAACCAGCCTATCATTCATTGCTTGGGTCACTTTACGTTGCACGGCCAAGAGTAAATCAGAAAATTCCATCGGATTACTAGTAGAGAGTATACCGGAGTGCTTTGTCATTTCTATATGACTCTTGTGCACATTCTTAGGGGGAGAAATTCTATTTCTCATGCACATTTGTAGGGGGAGAGATATTCCATAGGGGAGATGCATATACCAAGAGGGAGAAGACATTGAGTTAGCAATAAAATCATCCTTTTCACAAAATAACTTGCTCAAATTCTTTTGAAACTTCTTAGCATTTTTCTTCAAGAGTTTGTCAACAACACCCATAGATTCAAATAACATGTCATCACACTTATGAGGATTAACACTCATAGAGGCATTTTCACAAACACGTGGCATGTTACATTCATCACCAACCAAATCATACAAAGAGGCATACAAAGCACAATCCATGGCAAATAAACACAAGGGGTCAAGGATCACACTTAGGTATTTAAACCACAACAAGTGTAACCGCTCTGATACCAATTGAAAGTTCAATATGTATATAAAACACCCTTGAACGTTTAGACCCCAATAACAAAAATATTAATTCAAGCTTAATGTCAAACAATAAATGTGCGGAACATGAACATAAGCTAATAATCGAATCGATAAACAATCTAAACCATAAATAATCACAATCACAGCAGTAATTAAATGGTAAAGATAAAGGGAAGAGAGATGCAAACACAAGGACAACACTCGATGTGTTATCGAAGAGGAAACTGAAGCCCTCGGCGTAAAACATCTCCATCGCCCTCCAAGCGGTCAATAATCCACTAGAAAATGTAGTTGGGATACATGAACAGCAATAGACCCTCCAAGCCTAATCTACCCGATGTACCTAAGCCCTCCAAGCTTCTTGCTCCAACGAGGTTGCGCCGAACCTTTTTCTTTTCTAACTAACCGGATTCCGCTATAGTCCATAGCATCAACCAATATGAATTGGTCCCTTCCTAACTGCTTCCCAAAACACCAAATAAACCTTCTCACAGATATGGGTATGGTGAGAAAATGATTTGGCCAAGAACCTCTCAAGGTTGTATCAATGGAGAGGAAGAGAGTAGAGGAATTTGAAGAGTCTCTTAGGTGAAGATTGTTGATGAATCAATCTTGTTTTTCTCTAGGGTTTCTCTCTCAAAATTCTCTCTCAGAGCTCTCTTTCTTTCGTGGGTATAAAAGGTATTTATATTGGGGTGAGAATGAAATGTGAAGGGTCAGGTTTTTCAAAACAGGGCTGGCTCGCGGCTTGGCCTCGCGGCTTGACTAAGTCGCGAGATCCAGCCGCGAGATAATTGAACGGCCAGTTATCCTATTTTGTCCTGTAGTGCTCCAGCTAGCATGACACTTCAACTTCTAGCATGCTTGGCACGTGTGCAGCTTCTGGCGGCTTGCAACCGCGAGTAACCCGCGAGATCCAGTCGCGAGTCTCTGTTTTTCTTGCACAATCTTGAGCATTTCTCCACACTATCTCACACACTACCCTTACAAAAATCCCATCTAAATACAGGGTTACTAATTGCTAAAATACAAGCAAATTTGGCACGGAATAAAACCAACAAGATGGTTGATTAAATTCAACCTTACAAGAAGAGATCCCCAAAGTATCCAATTGCTATCTCTCTCATTTTATCCTCATCAACTTGCCAAACCCCATCTTCATCTAATAACCCATTCATGAAATTCTTTCTTTGTCTAGTCATGGACTTAGCATGAAAGAAGCTTGTATTTCTATCTCCATTTTGAAACCAATTAATCCTTGATCTTTGTCTCCACATGTCATCCTCTCTATCCAACCAATAGTTCAACTCAATTCGAGTATGCCTCAATGCTTCCATTATTTCCTTGGACACGGGTTGGACTTCTAACCATTCCAATTTTGTTTGAAGCTCCATAATATTCCTTCCACATGACCAAATTCAGTAGCATTCCAAGCACATAAATCTGCCTTACACCGTTCTAAATATTCTTGAAAAACCCACTCCGATCCTACCATTTGACCATTCAATGCTTCCTTGACAACCTTTTAACATCTCAAATCCTTCAACCACATTGATTCAAATCTAAAAAAATTTCTATGTCTTTTTTTCTTCCATCTTTGAGACAAATGAAGGGATAATGGAGAGTGATCCGAAACCGAAGAGGACAAATGATGAAGCTTGGCCGTAGGAAAAAAAAACATTCATTCTAATGTAACCAAAGCCCTATCCAATCTTTCTCTTATTTGAACTCCACTAGTTGTTTGATAGAGCCAAGTGAACTTAGACCCAATAAAAAAAATCACACAATCCACAATAATTAATAGTAGATACAAAATCCTCCATCTGCTTTCTTGGACGAATTCTACCACCCTCCTTTTCGAAAAGACCTATAATCTCATTAAAATCACCAATAACCAGCCAAGGTAAAGAAGACAAACATTTCAAATGCTTCAATTTCACCCAAGATTCATGCCTCTTAGCCGTATCTGGATGACCATAAAAACCTGTAAAATGCCACCAACTAATTTCCCCTCCATCCACCCAAGCATCAATATGATTTTGAAAAAAAGTCTGAACATCCACCCTTAATTCTTCTTTCCACAACAAAATAAGACCACCACTATTCCCAATACTAGGGACTACAAAACAGTTTTACATTTTACATATTTCCTTAATCAGTTCTATCCAATCTTTTTTCAACTTTGTCTCCATATGGAAAACAATGATGGGCTCTTCTTTATTAACCACCTTTGCCAAGACATTAACTATTCGGAGGTTCGCAAGCCCCCGAGAGTTCCAACTTAAAAGACTCATTGTGCTCGGCGGTGTTGCTAAGCAACCTCTGCCATTAAAGTAGTTGAACATACCTCACTTTTCTTCTTTTTCTCTGCTGCATTAGAGTGATATTCCTTGCCCTCTGTTTCAGCAAGTTTTCTCTTCTCCCCAAGGTCAGAACTCATAGCTTTCATCTCTATAGGATTGAAATTTTTATTCACAATGCATTTCCAGGTTCTCTTCTGTTCACGAGTAGGCATAGGAGAGCTTTTTGGAGATACAAAACTTGAAGCAACATGAAGTAAGACAACCTGTGAAGATTTTTTAGGCCTCCCACGTGCTGTTTTCTTTTCATTAGAATTAGAAGTCCAGCCCACATTAAACTCTTCAGCCTGAATAGCCTCCAAAGAATCCACCTCATGCCTAACTTCATTCTTATTTAAATTCAGACTTGCCTGTGACACGTGAGCTGTTTTCTTTTCATTAGAATTAGAAGTCTAGCCCACATTGAACTCTTCAGCCCGAACAGTCTCCAAGGAATCTACCTCATTGACTTCATTCTTATTTAAATTCAGACTTGCTTGTGACAGGTTTACACCTGATGTGGCATGAGAAAACATAGGAATACCAACTAAATTAGTCCCAAGATCATAGGGATGTAAATCAGAAATAGCTAGAGAGGAGTTAATCTCCTTATCTAAAGCATGTAACTGCTCCTCAAAATTCAAAAAATCCCCAACAACCGCCTTACCATCCTGCAACAGCATTGATGAGTGTCTCACCGAAGAAGAAGCATCCTTCGTAGCAGCCAAATTCCCTACCTCAGCATGAGTTCCCTTATTATTACACTACAAGAAAACTGAGCTGTTGCGGCGGGCCTATTGCGGCGGGTGCAAAAACTGCCACTATATGTCGCCTATTGCGGCGCATTTTTGGCCCGCCGCTGTAGATGAGATCTATTGCAGCGTTCTATATGACCGCCGCAATAGCTCTACTATTTTGCGGCGTACTATAGCGGCGGGCAATTGACCCGCCGCAATAGCTAAAATATTTTGCGGCGTACTATAGCGGCGGGCCAATGACTCGCGGCAATAGACCTGTTTTAGCGGCATTAAGCCTAGATATAGCGGCGGGTCAATGACCCGCCGCTATATGTACTCCTTTTTGCGGCGGGTTGGACCGCCGCAATAGACATTTAAATTTCCATCTATTTTTTCGTCTTCCCACCTAAAGATCAAATACTAAATTATACCCGATTGACATGAAAATTGACATGTATATTAAGAACATATAGAAAATGTGATCCAACGATTGGATTTTCAAAATTTGAATTCAACAATAAGTTATTGGTTTGTGTAACATTTTTTAGAGTTACATCAAGTGTAACTTGAACTCAATCTTATATTTCTTAATTCGATGTGAATTTTGACAAATCTACCGTTAGATTACATTATCTTCATATATTTTTCATGCTTACAAAATTTCAAGGTGATCAAAGATTAATAGCTATGCCATCAATCAATTGTTTAAATTCAAGTTTTCGTAGTTTAAAATAACGCATAAAAGATGAGTTTAAAGTTCAAAGGGTAAATTACATCCGATTGGCATGAAAATTGACATGCACGTTAAGAACATATAGAAAATGTGATCCAACGGTTGGATTTTCAAAATATGAATTCAACAATAAGTTATTAGTTTGTGTGACATTTTTTAGAGTTACATCAAGTGTAACTTGAACCCAATCTTATATTTCTTAATTCGATGTGAATTTTGACAAATCTACCGTTAGATTATATTATCTTCATATATTTTTCATGCTTACAAAATTTCAAGGTGATAAAAAATTAATAGCTATGCCATCAATCGATTGTTTAAATTCAAGTTTTCGTAGTTTAAAATAACGCATAAAAGATGAGTTTAAAGATCAAAGGGTAAATTACATCCGATTGGCAAGAAAATTGGCATGCATGTTAAAAACATACAGAAAATATGATCCAACGGTTGGATTTTCAAAATATGAATTCAACAATAAGTTATTAGTTTCTGTGACATTTTTTAAAGTTACATCAAGTGTAACTTGAACCCAATCTTATATTTCTTAATTCGATGTGAATTTTGACAAATCTACCGTTAGATTACATTATCTTCATATATTTTTCATGCTTACAAAATTTCAAGGTGATCAAAGATTAATAGCTATGCCATCAATCAATTGTTTAAATTCAAGTTTTCGTAGTATAAAATAACGCATAAAAGATGAGTTTAAAGATCAAAGGGTAAATTACATCCGATTGGCAAGAAAATTGGCATGCATGTTAAAAACATATAGAAAATATGATCCAACGGTTGGATTTTCAAAATATGAATTCAACAATAAGTTATTAGTTTGTGTGACATTTTTTAGAGTTACATCAAGTGTAACTTGAACCCAATCTTATATTTCTTAATTCGACGTGAATTTTGACAAATCTACCGTTAGATTACATTATCTTCATATATTTTTCATGCTTACAAAATTTCAAGGTGATCAAAGATTAATAGCTATGTCATCAATCAATTGTTTAAATTCAAGTTTTCTTAGTTTGAAATAACGTATAAAAGATGAGTTTAAAGATCAAGGGTAAATTACATCCGATTGGCATGAAAATTGACATGCACGTTAAGAACATATAGAAAATGTGATCCAACGGTTGGATTTTCAAAATATGAATTCAACAATAAGTTATTAGTTTGTGTGACATTTTTTAGAGTTATATCAAGTGTAACTTGAACCCAATCTTATATTTCTTAATTCGATGTGAATTTTGACAAATCTACCGTTAGATTACATTATCTTCATATATTTTTCATGCTTACAAAATTTCAAGGTGATCAAAGATTAATTGCTATGTCATCAATCAATTGTTTAAATTCAAGTTTTCGTAGTTTAAAATAACGCATAAAAGATGAGTTTAAAGATCAAATGGTAAATTACATCTGATTGGCAAGAAAATTGACATGCACGTTAAGAACATATAGAAAATGTGATCCAACGGTTGGATTTTCAAAATATGAATTCAGTAATAAGTTATTGGTTGGTGTAACATTTTTTAGAGTTACATCAAGTGTAACTTGAATCCAACGCTATATTTCTTAATTCGATGTGAATTTTGATAAATCTATCGTTAGATTACATTATCTTCATATATTTTTCTTGCTTACCAAATTTCAAGGTGATTAAAGATTAATAACCATGTTATCAATCAATTGTTTAAATTCAAGTTTTTGTAGTTTAAAATAACGCATAAAAGATGAGTTTAAAAATCAGATGGTAAATTACACCCGATTGGCATGAAAATTGACATGCACGTTTAGAACATATATAAAATGTGATCCAACGGTTGATTTTTCAAAATATGAAATCAGCAATAAGTTATTGGTTGGTGTAACTTTTTTTTTACGTGAGTCTTTCTTTTTTATTTTTCTTTGTATTGAAAATTAAAGTGAGTGTTTTTTTTTTTTTATATATTAAAAAATTATAATGTGAGATCTAATTAAAAAAAATTATTATTATTTTTTTAATCCTAATTTTAAAGAAAGTCAAAATTTTTAGTTTTATATTATATATAGATAATAATAATGGACAACTGAAACGTATGTTGCCTTAGTGGTTAACACGCGTGTTATGCATATCAATACAATACCCAGCTACCTTAAATCATTTCAAACCAAGCATTTCAGTCAAAAAAAAAAAAAAAACCAAGCTTGACCAAAAAAACCCAAAGCAGCTCCGTTGAGCCAACCGTCGCCGATGAAGCTCAACGGCGACGATTCGGCAAGCTAAATCGTCGCCGTTGAGCTTCATCGGTGAGTTGAAGCTAACGGCGAGCTGAGCGTCGCGTTCGCGACGCTGCCTTTGAGCTTGAAGCTCAACGGCGACGCTCAGCTCGCCGTTAATCTTCAACGGCGAGCTGAAGCTCCACGGCGACGCTTCAGCGTCGCGAACGCGACGCTCAGCTCGCCGATCGCGACGCTGAAGCGTCGCCGTTGAGCTTCATTGGCGGCGAAGCTTCAGCGTTGCGATCGCGAGCTGAGCTCGCCGATCGCGACGCTGAAGCGTCGCCGTTCAGCTTGAAGCTCAACGGCGACGCTCAGCTCGCCGTTGAGCTTCATCGCTCAGCTCGCCGTTAAGCTTGATCGGCGAGCTGAAGCTCAACGGCGACGCTTCAGCGTCGCGAACGCGACACTCAGCTCGCCGATCGCGACGCTGAGGCGTCGCCGTTGAGCTTCATCGGTGATCAGACGGTGCTGAGCTTGAGACGTGGTGGTGGTCGTGATTGCAGATTCCTTGGTCCTCGCTTTGATACTTCTTCTACCAATTCTGCCCCTACTTTTGGTTCTTTTACCTCCGATCTCCCACTCCTTCGGCCTCACGGTGGTCCTCCTTCTACTTTCTCTGTCAAGGTTGTACCTTTAATCCCAAATCTTTGTTTTTTGGATCTGGATTTTTTTGGTTCAATTCTATTCATTCTATAAAACATGGATTTTGATTCTTGTTGTGAAAAGTTATTGTTTTTGGTTGTTTTGAATTGGGTTCTGGGTAAAGATTTGATTTTTGGTGTTTGTGACTTCATATGTGATGTGGGTTTTGTCTTTTGGATCTTTTTTTATTGTTTTGATCTTGTCATGTATTGATATTGTTATATTTGTTTTGTGGTTGAAAGGGGTCAGTTGGGTATGTTCAATTCTGAAACTTTATTGGGTTGGTGGGTGGTGGGAGCTTCCTTAGATTTATTTATGCCTGCCTTTGTGTGAGTGATTTATTTATGGATTTAATATTTTAAAGTTTCACCTTATTAGGAACTTCTATCAGTCTGACTATGTACGATTTGTTAATGATTTTTCTCCAGGCAAGTTTTAGTATTTTATTTTATTGAGATATGCTGACTTTTATCTTTTTCTTTGATTTTTGGTGTTGCATTCGGGATCTTTTATCAGTCCAAACATGGTATTATAATCTTGGCTCCTTCTTTGTATCGTTGCATTCATTTGTAACTTTTGCTTTGATGTAATATACTCATGCCTATTCACTGACAGTAATCTTTATATTTTGTCAGATAACACTTATGGGATTCATGTTCTTAGTCGTTTCAGCACTGCTTAGCTATGTGAGTGGGAGTTTCTCAATTATCATTTTTTTAAATTCATATTTGTTAGGCTCTCCTGTTTATAATACTAGTTTTTTGAGAAGAAAAAGCTATTATTATTTTTGTAATTAGTGCTGTATACTTCCTTTAAATGTTTCATGTTTGATAGCATGAGAAGTTAAAAATTTGTGCAAATTGAAATTCATCTCCCTGAGGTTAGGTCTATTACACTTTACTTTACTCTTAGATAAACAAAGCAAAACCTCCTTACAATTTGGATTAAATTGGTACGTTTTGATGAACCCTCAAGTGATATCACATCAACATCCTCTAATTGACATCCTAGTTGTGAACAACCTTTTTCCCATTATTATCCTCAATTATCATGGTGTTCTTGTGGAGTGGATTCATTAATACATTTTGGAAGCAAGGTTTGAAGGAAAGAATGAAGAAAGATTTTGTGTAACATGATTTAAAGTAGATAATTGATTGATTCACCAAAATATATAGTTTAATCCAAACCAGTTAATATTTAAAAGTGAGGGACGCAGAGTAAATAATAAATTGTAATTTTTCCTAAATTTTTTGCAGGAAAACATATGCTGGAATTTCTGGTTAGTTGTGTCTACATCTTTGGTATTGTTGGTCATAAATTTGTAGTGTCCTCCTATGAGGTTTTTGGACAACATAGCTATCAAGCCCATCTTTCTTGCACTCCTTTCCTAGTACCTTTTTTTCTCTCTTGAGCGGGTAAATATAACATTTGTAGTGTTGGCTAATTCTGTGACAAAGTCTGTGTGTAAATTGTAAGTTTTTCCATAAATTCATGGATACACATAATTAGAGTGATTTAAAAAAAAAAAAAAAACCTTTCCATGGAACATTTTGTTGAAGGTAATTTTAGGATTTTAATTGTTATTATTAGAATTTTAAATTATTCATTGATTTCCTTATAAATTTAATACGTGGTTGTATCGTTTGAAGATATAGATGAGGTATGTGCTCTCTCGCTCTTCACACACTTGACCACCTTGTTGAATGATATGTAATGCTGAGTTATGAGTTTTTTATTTTTATTTTTTTTATGAAGATACGAAGGAGTCAGCATGCATTCATTAATCCTGCTATTACAATTATACTTCGCATGGGTGCTGGTGGACATGGTGTACCTCCTTTGGGAAGTCCTGATGGTTAGTAATTGTTTTTGAATGCCTGAAGGGGTTTTTATTATATATCTTTCTTGAAGTTAAGATGTACAAATCCTATGCTTGACATGAAAGTAGCTTTTCGTGATAACTTTTCTTTTTTGTTCGAAAGGCATGATTATGTTTTTATAATGATGTAGTGGGCTTAGATATATTGTGTATGTAGTATCAAATTAAAATATGGTGCTAGAATGGAGGATATTTTTTTGCGTAGGTAGTATCAAATTAAAATATGGTGCTAGAATGGAGGATATTTTTTTGCAAGTGTTGGAAGATATTTTTAAACACTTTGAAACTTTGATTAATGTATTAGCTTAATTTAAGTGGTGGTTTTATTCAAAAGATCACATCTTTCTTTTGTTAATCTTATGATGATGGTTATAGACAATGTTATGTATTTGATAATACGTTTTTATGTTAATATAATGTTAGTTTGGAGACATTTGTGGGAATGTTTTAGTAGAGTGAAAATTATTACAGGTTATTTGTAATAGAAATGTGGTTTTAGAACCTAGGAGGAGTTTAAAAAATAAAAAAAAAACCTATAGCGGCGGGCAAAAAACGCCGCTAAAGGATTAAGATTATGAAATAATTGAAGACCTATAGTGGCATTTATCGCCCGCCGCTAAACCCTCAAACATATAGCGGCAGGCAAAACCGCCGCTAAAAGGTACATAGGGTACGTTCTCCATGGAGCCCTATAGCGGCGCTTATTTACCGCCGCTATAGGTGACAACCTATAGCGGTGCTTATCCTGCCGCTAAAGGCCACTTGCCGGAATGGCAACCTCATATGGCGGCGGTTTTTTGCCCGCCGCAATAGACCAAAAAGCGCCGCTAAATGACAGATCTATTGCGGCGCTTTTAGCTACCGCCGCAATTGACCTATAGTGGCACTGCAGCACTGGCGAGACGGCCCGCCGCAATAGCACCCGCCGCTATAGGTCATATGTACCTTTAGCATCGCTTTTTTGGGCTTTAGCGGCGCTTCTGGCCCGCCGCAATAGCCCAGTTTTCTTGTAGTGTTATTCGCAACATCAATCTGAAACTGAAATGTAGAAGTCACATTATTACATCCCTGGTAGAGTCCTGGTATATCACAATCAACCCAAGTCTCAGGAAGTATCATCGAATCCTCATCACCTTTATTCAATACATCGTATCCTTTGACTTCGACAACAGATTTCTTTGCCGGGTTAAAAAGAGGAGCCCTTATCCATGACCCAAATTGTTGATCATCTAATTTCAGAGTACCCTTGCTACATAGCCAAAGTGAACAATCTATCATCGTAAGAGACAAATCCACACCAATAACAAATATTGGGCAACATTTTATAAATGAAGGCAGCCCAACCTTCGCACTCTGTATCCCAAGAAATTTTCCTTCCCCTACACAAAGGCTTAGAATCATCAACAATCACCCTTACCCTCAAGAAATTAGCACCTAGCATTTCACTTAAATCTTTCGGTTCTATAACAGGACCAATGGTCTCGCCAATACTGAAAGCAGTATCAACAGTTTGGAGAGGAAAAGGTAAATTATGAATTTGCACCCAAAAGGCTGTCATTTTGAAACCCAATGTGTGAAGAGGAGAATAACCATCATATCTTTCAAAGGTAACAAGATGTCTGTCAAAAGCCCAAGGTTCGCCTTGAAAAACTCTTTTAGCACCAACTTCCAATTCAAAGGCAAACAAGTGAATATTTTCCCCACCGACAGAGATGTTGAAACCTCCTTTTGTGCGCCATAAAGGTCTGAAAGTCTTCACAGCCACCTTAACATTGAGAGTTCTACGAGTAAAGAATTTTCCTGTGAGTACAAACTCCCTCTTCTTTCTATCCGATCTCAAAGCAACAAGAATATCCTCAGATGTAGACAATGTTAATTTCTTCCACAGATTAGATAACTCCTCCATTGGACAATTTAAAAGATAAATATTAAAGCACAAAAATAAACTAAGTACAATCTGAAATAAACTACTTCTCTAAGTAAACAATGCTACTAGAGGACCCACCTTCCTTCTCACAGAGAAGGGAAACCGTATACTACAAGGAAGAGTAGGATAACTACCACTAAGGAGAAGCCAAACTGCTCTTACTTGAGAACTAATACATAACGTGTTATAATTATCTCTTTGTAGGGGCAAACCAATATAAATATCCTATATTTGGTTAATTTCCTTGATGTAGACAAATAGATATATAAAGTGGTATATATATTAGTAAATTAGAACATTGGTATCTAATAGTGTAATTATGCATTCAAGGAAGGGTAATTGGTCCTATCAAAAAAAAAAAGGGAAAAAGAAAGGGTAATTGGTTATTTCACTTCCACATCCTAGTGAACAATCAAAGTAAGACACGTGGAGCAAGTTATCATGCATGAGTGATACCTATTCCACTTAATACCCTATAACGGGCCATGCAAATTAAAGACCAATCCTCGTCTCATTTAGTTATCATCACTAAAAAGAAGTTAGAAAATAAAAAACTCTCTAAGCTCTCTCTCCGTCTTTACCCTCGGGTCCTTCATTTCTTAACAAGGTTTCCACCACAAGTTCATGCTAAACTGATTCTAGCTCCACTTCCCTCAAAGAACCCTAAGCTGAGGTGAGAAAAATATAGGTTTAAACTCTTTTAACCATGAATTTTCATGAAATAATTAGTTGGTTGTTGTTTGCGTTTGAGAAATTTCTTGTAGAAACTGTTTTCTAATGGATGTTGCTGTGAAGTTAAGTAGTTACATGAATTTACATGTGGGTGTGGTGATTTCCCAAGAATATGGCTTGCATGTATGATTTGATTTGAAAGTTGAAACCTATGCTTGCATGTACACTTAGACGATAGATTAAGGCAAAATATGTTCAAACATGTTCTGGGTAAGTGTTTAAATAAGTAAAATGACTAAATGAGCCTATTAAATCGCTAATTTACGTGCTGCATGTGTCGTTGATTGATTTGAGCTTATGCATTTCATATACTTGTTAAAAGTTGTGCTAATCTGTTGAATCGTTTGATAATTTAAAGTTCTGAAATTTTCTATGACAACCATGGAAACAGTATATTGAGGGTTATTACATCGTGTGTCTAGTATGTGTTTATGAAATTTCATATGAGGATAAGACCTTTTGAGGACACTGTGAATTTACAAGCTATCAAGAAAATTTGACATTGTAAGAATCAATATGAAAGAATTTGACATTGTCTTCCACATCAGTTCAAAAGTTACCTCATAGGAACTATAATATTTCACTATAGTGCACACTGAAGCAATGGAAAAGCAATAGAAATTCACTGGTAAATTCCACTAATCCAATCTCCTACAACTTGTTCCCAATAAAATGAAAAATAAATTGCAAAACCAAAGATCAACCAGGGCTTTCATCATGAATTTACACATAACCTTTCTATAACTTTTCCTTTATTTATTTATTTTGATAAATACAATTTTTCATCTATCATCAATTGAACTCCATACAATTATATTGCCTTTCAATATGTCCAGGGTATTTGGAGCATTTAAAGTGTACTATTCATTTCAAAGCAAACCTGATAAAAGGCCAAGCATTGAAGCACAAACTTTTCCATTGAGTCTAAGCAGCATCATAGTCCTTGACCTACGACCATCAAAATAAACATTAGTACATTAAAGCACAACAGCAAGAACCATTCGACCACTTAATAAAATAAAATTAGAGCTCCTTCATACCACCTCTCTATATTCGCCAATAGCGTGGTAACAGGAAGCTCGTAAATACAAACACTCAATGTCATCATTCTCAATGCCCAAGCCAGCTGATAAATCCTTGATTGCCTTCCTGCAATATTAAATAGAGGCATTTTACCACCAAAAAGAAAAAAGAAAAGGAATACAAAAGTGCAAGAAACAACTGTTGAAACAAAATTAGTGTCGAAGGTTATAAAAAAACTAAGTGGAGGTTATAAAACACAAATTAAGTATCACCTCTATTAAGTCAAACAACTAAACTCATGTCAGCTAAGTGGAGGTTTCTGTTGTGTTCAATCTAAACTATCAAAAAATATATGGTCCTCTCAAAACTAAGTCACCGTTTGCTTTGTCTCAGCCTTTCTTACTACACTATCAATAAATCAAGGGACCAAAAAAAATGGTAGGCAGAGGAAAACAGACCTAAACAGAGAAACTTGAGCAAGATGTGCAGGCCACAACATCTCAACAGGATCAACAAGGTATCTCCTAAGCATTCCAGCCCATCCATATCCCAAAATCTGCACACCAAAAAATTAAATAAATTAACCAAACACACATAAAATATCTTAAAAATTACACTTTTCAGAACTGACAAGTAATGGTAAAAAAAATTATTTTCAAAATTATTATTATTTTTTTAGATAGGTATCTTCAGAACAGCATCCCAATGGGCAAAACAGCAATTTGCATGAGAATGGCTGAGATAGCCAGTGGCTGTGTACGGTAGGTGAAGAAAGTGTTGAGGAAGATGAGCACAGTGCAAGTAGTTATGCCCAAGAACCATGCCTTGAAAGTCATCACTGGGATTGATGGGTCATCAGTCTCTGGCACAACCAATGCCACATCCTCAATGGGACACCTTTCCTCTGAAGTCCAACTCAAAACCCAATAGACTTCCAAAAAGGATCAAACTAAAACCAACACTGTGAGTCATAAACCATAATTTTGGTATCAACCAATCTGGCAAGTTGGTTTCAAACTAACTTTTTAAAAGCTATTAAAGCTATAAAAAAAATAAAAAAATAAAAATCCTACCATCATCAACCAATGATACAGAATTACAATGCAATGCTACAAAATTAGTATTTGAAAATTCGCAACAACAACAATAATCAGAATCAAGAATAAGAATTTAGAAAACAGAAATTCATAAAACAAGAAAAGTAAACCAAAAAAAAACTACTACTACTTTTGCGTTATAAGAAAGTCAAATACTCTCATACAAATTGAATGCATCCAAAAAAATTAATTACCTTTCCATCGTATTGTCAAGCAGAATTCAAATACAAGAGTAAGCTTTACTATTGACTCCTTCAAACACTGCTAAAAGAAAACACTTTCGGAAAACAAAAACAATAAAAAATTTATTTTTTAAAAAATCAAACAAATTCATCGTAATGTAACAGAAAGCAGTAAAACTTAAGAGTATTTAACAGTCTTCCTCATATACATTGTGTGAACTAACGGAAAAAATAAATAAATAAAAATTTTCTGTAAATAAAATAAATAATTTAATACGTGAATTTAAACATAGAGAATGATTATGATTAAAAAAAATTAAGAAATTTGAAAGTAGATTACAATTTTTAACAAAACAAGAAGAGCGGATCTGAGCAGCAAAAAGTGTCCAAAATTCGCGAAAATTTTAAAAAATCGGGTTTTGTAAAACAACTAAAACAAAAAGGAATCTATAAAAGACGAAAAAAAAATACCTGTGGATTAGAATGGGACCAAATCTAGGGTTTCGAAACGCCAGAGCCGAAGAATTCGCTCAAAGAAAGAGAGAATCATTCTAGACCTCCAGTACGACTCCACCACTCTTCTACTCGAATCCATTTCGCCAAAAAATAAAAAAGCCTTAAAACACCCAAAACCCAAATACCAAATTCTAAAAAACAAAACCTACAAACCAAGCGGAAATCTAATCCACACAAAAATAAAAAATAAAAATAAATAAATAATTGGTAGATCTAAACCCTAATTAAAGAAGCCAAACAAAAAGAAAATCAATTCAAGAAAGAGAGAGACAAACGTACCAGAGAGTGCGAGAGAGAGATGTGTCGAATTGTTCAATGAGAGAGCGATTGGAGAGTGAGGCGTTTTGGTGAAGGTCTGATCTATATACTATTTATACAAAGCCTAAAGCCGCGTTTTTAAACTGCGGCTATAGGCAAAATCTGAAGCTGCATTTAAAAAACGTGGCCCCATCCCAAACTAAAGCCGCGTGTTTAAAACGTGGCTTCAGACCAAATTTAGGCCGCGTTTTTAGCTCAAAAAAACGCAACCTCAGGACCCTTCTATGGCCCCATGTTTAAAATGCGGCTTTAGGTATAGAAGAGCCGCATTTTAAAAATGCGGCCACAGTTAAGGAAAAAAAAAAAAGAAGTTTGCCAAAAAATAAAATACGGAGGTCCTTAGGCCGCGTTTCTAGCTCAAAAAAACGCGGCCTAAGAACCCGTCTATGGCCCCGTTTTTATGAAACGCGGCTTCAGTCTATCTTGGGCCGCGTTTTTAAAATGCGGCCACAGTTAAGGAAAAGAAAAGGAAAAAAAAAAAAAAAAAAGTTTGCCAAAAAAATAAAATACGAAGGTCCTTAGGCCGCGTTTTTTTGAGCTAAAAACGCGGCCTAAGAACCCGTCTATGGCCCCGCTTAAAAAACGCGGCCTAAGAACCCGTCTATGGCCCCGTTTTTATGAAACGTGGCTTCAATCTATCTAGGGCCGCGTTTTTTATAGCCACGGCTTAAAAAACGCGGCCCAAGGCCCCCGCGTTTTGTAGTGAAGAGAACTCCACAAAACTGTTGACAGGGAAGTTTTTGTGCTTACACAAAACTGTGTCTAGTAAACTGTTGATATTTTTCTTATGGTTTATCTTAATTCATAAAAATAAAAAATAAAAAAAAATTCTCAAAAAAAAAAAATTAAAACAACATTTATTACGTTGTTTAAGTGGCATCGTCATCAATTATATTGATTGGCCAAGTACATAGCCATTTATTCTTTACTGTTCTCAGAAAATGATTTCTTTTTCCTGTTTAGTAAGTACTCAGAAATGAATTCACTGTTACGCTTGGGGGAGTTTTGCTTATAAAAGTTGTAAAGCTCAGACTCAGAGATTATTTTGGTTGGTTTCCTGCGAAGCTTCTATGATTTTGCAATGTGAAAAGCTAGACTGCAACGACAGGTATGGTTGTAACTTGTAAATAAGTTTAAAGAGCTATTTTGGGTTTCACTCAGAAACTTCCATGGTATTGCAATTTCTAAGTGTGACTTGGAAAGTTTAAAAAGTTTCACTGGCCACATCAAAAGCAAGACTACATCTAAATCGAAGTCTTCTCGTTCCGAACTAATTATAAGGTTTTCATGGTAAACAAGTGATGTGGTCTATCATTCTATTAAAAGACTCCCGTTTAAAATATCTGAGTTAGAAAAATTTTTTAAACAAAAACTGATTACTGACTTAACAATTTTAAATAAATAAATTTTTTTTAGTGGAATTGTGAGCCAATAACGTTGTATTGTATAATTTCTCCTGATTCCAGGTGCTGCACACTGATATCTTTCAACACACATATATGACAAGGTGGACTTATTGGTTTTAGCAAAAAAGTACTTTTTTGATGAAACCAATAAGTCCACCTAAAAATAGAGAGAGACAGCTATCAATGGCTTAGTCTATCAACGACTTGCTTGTCGTCGGAGATGAGATAGCTGACCATCGCAAATCCGTCAGAGATGAGATGAGCTCTGATCTTTGAGTTTTCTAAGATGAGCTTGGATCGATTTTGAGAGAAATTTTTTAGATGAGCTCCAATTTTGAGAGAATTTTCTGATTGTGTGAGCGGTTTCTGAGTGTGGAGCGTGAAAAAAAAAAAAAAAAAAAAAAAAAAAAAGAGTTTTCCTTTTTGTATTTTAATTTTGGACTTTACTTCAAGGGTTGGAAATTTTGAGATATCTTCTATCAAAGGTTGTCATTGGATGCGTTGAAAAATGTTTAGGGCCCGTTTGGCAGTGGCGATGCCACATTGGTCCCAGGGTGTTCCTAGGAACACCCTAAACTGAAAAAAAATAAAAAATTAAAAATAAATAAAAAATTATATATAATAATTAAAAAAAATTTATTTGTTTATCCTTAAAAAAAATTTAGGAACACCCTAAATTTTTTTTTTTTTTTATTTGTTCTACTTTCAAGCAAAAAAAAAAATTGTAACAGAGTAAGTGGCAAGCCTATGGATTCTCCAAAAAAAACAACAGACGGCAAGCCCAACATCAAGCCCAACAGATGGTAGCAAACCCAGTAACCCACGAATTTCTCAACAAAAAAAAAAAAAAAAAAAAAACCTAACCTAATATACTGAAATCAAATCGAGCCTCAAACACTTCATAGACACAAGTCACGCAACAACCACGAACGACAACAACCAACAAAACGGACGGAGGAGATTGGCCACCAGATCGGGCCTCAAACTCAATCTCCCATTCAAACGGACGGAAGCTACATCTCGACATGTTGCCCAATCGGTCTTCCTCGCCTCGCCACTGTGCCCGACGGCGCTGCCCATCAGCCTCAGGCCTCCTTGCTCCCTCAACCTCAAGGTATTTCATCTCTGTCTCAGTCTCTCTCTCTTCATCTCAGTCTCTCTTTATGAGTAATATTTACCCTGTTTTTGGCTTTATGCCTTTATCCGGTGTTGGTGTTTTTTTTTAATTATTATTTTTTTTTTGGGAATATCCGATGTTGGTGTTGGTGTAACTCAGTAACTATGTAAGGTGTTGGTGTTGGTGAGATTATTAATTGTCTTTTAGTGTTGGTGTTGGTGTCTGTTGATGAGATACAATAAATTGGCTTTATCTAATTGGTTTTAGTCTTGTGATTGGGGGCCATGGGACATTGGGCTTTGTCTGTTGAATTGGAGGGTAGATGGGGGCATGGGGGCGAGGTAGTGCAAGTGTGCAACTAATAATTAATAAATATGGTTGTGTGCTGTGTGCTAGTTGATTAATTCAACTAATGGTCATAAAATATGTGATAAATCACTCTTTTTTAGACTTGGACTTAAGCTATACAGCCTATATATTTTAGGATTTTACTAATGTGTGCCCTTAGGGCACACATTAATTTCCATTTTTGGAAACAGTTTTCTCGAGAATTGAAAAAGTAATGACAGTTTTTTCAATTCTCGAGAAAATGTTTCTAAAAATAGAAAACTTAATGTGTGCCCTAAGGGCACACATTAACCGGACTCTATATTTTAATATGTGCTGCAAAATTTATTGACTTTTTTTTTTTTTTTTTTTGTTAGGTAATAATGTGATATTCCAAGTAGGGAAGTATCAAACAACCATAATAATTAGTTGAACTAATTAATTTTGTTTGTTTGGGATATTAATTAACCAATAAGTAATTGGAGAAAGCAATTAATAAATAATAATTAATAACTTAATTAATCAATACTTTATATAAGACAAACAAATTAAATTATGTTAGGTTAAACAACAATTAATAATTTTATAATTAATAAAACAACAATATAACAAATTATAGTTTATAAAAGACAAACAAATTAATGAAATAACTAAACAACAATACATTTGGGAAAAATTCTTGGAGCTGTCACTGGGAAAAATTATGCTTCTTAAGGAACACCTTGGGAAAAATTCCAGGAGTCGCCACTACCGTTTGGTACATGTGTTTAAACACATGTTTATAGTTTTTAAACAACATTACATTTTACAGTTTTTAAACAATATTACACGTATTTTCATACATTTTTTCACCCACACGTATTTTCAAAAAATACAAACAATATTACTAGAACAACTACCAAGCGAGCTCTTAAATTTGGAGGTAAAATTAGCACTAGAGTGTAAAAACTAGTCCCCCTAATTTTAATAAAATATTACGAGGGTTGTGTAGGTTTATTTCAAGGATTTTAATGACCCTTGGAATAAAGCTAATCAACCTCGCTTTTTAGTCCATCCTAGAGAAAAGTGGGTTGAAACAAGACAAATTTGTTGTAGTGAGTGGACATATTGGTGTGAACGTTGGGCAGCATAAAATTTCACAAGAATAAAGGATCAATATTTAACTAATTTTTTGCTTTTTAGGTGGCGAGTATTGAAGGCACCGAATCTTTAGGTAGATATGTTGTTTAATTAATTTTTTGCTTTTTTAGGTGGCGAGTATTGAAGGCACCGAATCTTTTAATTTGATGCGCAAAAAAAAAAAAAAACAATAGGCACCGAAACTTTAGGTAGATATGTTGTTTAATTAATTTTTTGCGCTTTTTAGGAGGCGAGTATTGAAGGCAACGAATCTTTTAATTTGATGCACAACAAAACAATAGGCACCGAATCTTTAGGTAGATATGTTTAAGTATTGTTGTGTAAAATGATGTGAAAATTGTAGTTTAAAAAATATTGTGAATATACGTATTTAAAGTACTCATAATGCATAAAATGTGTTTAGTATTATATTTCTAATAACATCTTTTCAAAAGAAAAATAATAATAATAATAATAATAATAATAATAATAATAATAATAATAATAATAATTGTATGTTTGGTATGTGTATGTTTTTTTTTTTTTTTTTTTAAGTTATGACACATACTCTAATTACTGGGACCTACAATTTTTAAAATATTTACTAAAATGTTGTTAAGCAACTTTGTTTGAAAATTGAAAATTGGTAAGAAATTTTTTTGTAATTCAGTGTTTAAACATCCTAAACTAAGGAATGTAACTTACACACTCCAGTAAAAAAACACACTTATTAAAAGCATTTTTTTTTTTAAACATCCTAACCAAATAGGCTCAACGGACATTTTGCATGTTCCTTTTTCCTTTTTGTTGCAGTGGGTCTAGCTCAAGCATGAGGAGACTAGGAGAGAGGATAAAATTTCGATAAAAATAAGTACACCTCAAGAAAAAAGAGGGGGAAATTCTGATGATGTTTGCATAGCAGAATTGATTTTGGGCAATCTCAAGGAAAAAAGAGGGGAAATCTATACAAAAAACTTTAGCTGATGCCTGGTATCTGATTGGGGACACAACTTGTGACACAACTTTGTGTCACAACTCGCCACATGGTGAGTTGTGATTAGTAAAGATGTGTCTCCACATGGCCCACTGATATACCCTTATCAATAACAACTTGTCATGTGGCGAGTTGTGGCACAAAATTATGCCAAAAATTGTGTCTTGACTAAGTGGTAACCAATGATTGTAGTGTTCCCAGAAGTAAAAACGTGTGGGCCTCACTTTGAACTTTCTATTATTTTTTTATAAATTTTTTGTTAAATTGAACTTATTTATATTGCGTGGAAGTGAGATCGATATCTACTTCTCTTGTATTTTTTATAAGAAAACTAAGGAAGTTTTCTTCTTTTCTTCAAATTTCCTTCTTTAAACTTGATGATTGTCACACCGAAAGTAAGACTACATCAGAGTCTCCTCTTGCTTGACAAACCCTAATTCGTCCTTCACTTAGCTCAGTTATATTGACAAACCCTTTCACTACTTTCCTTCTTCTCTTTTCAGATCTTCTCATCCATCTACTCATAAATCCCGATGGCCTCATCTTCCTCTTTCACCCCCCCCAATCCAAGAAATTTGATGTGTTTTTTGAGCTTCAGAGGTGAAGATACCCACCATGGTTTTATAAGCCATTTATATCACGCTTTGTGTCAACGGGGTATTCACACCTTCATCGATGATGATGAGAAGAAATTTCTATAGAGCTTCTCAAAACCATAGAGAACTCAGCCACATCAATAATTGTATTTTCTGAAAACTATGCATCATCCACTTGGTGTTTGGATGAGCTTGCTAAGATTGTTGAGTGTAGGAAAAAGAATCAGTCAATGCGACCCGTTTTTTACAAAGTGGATCCATCAGAAATTCATGAACAAAAAGGAAAGTTTGGTAAAGCATTAACTATGCATGAAGAAAAATTTAATGATAACAAGAAAGTACAACGGTGGAGAGAAGCTCTATGTGAAGTAGTTGGTCTTTCTAGTTGGGACTACAAGAACAGGTATTTATTTAGTGATTATTCTTTTTTTTTTTTTTTTTTTTTTTTTTTTTTTTGAGAATGTAGTGATTACTCTAGTTAGTTGTTCATCTGGAGTTTTAATTGTTTTGGTTAACACCATCAAATTTTATTGTTAATTTTATTGTTTGCTCTATATATATATAGAGAGAGAGATGGGTTCAAGTTATACCTGGTGTAACTCTATAAAAGTTACACCTTGTGTAACTCTATAAGAGTAACACATTTTTTAAACTGTAGATTTTTTAAAGACCTAACGGTTGAAAAAACATCTTTAAATGTTAATACCTTCTACTTTATTACCTCATTAATATATACTAGCATTTTTTTTCTCTCTCTCTCCTTATTTATTGTGTGCCCTCCATACTAATCAACTAAAGAGCACCTACCACAGCCAAATCTCCCCTTTCCACAGAGAAGCAATATAGCAATTAAATATGATGTTAATTAAATAATTCCTATATCACCTAAACGTAGGACATATTTTGATACTTGCATTCTTTGTTGTGCAATATTTGTATTGAATGCATTGATATATGGACAGATCGGGTCTGGCAGCACTTGATGCGATTACAACTTCTTGAATTTCTAACTTTGATTTTATCACACAAGGCAATATACACCCAGCCATAATTGAGCCATCTAGAAACTTCACTAAGGCAAATAAATTGCAACCACCTATGGCAATGAAACTGTTTTGGGATTGGAAGTTCACTATTTCTGTGGTCTTTGTAATGCTATTAGTATAATTCGTAAATATTGGATAGTTGACATGAACTATGCCTTCTAATGAAATCTCCAGCACCTCCAAGTTGAAGCTCCTCAAGAGCTAGTCAATAGTGTCGTTACAAGGTATTGCAAATAAATAGTCAATATAGCAATCTGGTCCTATTAAATGGGTACGAAATGCTTTTTTTCCCAGAGTATGTTTGACATGAAGTCTTTGTAAACTTGTTGGTTGTGCAAATGTAGTAATTGGGTAAATAACGAAATTGTCTAAAACACTATTTGCGCCATGACCAGCTCTTTATTGATGATGAATTTGAAGCAGAAAGTCCAACCAGAAATTTCTATTGTACGGTTCAATAGCTTCTTTGCGGAAATGGGAAGTTTTTATATGTAAGGTTTGCAGGTTATTGAAAATGGTAATGCCCTTTAATCAAGTGGAAAGCAGTAAATAAATAGAAAAAAAAAATGCTAGTATATATTAATTAGGTAATAAGATGGAAAGTATTAACATTTAATGATGTTTTTTCAACCGTTAAATTTCTTAGAAATCTATTGCTTAAAATTGTGTAACTCTTATGGAGTTACACCAGGTGTAACTTGAATTCATCTCATATATATATATATATATATATATATATATATATATTATATATGAAAGTATTCTTCTATTCTCATATCTTCTACTAAGCTAGTTAATATGGCAAAAATGATCAAAATAAAAGAACTTAATATTATATTATCTTACCAACTATGATTCTTTAAAAAAAAAAAAATCTTACCAATTAATTAATTAGGAATTTCTGCAGCATATTATTTTTTTAAAATAAAAATAAAAATAAAAATTTAAATGTATTGTGATAAAGTAATGGGATTCTTGTCCTCCTCTACTCAGACTTTTCACTCAACTTCGTCTATGATTTAAAAATAAAAATAAAAATTTAATATATTATGATTTACATGCCGCTTACTTTATTTAGCAATACTTCAATTATAATTCTAGTTTATGCTCCTATTTCTTTATAGTCTAACTCGCGCTACATGTGTTAAATGCTCTGTGAATGGCAGCTGTGATGAATCTAAACTTGTTCAAAAAATTGTTGAAGATATCTCAAAGTATACATTAAAGAAGATGCCATTTCATGTTGCTGAATAACCAGTTGGAATAAATTCTCATTTAGAGGATGTACTAAAATGTTTAAATGTTGAATCAAATGATGTTCGCATGGTATGGATCTATGGCCTTGGTGGAATAGGCAAAACTACAATTGCGAAAGCTATTTATAATAAAATTTCATATCATTTTGAAGCAAAAAAATTTCTAGAGAATGTTAGAGAGAGGTTAGAGACAAATGAAGGCATAAACCATTTACAAGATACACTTATTTCTGAGATCTTAGGTGATAGGAGTTTGAAGGTGCATAATGAATGTAGAGGAACCGACATGATAAATAAAATTCTTTGCCAAAAGAGGGTTCTTTTCATTCTTGATGATGTGGATAATTTGGTCTAGTTAAAAAGTTTGCTTGGAAAATGTGATTGGTTTGCTCCTGGAAGTAGAATAATTATGACAACAAGAGATATATGCTTGCTAGCCACTTTTGGAAATGGTATATCAACGTCAACATATCAAGTTAAGGGATTAGATGAAAATGAAGGTTTTGAACTATTTAGCAAGCACGCCTTCCAAAGCCTTGAACCAAATGAAGATTATTTGGAACTTGCAAACCGAGTTGTACATTATGCCAAAGGCCTTCCACTAGCTCTAGTTGTAATGGGTGCTGATTTGTATGAAAAAACTAAACCTGAATGGGAAAGTGCCTTAAATAAATATGAAAAATTTCCTAATAGAGATACTCAAAAAATACTGAAAATAAGTTATGAAGGATTAGATGATACTGAAAAACATATTTTTCTTGATATTGCATGTTTCTTCAAGGGATACTGCATGGATTATGATAAGGTTGTAGATATATTAGAGGCTTGTGGTTTATACCCAGTAACTGGTATTAAAAAACTTATTGATAAGTGTCTTTTAACTAATAATAAATTTAAGCAATTGTCAATGCATGACTTGCTTCAACAAATGGGTAGGGAAATTGTTCGACAAGAATCACCAGAAAACCCAGGAGAACATAGCAGACTATGGTATTATGAGGATGCTCTTGAAGTACTAGCTGAAGATATGGTAAGATGTTCTAATTCATTTTCTCCCTTTTCCTCACATGAAAGTTGTAATCACTTTCCTTTATGGTTTTTGTTTAAAATTTAATAATTGTTATTATTTATATATATATATATATATATAAATATATATATATATATATATATATATATATATATTTTGGTGATTTACTTACCCATTTTTTTTAATTAGGGGTCAAATAAAATTCAAGCCATAAGGTTGTGGTCACCTGAAATAATCCCAACAGAGGTGAAATTAGAGGCAAAAGTATTTTGCAAGATGAAAAATCTTAGATTCCTTGTAATTCATAATGTAAATTGCCATAGACGCCTTAAACATCTACCCAATGGATTAAGGGTGCTCGATTGGTATGAATATCCATTTTCTTCTTAGCCATCTGATTTTTGTCCTAAAAGCCTAGTTGTGCTCAACATGTCTCGTAGTCAATTAGAGGAGCCAATTAAGCAGGTATGGTCATTAGTATTTATAAATTGTTACTAATTTAAATACTAATTTAAAGATTAAACTATATTTTAAATTGAGATTTTTTTTTTCTTCTACAGATTTGCGCATTCAAAGCCGCAACATATGTGGACTTCAGTTGGTGTGAATTGATTAGGAAAATACCTGACTTATCAATGACCCCCAACATAAAGCGTTTGTATCTTGGATTTTGTAAAAACCTAGTTGAGGTTGATGAGTCCATGGGGCGTCTTCATAAGCTTGAAGTGTGGGACCTTACGAATTGCGATAAACTTGATGCTCTTCCTAGCTGTCTCGCGATGAAATCTCTTACAACTTTTGAACTAGTCGGTTGCACGAGACTTAAGAAGTTCCCCAATATCTTGCACGAAATGAAAGGTTTAGGAATGTTACATCTGTTGGATGTGGGTATCAGTGAGTTGCCTCCGTCATTTGGGAATTTGACTGGCCTTAAGGTGCTTGATATTGGAGCGCATTTAACACGGGTAAGACTTCCAGGTAGCATCTGTACTTTACAACATCTAGAGACACTCCATCTTTCTGGCGATTTCACATTTCCAATGGACGTGGAGATTGATAGACAGCCACTGTGTAATTCTCATGCTGGCTTTTCCAATTATGTTTTCCCAAGATTGAAAATACTACGTCTTTTTCCGTCAACATATCGCTCAGAAATAGATTTTATTTTCAATTTTTGTTGCCCCCTCACATTGGAAGTGTTAGAAATTGGGTTCCGCACAAAATTTGTTGCCCTCCCGGAAAGCATAAGCAGATTTGAGAGATTACGTACGCTTCGTATTGAATATTGCGATGAACTTCGGGAAATTCCAAGGCTTCCACAAAGTATAAGAGATGTAGAGGCATTAAATTGCCACTCGCTAGATTCACAATCACTCTTTCATCAGGTATCTCTTTCTCTCTCTCAAAGTTATTAAGAAACAATTTTGTTACCTTCGTAAATACTACTTGACATGATTTGCTGAGATGTAATTTGTTGAATTCGCTAATTGAATGCGGTTTCGAGAAATAATAAGTCTTCCACCAAATCTACCACCCTGTTTAGGTGTGACAAGCCACGTGTTAAAGGCTACACCCTCGGATACAGAAAGCTTCCCTTATCACCGTAGTGAATATCGCATTCTAGTACCAGGAGATGAGAATGAAATTCCAAATTGGTTTAACCATCAACGTGTTGGAAATTTAATATCATTCTCCATTGGTCCCGAATTTCCAACAATTGCTCTCTGTCTTGCTTTTCAAAAAGAGGACTATTCTACTCTTGGCAGTTTCCTTATTCATGTCAACATTTCCATCAATGCTAGTAAAAGGACGTTTGAAATCAAACCAACCTCTTCAAATACAAAGAATGGGCATCTATATTTTTCCTGTAGACCACAGAGCTCATTGCAGAAACTATTTCAGGACTTGAATCTAGGTGATCAAAATCATGTTGAGCTCTTCTGTGAAACTAATTGTCGTATAAGAAAATTTTACATGGCTCCCAACATTAAAGCCATAGGAGTCCATGTAGAATGCAATTGTCCTCAACCTCAAAATGTAGAAGCTTTGGGACTTTCAACGGACAACTATGAAGCAAGGAGCTGCACATGTTTGTGTGGAGCTCAAACCTGTTGCTGGTGTCTGAAGGAGGTGGGCTCCACGCATTCAGCAGGACGAGCTTCAGTGCATTCGAGCAATTTGCAAAGTCAGATTATCTCAAGTGATACAAATGGTGGCGGGTCATCCTCGGTATCCTTGCCATCTAATTCAGGGCTTCCAATAGATGTCGCAAATGGGTCTGAGTTTGCTTTTGGATTTGACTCAACCGTTGGTGATGGGTTCGATTTGGGTTCCTCCTCTATAAATGATGATTCTGACTTCAGTCCATATCCACAGTCCAAGAAAATGAGAACCACTTGATCAAATTTCGAAGAAACATGGCAAGGTACTGTTATTTTCAATGAAACTGTTTTCCACTTGATCTTTCGTGTTTGATATTACATTGAAATATTCACCCATTTCTTATTATGAGTGAATTCAAACATAGATGGATTCTTTTCCCACAAGAATTTAATATATTTTAAAGAAAAATGGCCTTTTAGCATCTCCAAGATCTATTTACAAATGGCCAGTCAACAGTGATCTGCTTTGCACAATAATTAGTAATATGTTTATAGTTATTTTAAGCTAAGCCAATTATGATCTAACTAGTACCTAATAATAAGACGGGTTTTGCAAATATGTCTTTATTATGGGAGAAATTAACACTTTTAAACCCCCCAGCCCAATAAGAGTAAAAGAAAAGTATTGTAGAGAAATGAGCACAAGGTATTTGGCTTTGCAAATACTTGATTGATTGGACTGGCCTTGATCTTTTTTCCTTTTTGCCTGTTTATGGAAGTGATTGTAATTTTTTTTAATTTGCTATTTTATTAACTAGATAAGAACTAAGGGCAGTATGATTGATAAGTATCATCTGCTTTTAATGGATAAAAACTAATTACCAATTAGGTGTTACCGTGTTACAATGAATGGCTTGTCCCAGCAAGTTAAATGCATTCAAGTAAAGAGCACTCTGAAATGTTTTGATGAATGAATAGTTATCTCCATAGATAAGATTTTATTAGGACCCAATGGATTTATCATTCCCAATAGTGAATGTCTAAGAATAAGTTCTGCATCAACAATGGAAAATTACCTCATTGATTTGTCACGAAACCAGGCACTTAGAGGGAATAAAGTAGGCCATGGACTTGTTGCCAAGGCTTGGACAGAAATTGTCAAGCTGTTCAATTGGACATTGGTCTCATTGTGACAAAGATGCTTCGAGGCATAGATACACACATTTGAGAAGGCAATATAATGACCTAAAGGTTCTTCAATAGAGTGGGTTATCTTGGTAACCGTTGAGATTATGTGTAGGATTCTTCTACCTAGATGAATTGCCAATTATCCACTCCTGTATCTTTAGACATTTTTTTTTTCTATTATGCTGCTTATATATAAAAAAATCCAAGTGCATCCTGATGCTTGGTCTCATAGAAATTAATCTGTTCCGAGTTGTTACAGATTGCTATTATATATGTTGAAGGGGTTTCTAATAAAGATGCAGAATTTCTTCATGCAATGCGGATTTCAACAATAAAGACCCCAATTTGATGATTGGTATATTTCTTGTTTCAGCATTGAGAGCTTCCCCAATAATTCAAATAATATTATTGTTGGCTTATATATTCTTATTTATTGTGTTGTTCCTTAACCTACAATATTAGCATTCTTTCAGTTATATCATGTTTGTCATTACTATCCTAAGTCTGATGTCTTAGAACTGAATATTATGCTTATTTCTGCTTGATTTATGGAAATCCAGCTTCTGTTGGAGGGTATAACCAAGTGGGTCAAGGTATCGATTGCATGTAATGGTGTTGGTGAGATTTTCTTTTCACAAGCTTATAACAGGCAGCAACATTTGGTGAGATTTTCCCCATATTTATTCTGTTTTAGAATTCTTCGTAAGGTGAAAAATTTCATATAACTCTCATAAGTTTCTAATTAAGATATTATGAATAAACATACCATAATAGAACTCTCCCGAATTTCAAATATTTGTTTTTGACATACGGAAATGACAATAGTGATGTCACTCACTGGACATTGAGGCTATGAGCTGGGACTAATGTTCTCTCTCACTCTCAATACTGCCTATAGGTAGAAAGGATTTGTACATTAAATTTATGACTTTACCGATATCTTATGACCATCTGCATAAGTGTAGATGAAGGCCATGGGAAAACTACACTAGCATAAGTTAATGTAAAAGTTTGACTAAGTATTGTTGTCATATGTTTTAATTTCACAATAATACTGCATTTAGTTTTCCTGAAAGTGTCATATAAAAACAGTGAAATCTCCCCATTTCAAGTAATGTTTGAGATTGATGTTGTTAAACAATAGGAAACAAAATAATTGTTCCAGTTTTTCTCTGGTTCCCTTTAGAATAAATTCTTGCATGTAATGAGAGTTATTTTTGAAGTTATAGGTGAAAAGGATGACCAATTCTTTGCTAGTAGTGATTCTCATGGATTATATTAACTTTGGGTTATAGCAATTGTGCAAAACGAATAAGATTGGTCCTACATGCAATGCTCAAGCTTTGACCTGGATGATTGCACCATGCAGTAGAAAATTTGGCATTCTGGGTGGCAAAGATGTACTAGAAGATCATAATTTAAGCTTGATGACAGATTACAAGGAAATAAAGGATCCTCCCATTTAGAATGGCTTTGCTAGTGATGAAATTTGCCAAACAGTGACAGCTGATGATGATATTTGGGAAACTTATATCCAGGTGACCAGTTTTCTCATTAGTAATGTTGCTAGGATTGAGGATTTTGCTGTTTCATTTCCTCTGGTTGTCATTAAAGAGTACCCCACAGTAATGTTGCTAGGATTTTTTTCCCCTTGATGAAATGATGTTAACACTTTCTTCATGAAATAAATAAAATGTTAGTGGGTAACATAGGTTGTAGAGCATAATTCATATTTATCATTGAGCATTGAACAGGATAATTTTGAGTAGCTTTCATTTAAAAATGACAGTTTGCATGAGCATCCACATGCAATGGCATACAGAGATAGGATCTCAGATTTGTGATTTTGGGATTGATTTAGGGTAACGAAAGTTGAATGGTAGATCAAGTTATTTGGAGATAAAAGTGGAGATCAACATTAATGCTCTTTGGATGGGCATTGATGATAATAGAGAACATGCAATATCCATCTTGGGAGTTTGAATATCTTATTAGAGAAAAAAACAAAAAAGTATGCAACTTTGTAGGCCCCAGCATGTTCTCAAAAAGTTCAGAGAGCCATCAAGGAGTAGTTGAGGAGAGGCCCTGTATAGTCAAAACATGTGAATATTGAGGAGTTGGGCAAGCTTGCTAGTTGGTATAACCCTAGAAGGCAAAAGTTATTGACCTTAATTTTTAATGCACTATCTAAAGAGTGATTTACTTAAGCACTCTCTACTAATAAATTGTAAAAAAAGATAGAAAGCTCATTGTCATCTGTCCAAATGCTATCTAAGTCTCTGTTTTGCAGGTACTCAAGTGCTTTCGAAACAACTCAGGCTCTGCAACCTCAGGATCAAGGACCAAAAAGGCCTGTTAGAATGTGCACAGCTCCTGATAGTTGCAGTTGGTGATCACTGCTAAAGGTTTTTGGCAAGCTTCTTCCAAGCTGGGGAGAGGCAGAGAAAGAGAGGGGGGAGGGGGTGGGGGAGGTGACATCTTTTGTAGCCAAATCACATGAAGAACTGTTTGCTGGTTGCTTCAGCTGCAATACCTCAAGTAAAAAAGACTGCTAAGACGTTTGGCAACCAAAAATTGTTTTTGACAGCTAAAGCCTAAAGGGCACTCTCACCTAGTTGTCTTGATTGCAAGTCATATATTGGAGGATATTTACACAGATAAGAGAAGGCTTCCTTGAAGATTGAAAGTGATAGTGGAAGACACTTCTGACTTGCTGAAGCAGGGGATGCAAGTGTTTTGTTCTGTTCATATCAGTTATTAACTGAGGCTAGCATTCTTCGCTGTACCAGCCCTTTTTGTAATATCAATAGGAAAATAAACCTTTAAAATATGAACTGTATGTCCATTCTAGTTAATCTACTCTTTTAGGTGGATTAGGGCTTATGCTTATAAACTTCAACCCAAGAAGATAGGAGCCACCAATTCTCCATTCTAACACATTATTTGACGGCAATTTACTTTTAGAACATCCTATAGTTGTAAATGGTTATCAAAAGATTAATTGCATGTCATTTCATATCAAATTACTCATCTCAATGTGGATTTTGACTTAAGTTGAAAAGCTTTATCTATTTTAAATGAGGTATAAGCTTATTATTATACATCATTAAAACTTGATAGAACTTGTGGGAACTCAAAAAGCCGAAAGACCTCTTAAGTGGGGAGAGGTGAGGGAGGGCAAAATCATGGCTGAGTTCCACATTGCCTAGGTAGGATGAGGTCCTGCGCTTTATAAGGAATGTCTTGAACTCAAACTGATATGAGGCCTTAAAAACTGCAAGGAGCAACCCAAAGTGTACAATATCATGCCAATTGAGAGTTGGGTGTGACAATTTTTTTTTATGTCATCATAAAAATCAAATACTTGAATATGAATTGGGTTTTGTTCTCTGAATCAGTTGTTTACCTATGCCTTTGTTTGGAAAAGTGGTTCCATGGCAAAACCTCTTCAGGGTTGTTCTGTTTTCTTTCCTCCTCTGAATTTTGTAGGCTTGACTGCAACACAAATTGTTTAGTTCTATGTAATCTTGAAGTGTGATTACAATAGAGAGGAATGGTTGATTGGCTTGGTTAATTGCAATACAAATGGTAGAAAACAAAATGATGCTTTTATTTTCTCACACACATGTTTGAGTGTGTGTGTGTACAAACATATTTATTTAAATATGTATGTGTATATATCTGCCAAAATGTTTTTCTATTTAGTTGCATGTACATTATCATCCGTTATGCTAAATACATTCCATTAAATAGAGCCATTATAAAATCTTTTGTGTCTTATTTTTGAAATTAAATTGATCCAAAAATTGTTAAAGCCTATTACGGAATCTGGATCTTACAAGTGGGGGATGTTAGTAGTAGAGGAATTAGATCGTTCAATTGACTGTATACTTGATGCTAATTCAAGGGAAAAAAGAAGGTTCTTCTTTGACAAGGACAACATGAAAAAAGACCAAATGTGATTTTCTGGAGCAAAAGCACAAAACATAGGGTAGAATTGTTGTCTTCTATGTATGAGGGTCAAGGAAATAATGCAATGTTGGTCAAATAAGAGCTGAGGCAAAACACAATTTAGATGCTGGCCTGCAATATAAATTGTAAAAGCTAATATTTAGAATGGTTGAAGAAAAGTCAGAAGTTTTATAGTGGAATTTTTTTCCATAGATTGGATTAGGGTTATTGGAAAGAATATAAATTTAAAGATAATTGGAGAAAGTTGTGTGCTCAGATGTTGTCTTGCTCAAGGATATAACAAGGTTGACTTGGTCGATGGATGAGATGTTTAGACTTGAAGAGTGTTTGACACTTGAGTGTTGACCATTTGGGAGGAGGGAAATGAATGGAATAGAAAGGAATGAAAAAAATAATTTTAGAATATTCTTTTTTTTTTTTCTCTCCCTTATTTGGGAGTTTTAAAGGAGGAAATGAAAAGTTCATTCATTTGTTTGTAAAATTAAGTGGGAGAGAATGTAATAGTTAGGAGAGAACACTTATTTCTCTTTATTCCCTCAAAACTTTAAATTTTCATTCCCCCATTCAAATACCCTTATATATTCAACATTTTATTTTAAAATGGAGATCTAATCGTAATATTGTGATTAAATGATTCCATTCATTTTTTTCTCTATTTTTTTTAGAGAGTTTCAACCTATGACGTTCGCTTCTGATGATAGCTCTTTATCATTAGACCAAAACACCAATCGGTTTTTGATGTAGACAGGAATTGAACCACATATCTCTTATTTAATTATCAGAGACTTTACCAATTTAGCTAACTAGAACTCACATTTTTTTCTCTATGTTACTCTTAAACAATGTTACTTATCTTCAATTTCTTTCCATTCCATTATTTTAAAACTTCCAAAAAAAAAAAAAAAAATTACTTAATTTCATTCCATTCATTTCTTTTCCATTCTGGTATTCTATTCCAACTCATTCCCTTATGATTTACTCATTCCATTTCATTCCTTTATGAACTCCCAAAACAAAGTGTAGAATTAGATAGCTATCTCATATCATGTGGAACAATGTTTGTCTGCTTGACATTCTTTTAAATGTTTATAGGCAATACACCCTGTTTAAAGTTGATAATAATCAACATAGCTAATTGCCTATTAGGAAGAACTGGTAAAAAAGGTGTACTTGTCAATATATATATATATATATATATATATATATATATATATAATTGGAGGAATTGTTGCTAAGTGCTTGGTCAACTTATTGGCATTGAATAACATTGGGGGTCTCGTGATCAGTACCCTGTGTATTTTTTTTTAGGTACTATGATTAACATTGACGGTCCACAAGTGAAACGCTAGTTTCTTTGTTTTATCTTGACGCATTTGGCCCTTCATTACATTAACAGAGTTTTCCAAATTCCACCCGAAAAATCCCTAAAGAGAACAAGCTACAGAAAAAGTGATAAAAGAGCATGCTTGCAATCTGGAACCAGAACTTTAAACATCATTATAACTTTCTTATGATCTCCTTGCACTGGGAGGTACTATGAAATTCTATATTCAGGTTCACTTATAAATAAATCAAAAACAATATGTGTTAGAAGTTCATATTGTTCAATTTCTGCAAGAATCAATTGTGAGTAATGTTCTTCTCAAAAAAAAAAATTGTGAGTGGAGTTCTTCAAATTGTGTTGGCCTAATTTTCCTCTTAACTTGCACATGAGAGTGTCACACTCACAATTCCACAAACAAGACCTTCAGAAAGAAACAGATTCTACGTATCAGCCAATACTGCTCGTTGTCCCTATCCCTCTTATAAGTTTGCAACTCACTCATGCAATTCGATCATTCCATTGCTTTCCTACCCACACACAACACCAGTTTGCGTCTCTGGTTTATAGTACTCTTGGCAAGCTTTTCTGCAGTTATATTGGTTGGCTTACTTATTCCTATTTCAATCCTTATCCTATATTCAAGCCTATTCATGGGCAGCCGTTATACCAAAGAAGGTTTTAAGATATGTGTAATAAAATTTTGGGGTGGAATATTTTTTCTTCTTTCCAAACATTCTGTGTCATTCCAATAAGATTTCCATGTTAAGAGTCTACTAATACGTTGTCTCCTATGATGCAACAAATCTAATTAATTGTTACATATCTTACAAATCAAATCACCACAAGCATAGAAGTTTTACCAGATATTGAGAAAAATAAAGAATAAAACTACTGAAGTCAAAAAGTAAAACCTAAGGTTAAATTACATAAAGACCTCTTGGGATTTGAATCAGTTGCCAAATAGACCCCCTCGTACATTCAATTTTATGTTATTAATCCTTAGGCAAAAAACAACTACAACTAATAATCCACATGTGTTTTGTATTTTATGATCATGATGTATATTTTTCATATTTTATAGATATTGTAAACACAGAAGTATTTATTTCATACTTTAATGGCAATTTTTCTTGGAAAAACAATGTTGGGAATTTGGATTGGTGTGTTTTCGGTGTATTGCTTCATTTGATCGATTTGCTGGAGTTGTAAATTAATTATAGTATTATGAATTTATGATATTTGAAACCAAATGTTAAAGAGGGTTTATTGTTTTGAATATCAGCTTAAACTAGTCGCAAATTTACATAATGCCTAGAAATATATAAATATTATGTAATAGATTATAATATATAAAAAGTAACAATTATTTCAAGTATTGTCTATTTTATTAAAAGATTTCTACAAGTAATTTTTTTTTTATCTTTTCATCTCTACAAATATATTATTTTATTATTTTGGTGTATCTCCTTCTTCAAGAAACTTTATTGTTTTATTATCTAACTAATTTGGAACATCAACTACAACACAACTATTATTATGGTCACCACTAGAGTCTTTACTCAATATTGGCATTATCTTTTTTGGAGGCACACTTACTCATTAAGTGTATCTATAAGATTCTTTTGGGCATGGGTTATCTCTCTGTCCACAAAGTATACACGTACTAAATAGGAGTAAGAAGTTCATAATTGTGACTAGCCACAAACTTACTTACAATCCATTTTTTCTAGCTTTCATTAAATCCAACATTGCTATTCATCCAATTCTTATTTTTTCAGGTTGTAAACCTATTCTTATTTTCTTTTGATATTTTTTATGACAAAACATTTCTCTCAAATAGAAATCTTCTATAAGTGATAGATACATACATACATATATATATATATATATATATATGTAGGCTCCGGAAGTGAGGCTGTTGGGCCTGGATACACTTGGGCTAACAATTTATTTGTAAAGTGGGTTTTTGAATTTCCTACTAAGGGTCGTTCTCGGCAGAGAGACTCAATACAATATTCACTCTACTCCCCTTTTTTCTGAACCCTTTTCTCTTCCCAAGCTCCTGCTATTTATAGCCAAGGTTAGTGGAGGGATTATGATTGCAGCTGCCAATAGTGCTATTGAAGGTCCAATATTGTTTGCTTTAAGTGGGTGTTTAGGTGAAGGTGGGATGCAGTAATTGTGGCCTTGGAACTTGGTTCCAGCCTAGTCAATTGTGCTCGGCAATGCAGTTCCCCGACCATTTCGTGGCCTCCCCGGACAGGATTTATGAGCTTGTTAAGGAAAACTCATGCCGAGTACCTCCCAGGATCCGTGACCCGAACTCTGCTCTTGCACGAAGGCAGTTTCAAGGATTTAGGGCAATTGGGCCGCCACGTTGGGCTTGGGCCTAGGGCCCATACAAGTCTAGGGATCTTGGTACCGTACATTAGCCCCCCCCTTGATTCATCCCCGGTTACCGGGAAGAATCAAGGAGCTGGACGGGCCTCTTGCTCTCGGGGATCCTAGGGCCTGGGACTCGTGATTATGGTTTCCCATTAATGCTCATCTCAAAAGACGTGCCGTTTCGCGGCGTCAGGTACAGTCGTCATTATTACCTGACGGTTCGTGAACCGAAACGACACGCGAATGGGCTTCCTTTGGTATTCGCAGGGCCGTTCGTAAAGCGTGCCCATTTATTATTTGATTAACCGTTTCTTCGTCCCTCCTCCTGATCCTATAAATAGTTCCCCTCAGAACTTTCTCTCATTTTTCCTTCATCTCCGATTTTTTTGAGTTTACTCTCTGCCGACCAACTCTCTCTGCGCTTTCTCACCTGCTCAGTGTTCCTTTCCTCCTTAGAACCCCAAGTAAGTTTTTCTTCCCCTTCCTATTCCTTTAGCTTTATTTCTTCAAGTCCCCTTTCACAGTATTAAGCGTCAGGGATGGGTTACTCTTACCTTTTAGAGACCTCGGCTGCCTTGGCCACCTTTAGGAGCAAATTTAGCATCCCCGATGACGTGGAAGTGGTATACTGCCATGAGAGTGACATCGCTCTCCACCGAGGACAAGGCACAGTCTTTTTTCCTTTGATGTCAATTTTAGAGGGCGGGGTTAGGTTTCCCGTGGACCCCCTTCTCACAGATACACTTAGGTACTATGGACTGTGTCCCGACCAGCTTTCCCCCAATTTTTACCGGGTGGTTAGCTGCGTCAGTAGGTTGAATCACACCTTTAATTTACAGTTAAATCATCATGACATTAACCACATGTATAGCCTCTGTGGGAACAAAGCTACCAACTATTACCTAAAGACAAGAGATAATCGGGTACGGTTGATATCATGCCTGCCCGATTCGAATAGGAACTCCGCCGGGGAGTTCGTTCGCGTGCGTGGCAATTGGTTTGCCGGGGACGTCCCTTGCCCCCTTTCACGGCGTGAAGTGGGTTTGTACCATTCCCTTAATCTAACTGCTTTCCTCCCCTTTTTCATTTCTGTTCATTAAGGTAAAGCTCCATTAACAGATATTGATATGATGTTTGCTCTTTTGCAGACGGCAAGGTTTTCGTTCCGGATCTCAGAGCCGTCCACGTCAAGGATTTGAACTTCACTCTTCGCTCCGAGATATACGTGCATTGGGACGGCCAACTCCGGGCCTCGCACCTGATCCTCGGAGTAGAACCGGTCTACTCCACCTGGCAGAATTTTAAACAAGCACTTCTGGTGGATAGTCCCCTGCTCTCATATATTGACGTTCGGTACGCCAACTTCCTGCCACCGAAGCTTACAACTGGGGAGGCGAGGGAATTTGGACGGCGCTTCACCGCCTCGGACGAGCTAGCTCCTTTGCGAGACGAGTCCGCGGAACGCGTTTCTCGGCGCCTCAGAGAGTTAGCCCACGAAGCCATCCGAGAAGAGAATCCCGTTCAGGAGCAGGTGCAGCCCGAGAACCAAATTGTTGAGCCCCAGCAACCAGCGTTTGAAGCGGCTACCTTGTCGGCTGAAGATACCCGGTCCGGAGGAAGGATGGTGTCAAGGAGGGTCATAACTATCGATCGTTTCGTGCCCGGTGCACGGCAGCCCACGCAGCCCCCGCCTCCATCTCAAACTGGACGGGCCAGGAAGAAACAAAAGGTCACCGATCAACCTTCCACGGGGCCAGGAGATACAGCCGTCCAGACCCCTCCGCACCCAACGGGGGGGGTTGTCATTCGTGAGCCGCAGACCCAGATTGGTCCGAGGGCTGCGTCCTCCTCTCAAGCGGCTCCAGCATGGAAGCCTAAGTTTCTGTTGGACGGCAAGCCTTTGCCTTCAACTGCTTGCGTGTGGATATGGGAGAAAGGCGAGGGTGGTCGTGTTGCCCAAACCCTGGCCGAGGGCCTCCTTCTTCCAGAGGACGTGCACGCCTTTGAGGAAGGATCTGAGGAGTCTGTGGGGCGCCGATTAGAATGGCATGCTATTGCGGTAACTCCTTAGTCATCTATTTTCTCCCGTACATTATATTCCTGTTTTATCGCTAACTTTTTGTGACTGCTAGGCTGCTCAATTGGCTCACATCATGGCCGGCCGAGCACGAGATCTCGCCGAGGAGGTCGAGCGCGAAAAGAGTGCGCGGGAGTCAGCGGCCAGATCAGTGAAAGAAAAGCTTAAGGCAGCTGAGGACGCCGAGAATAAGGCCGCCGTAGCGGAGCAAAACTGGGCGCTGGCAGAAAAAAGATGTGCCGAGCTTCTGACCAAGCAGAATGAAACTGACGTGAAGCTGGCTGAAGCCATCAGCCTGAACACTTCTAACGCCGAGGAGCTAGCTGACCTAAGGTCGGCCCTGACGGAGTGCGAGCAGAAGTGGTATAACGAAGGCTTCGCTGATGCCGAGCAGTCTACAGAGCCGGTCGTGACTCAGGCACGGAAGTTGGGTTTCGAGGCTGGGTGGTATGCCGCTCTTCATGCACTGGGTGTTGCCGAGGATTCCCACCTGAGAGATCCTGGCCAGATTCCCTTCCCGAGAGATGCAATTGCCGCGCATGATCCCCCGGTCACTGTTGACGAGGAGGAAACGGCAAGCATGAGGAAGCTTGTTGAACAAATTGACGCCCATGCCGAGCCAGAGGACACGGAGGCCACCAGCATCCCAACCGTGCAGGACCTTCTCGGCGAAGAATCGTGCTACCCTCTCACCGACCAGACAGAAGTGAGAGATCCGACCCGACCTTCCAGCTGATTAATTTTACGCTTTCATTATTTTTCATCGCACTTGTAGTTTTTATGTTTGTTGGTTTATTTGCCTATGTCGCCGGGATGTGGCGGACGAACAATTTACGGTTTAATTTGCCCGTTTGATCGGTAATCAACTGCCTTGCTTAACTTTGGTCTTGGTTTGTTGAATGAATCTTATCTTTTTGATTGTTTCGCTTTGACTGTGTCAATGTTTATGCCGTGCATGTGATGATACCCAAAGCCTATCATGCAGTGCCTTGAATAGTCCGAGATGAATTTTAATGTTCGGAGGGTTGGGGCTCCCATATGCTTGGTGGCCTGGCCCTGCCGAGGAATATGATTTCATCTTTTGATCCTTTACCTTCTTGCCTCAAAGGCGTTTCCCCCTGCTCGGTGTTTTCAATCCTGTCGTGGGCCAGGTTTTTGTCCTTAGAGCTTTTAGCGACAAGGTTTCCACCTGCTCGGCGATTTTAATCGAGCCGAGGCCAGGTTTCTGTCCTTAGAATTTTTAGCGATTAGGTTTCCACCTGCTCAGCGATTGTAATCGAGCCGAGGGCCAGGTTTCTGTCCTTAGAATTTTTAGCGATAAGGTTTCCACCTGCTCGACGATTGTAATCGAGCCGAGGCCAGGTTTCTGTCCTTAGAATTTTTAGCGATAAGGTTTCCACCTGCTCGGCGATTGTAATCGAGCCGAGGCCAGGTTTCTGTCCTTAGAATTTTTAGCGATAAGGTTTCCACCTGCTCGGCGATTGTAATCGAGCCGAGGCCAGGTTTCTGTCCTTAGAATTTTTAGCGATAAGGTTTCCACCTGCTCGGCGATTGTAATCGAGCCGAGGCCAGGTTTCTGTCCTTAGAGTTTTTAGCGATAAGGTTTCCACCTGCTCGGCGATTGTAATCGAACCGAGGCCAGGTTTCTGTCCTTAGAGTTTTTAGCGATAAGGTTTCCACCTGCTCGGCGATTGTAATCGAGCCGAGGGCCAGGTTTCTGTCCTTAGAATTTTTAGCGATAAGGTTTCCACCTGCTCGGCGATTGTAATCGAGCCGAGGCCAGGTTTCTGTCCTTAGAGTTTTTAGCGATAAGGTTTCCACCTGCTCGGCGATTGTAATCGAATCGAGGCCAGGTTTCTGTCCTTAGAGTTTTTAGCGATAAGGTTTCCACCTGCTCGGCGATTGTAATCGAGCCGAGGCCAGGTTTCTGTCCTTAGAGTTTATTTGCAGTTCTCTTGGTGTGTATTAACGGGAACAAAAACAGCATATACAAATGAACTTCATCATAATCTCAACCTTAGCAAAATACAAGCTTTGGCTTACACGTAGAACTTCTTTAAGTTGCTGGCGTTCCACGGCCGAGGAAGCGGCCTCTCGTCAAGGTCCTCCAAGAAGTAGGCCCCCGCACTAGCGATGGCTGTAACTCTGTACGGTCCTTCCCAGGTTTGAGCAAGCTTGCCGGCAGATATGTCTCGCATGCTTCCCACAACTTTTCTCAGGACCAATTCTCCGGCACTGAACTCCCTTTCCTTTACATTCCGGTTGTACCTTTGGGCTAATCTTTGCTGATACTCGGCGAGCCGTATGGTCGCCGCCTCCCTGCATTCCTCTAGCCAGTCCAAATGCTCCATCATCAGATCGGCGTTCTGGACGGGGTCAAACCCTGCGACCCGTGCACTGCACAAGCTCACCTCGGTTGGTATCACGGCCTCTGCTCCGTATGCCAGGGAGAACGGGGTCTCGCCCGTGGATCTTCTGGGGGTTGTGCGATAAGCCCATAATACACTGGGTAGCTCTTCTGCCCATCTTCCTTTCGCCCCGTCCAACCTTCTCTTCAACCCGTTCAAAATAGTCTTGTTCACTGCCTCAGCTTGGCCGTTGCTTTGTGGGTAAGCCGGTGTCGAATACTTGTTTTTGATGCCAAGCTCGCTGCAGAAGGCCCGAAAAGCTTTGCTATCAAACTGTAGCCCATTGTCGGTTACCAGAGAATTTGGCACTCCAAACCTTGTAACTATGTTTTTCCATACAAACCTTTTTACGTCGGTATCTCGGATATTGGCCAAGGCCTCGGTTTCCGCCCATTTTGTGAAGTAATCAACAGCCACCAATACAAAACGGCGGTTCCCCGTTGCTCGGGGGAATGGTCCGAGGATGTCAAGCCCCCACTGCGCGAACGGCCACGGGCTGCTGACGGGGTTTAGACGACCTGCAGGCTGATGGATCAAAGGGGCGTGCTTTTGACATTGTTCGCAGCTCCGAACGTATTCAGCGGCATCCTTCTGCATCTGTGGCCACCAGAACCCCTGAGTCATCGCTCTGTGTGCTAGAGATCGTCCCCCAACATGGCCGCCACACACTCCCTCATGTAGCTCGGTCAGAAGCTCCCTGACTCCTTCGGGATGTAGGCATAAAAGGTAAGGGCCTGCAAAGGACCTTCGGTACAGTTTGTGGTCCGAAGACAGCCAGTACCGGGGAGCCATCCTGCGAATCTTGTTGGCCTCGCCTTCGTCCTCTGGAACCTTATCCTCGGCAAGGAAATCTATGATCGGGTTCATCCAACACGGCTTGGCCACTGCTACTTCCGCGACCTCAATTCTTCCCTGATCGGGAATGCACTTCACACTGATACTTGGCTCTTTTATAAGTTCTATTGTGACTAACCGGGGTGTATCCTCGGTTGCTGATGAGGCCAACGTGGCAAGTGAGTCGGCGTGTTTGTTTTGAGACCGAGCTACCTGGGATACCTTTACCGTTCCGAACTGACCGATAATCTGCTTGGCTGTACTTAGATAAGCTTTCATTCTGGAGTCCCGAGCCTCGAAGTCTCCTGTGATCTGGTAAACAACCAGCCGTGAGTCCGAGTAAACCTCAACATCTTTCGCACCCAGATGCAATACGGCCCTCAAACCGGCTAGTAGGGCCTCATACTCGGCCTCGTTGTTTGAGGCTTTAAATCCCAATCTGAAGGAGTGTTCCAATCGTATGCCCTCGTGGGTGATTATGACTATACCAGCCCCGGCACCCATAGCATTCGAGGCGCCGTCCACAAATACCTTCCACGGGCGCATCTCGGCACTACAAATTACCTTGCCGTCGTTCTTGGGTGTGAATTCTGCGATGAAATCTGCGAGAACCTGCCCTTTCACCGAGCTTCTTGGTCGGTATCTTATGTCAAACGACCCCAGCCGAGTCCCCCATTTGACAATTCGGCCTGTGAAGTCTGATCTTTTTAATAGTGACTGTAATGGATACTCGGTGAGGACGAACACCGTATGAGCCATGAAGTAATGTGGCAACTTTCTCGTGGCGTGTACCAGGGCTAAAACCAACTTCTCCAGGGGCAGGTACCTCGTCTCGGCATCAACTAAGGTTTTGCTTATGTAATACACGGGCAATTGTACTCCTTGGTCCCTTAGTAACACAGCACTTACGGCATGGTCGGTGACTGCGAGGTACATAAACAAATCTTCCCCGGGCTCCGGGGCCGTCAACTTCGGCACCTTCGCCAAGTATTCCTTCAGCTCTCGAAAAGCCTCATCACATCCCTCGTCCCAGCGAAACCCCTTCCACTTCTTCAGAAGTTGATAAAATGGTCGGCAGCGATCGGCAAACTTTGAGATGAACCGGTTTAGGGCGGCTAACATCCCAGTGAGCACTTGCACCTCCTTGGGATTGTTTGGTGGTTTGAGGCGGTTCACGGCCTCTATTTGGTCAAGGTTAGCTTCTATCCCCCGAGTAGAAATCAGATAACCCAAGAACTTCCCAGCCCCCACTCCGAAAGTGCACTTCTCGGCATTCAGGCGCAATTTATGCCGTCGCAGTATCTCGAATACTCCCCTGAGGTCTTCCGTATGCTGTGACTCTTTTCTGCTTTTTACCACCATGTCGTCAATATATACTTCAACCGTGCCTCCGATTTTTTCCCGGAACATTCTCGTCATCATTCGTTGGTACGTGGCACCGGCGTTCTTCAATCCAAACGGCATGACCTCATAGTGATAGTTAGCTCCCGGGGAGATAAATGCGGTCTTTTCCCGATCCTCGGGTGCCAAGGCAATCTGGTGGTAGCCCTGAAAGGCATCCAGGAAGCTCATTCTCGGGTGTCCATACGTGGCGTCTACTAGTTGATCAATCTTGGGCATCGGGAACGGGTCCTTAGGACATGCCCTGTTCAAGTCTGTGAAGTCCACACAAACTCTCCATTTACCGTTCTTCTTCTTCACTACAACAGTGTTTGCTAGCCATCTCGGGAAGAATATTTCCTTTATGACTCCGGCTTCCTTCAGCCGCTGGACTTCCAGGTTTACTGCATCGACATGTTCCTTTGATGCTCTTCTCGGTTTCTGCTTCTTCGGGGGGAATGATGGGTCCACGTTGAGTTTATGGACAACGAACTCGGGATCTACGCCGGGCACTTCATACGGGTTCCAAGCGAAAACATCTACGTTCTGCAAAAGGAACAACAACATCTCTACCCTTTCCCGGTCATTCATGCTTGTACCTATCTGGAAATACCTGTCAGTATCTGGAAGAATTCTAACCTTCAATACCTCCTCGGCGACGTCCGCCCCCGTCTCCCCTCGGGGGTTCTGTAATTGCTATGAAGTTTCTTTATCGGCCTGCTCAGCTTGCCCGAGCTGTTCATTTTTCCATCTGACCGCGGCAACAAGACACTGCCTCGCCACTTGTTGGTTCCCCCTTACCTCGGCAACTCCATACTCAGTAGGAAATTTTACTTTCACATGGAGGGTGGACGGAACAGCCTTCATGGCGTGAATCCATGGTCTCCCTAAGATCGCGGTATATGGTGAGAATGACCGGACTACTATGAAGGTAACAATAACTCCCTTGCCTTCCATGTCTACCGGGAGAGAGATTTGCCCCTCGGGAATTACGACTCTCCCGTCAAATGAGACCAGTGGTGTGTCATATTTCTCCAAATCCCCGGTCTTCAGTCCGAGCCCCACGAAGAGGTCCGGGTACATGACGTCAGCTCCGCTTCCTTGGTCGATCATTACCCTCTTCACCAGGAACCCGCCTATCCTGGCCGCCACCACTAGAGCATCGTCATGAGGTTGGATCGTTCCTTCTAAATCGCTATCTCCGAATGAGATGGTCGGCCGTTCAACTTTCTTCTTCTTCCCGGCGGATTCTCCTCCCGCGCATGCCACTGTTAATACCCTCTTTGCCGCTGCCGTTCCTCTTGGTGCAGCGTGGATAACTTCGATTACCCCAAGTGGGGGCGGGAGGGGGTTCCTTTTCTGTTGGACGCCCTGGCCGGCTTCTCGGTTAATGGAGTCTACTACAAACTCTTTTAGGTACCCCGCCTTCACTAGCTGCCCGAGATGATCTTTTAATACCCGACACTGCTCGGTGGTGTGTCCTTTGTCCCTGTGATAGGTGCAGTACAGGTTTTGGTTCCTCCGGGACGGGTCGCCGGCCATCTTGTTTGGCCACCTGAAGAATGACTCGTTCTTGATCCGCTCCAAGATTTTGTGTACGGGCTCTTTAAACGCCACATTAACCCCTTTGATTTGCCCCTCTGGTTCCTGCATTCTGAAGTCTTTTTTGGGCCTTGCCGGCACAACGCCTTGCCGAGGCTTCCCAATTAATGGGGCTTTTCCCCTGTTCTGCAGCCGGTCGTCTTCTAAGCGTTTGTATTCCTCTATGCGTCTCATTAGCTGCCTCATGTCCTCGGGGGGTCTTCTTGTCAACGACTCCCGTAATTCAGAGTCTTCGGGGAGCCCTATCCTGAAGGTGCTTGCCGCAATTTTCTCATTCCCTCCACCAATCTCGTTGTAGAGCTCCCAGTATCGGCTGGCATAACTCCGAAGGGTTTCTCCATCCCTCATCTTCATGGAAAGTAGCGCGTCAACCGGCTGTTGCACTCGGCTGCATGTCACGAATCTACTGCCGAACTCTTGAATCAACTCGGCGAAGCTGCGTATGGAACCTTTCCGTAACCCATTGAACCATCTCAGGGCCGTTGAGCCGAGACTAGAGGGAAATACTTTACACATCAGCGCATCATTGCGTGCATGCAAAGACATCATGTGAATGTAATGACTGACATGCTCCACGGGGTCTGTCTTACCCTCGTAGGAATTGAATGGCGGGCGCGTGAATCTGCTCGGCATTGGGGCCCGTTCAATCTCATCGGAGAACGGCGACCGAGCGGCCAATCGTAAGGCTCGGCTCATGGCGTCCATGGCGGCGTTGTGGTGCAGCCGTTCCTCTGGCGATTCTGACCCTTGGTCACCGTGTCCATGCGACCGTGACCGATTCCGTCGACGATGTCTCTCCCGGGAGTGTCGGTGTGACTCACGAGAGCGTGAGCGGTCTCGGTAGCGGTGCGTATTAGATCGGCTGGAACCTTCCTCGCCCTGATTTCTCCTTTGCTGGGAGTTGCGATCCCTCTCCTGGCGCTGATCCCATGCGTCCAGCTCCAAATCCATTACCAACCTGCGCAACCGCTCCAGCTCTCGGTCTCTATCATCATGCTGCTGATGTGCCGAGACGCCGGAAACCGTTCTGTGTGTCTGGTCCGACCCTTCCTCTCCTCTGGGTTGCAGTCTATCCTCTTGCCGTTTCTGCCTTCTCTCCCTCCACGTCGATCCCCGAGAAGATCCTGCCGAATTGCTCGGTACACGCTCTCCCGAACGCTCTTCAGACATTTCCCTTGTTTGAGTCTCGGTTGAACCACAGCTTCGTAGGAGGGCCCCACGGTGGGCGCCAATTGTAGGCTCCGGAAGTGAGGCTGTTGGGCCTGGATACACTTGGGCTAACAATTTATTTGTAAAGTGGGTTTTTGAATTTCCTACTAAGGGTCGTTCTCGGCAGAGAGACTCAATACAATATTCACTCTACTCCCCTTTTTTCTGAACCCTTTTCTCTTCCCAAGCTCCTGCTATTTATAGCCAAGGTTAGTGGAGGGATTATGATTGCAGCTGCCAATAGTGCTATTGAAGGTCCAATATTGTTTGCTTTAAGTGGGTGTTTAGGTGAAGGTGGGATGCAGTAATTGTGGCCTTGGAACTTGGTTCCAGCCTAGTCAATTGTGCTCGGCAATGCAGTTCCCCGACCATTTCGTGGCCTCCCCGGACAGGATTTATGAGCTTGTTAAGGAAAACTCATGCCGAGTACCTCCCAGGATCCGTGACCCGAACTCTGCTCTTGCACGAAGGCAGTTTCAAGGATTTAGGGCAATTGGGCCGCCACGTTGGGCTTGGGCCCAGGGCCCATACAAGTCTAGGGATCTTGGTACCGTACAATATATATATATATATATATATATATATATATATATATATATATATATATATATTCTTTTCACAATTCAAATGCTAATATATAAAGTGGCAGCTGTCAAACATGCACACTTTTTTGTGGGTAAGTTTTTAGTGTAAACGAGTTCATATCAAGGTGGGCTGAGTCAATTTAAAATTATTAATAAATAGGTTAATTTCGTGTTGACTTGCAATCAATGCGAAATATTAATGACTTGGTTCATTATTTGTGTCAAGATGAGTTAACCTGTTTTGACACGACTCTATTTAACCCATACATATAAATGCCAATTTTATTTTAAAAAATTAAATACAAAATTATTAAATTAAATAAAAAATTATTAAATGAAAAGAATTTGATTGACTTGGTTCATTATTTGTGCATGGTGAGTTAACTCATTTAGACACGAATCTGTTTAACTCACATAAATAAACATTATTTTATTTATAAAAAAATTAATTTCAAATATAAAATTGTTTAATTAAAAGAGTTTGAATGGTCTTTGATGGGTGAAATTATGATATGTGGCAAGAATGAGCATAATTGAGATAACATGGCAGCTCATCAAATGCAAGAGGAGCTTTAGGCCAAGCTCTCTTGAGTGAGAAAATCTCAAAGTCTACTAATTTCTCATAGTGAAACATATTTAATTGGCCAAAATTCAAAACTCACCCTCTAAGTTTCATCATTTTTCATTTCAGTCCTCTAAGTTTAAGTTTTGTCATTTCAATCCTTTAAGTTTCATTCATCCTCAATTAAGTCCTCTGTTAACAATTTGTTAATTGTTGCAGTTATCCTACCCATAAGATACCATTTTTGCCCTTTATTTAATTTTATATTTATTATTTATTTATTAATTTAAAAAACGTTAAAATAAAATAAAAAATCAGAAAGAATCAACGTCGTCCCCTCCCTCCCATCTAAAAGAACAAAAAATTGCAACCTCACCCACCAATTTTCTTTCCATAGTTTTCTTTTTTCTATCCAACCAAATCCTAAGTTGGTAACAAAGCAATGGGATCATTATAGAAATGTGGTGGTGGAAAGTAATAGATTCCCTAGAAACTTTTGATGGGCGATTTCATCCTCCAAAGCTTTTCTTTCAGATTTGCTAAGGTGCAGAGACTGAGGAGTATCCCTTACATGTTTGAGTGCCTAGAAACAATGTTAAGGTTTCTTGCGGTCTTGCCACCCTATCATGTCAACTCATTTAGCAACTTTAGTGGGAGATTACTTAATGCCCTGGGAGGCCTATGTGCCCGAGACCGAGAGGGAAGACTTTGGGCGGCTCCGCTCGGGTTAGAATTTACAGATTCGGTGGCTCCAGTTCCCTCTTCTCCCCTTCGATCTCTCTTACTCTCTCCTTCTCCCTCATAGTATTGAGCTAGTCTAGGGTATCAGGTGGGTGGGATTGCAATTTTGTGTTCTTTCAGATGGGAGGGACAACGTCCATTAATTTCTTGTTTTTTTTTTTTTTTTTAAAATCAACTTTTTTTAATAAATAAATAATTAATTAAAAATTAAATAAAGGGCAAAAAGGGTGTTGTCTGGGTGGGATAACGGTAGCAACTAATGAATTGTTAACTGAGGACTCAATTGAGAATGAATGAAAACTTAAAGGACTGAAATGACAAAACCTAAACTTAGAGGACTGAAATGAAAAGTGATGAAACTTAGAGGGTGATATTTGCATTTTTGCCTATTTAATTCTAAGTACCTACCCCCACCAAGGTCCCCAGTTCTCGTCCTAATCTCCAAAACTAGATACAACTCAAATTTCAAGTTCAGGCTACAATGACGAAAAAATCTATGAAAGGTATGAACTTTAACCTTACGAAAATCTCCTAAGCAATCCCTTTCATCCCTCGTTGGCAAACCAGTGGTAGTTTTTTGGTCTCTTTCACTCCTCTTTGCAGGTATTTATGGATGAGAACACACCACTAATCAATTGTATCATCAGTTTTATTGATAAAATTATTCTTTGAAACTCTAAAGCTTTCGACTATTTTATTCAAACAAAGGAAAAAAAATTTTCATTATATCTTTCTTAGATTATGCGTTTCTAACTTTAAGTAAAACTTTATTGGAATGAAATAAGAACTTTTAGATTGTATGTGTGGGAGCAAATGGTCTGAGGACATATTAAGGCTATGGGCCCTGTTCGAGGACGATCAAAGGCCCACACATGTGTAAGTCAAGGTTTGGCACGTGTGCCAAGACTGAGAAAGGAAGAGATCAGGGCCATTTAGGACTGGACTAAAGCCGAGAGTAAGAGGTCCGAGGAGAAAATGTTAACTAACCCGTTGACCGAGGACCACGGGAGGCAGAAGCACCTTGGAAGTCCTATATCTGACTTCCTACACCGGAAAGTAAAGCTCTAAGGGAAATAATAGAGTTGTGTGAGCAATGGAAGGGGGAAACATCTGGCAAGGTGACTACCACCTCCACAGTTAATGCTCTGCACCAACTGAACTGGCCGCATTTATGAGAAAAAGACACATGAACAGTAGCTACACAACTCACATCTCTCTCTCAACCACCTCTAGAAGGGTTTTGATGGGACAAGCATCCAAATGGCTCCCCAGAGACGTACAAATGGAAGGCTAAGATGCAATGTAAATGGATATATATGGAAGAAAATCCCTCTAAAAAAGGGGATGAATATTCTACAAGAGAAAAAGAGAGAGAAAAACTATATGAGATTGTAAAAATTTTAGCCTTCACTGTTGTAAGAAATCCATCCTCGGATTTGCCCGAGGATAGAGTTATGTTGAATTTTGGTCTCTTTCGTTTACGTTAATCCTGTCAGTATTGTTTTTCTATAGCTTGTAGCCATCTTAGCATTGCAATTGACTCGTAAGCCCATTCTCTTACAAATTTAATGTACTGGGCTTGAAGAGCTAGGAATTATTAAGTTAATTGGGCTTGGGCCTCTTTTCCAGTCCTTACAGTATGATATTAGTGTTTTAATTGATGTTGTTTGAAATTAGAGGATGTGTAGAATTTATTTGTTTACGATTATTATTATAATATGTATATATATATATATATATATATGTGTGTGTGTGTGTGTGTGTTTACAAAACACAAAAATATATTAATCAATTTAGTCATAGTATTAAAATGAGTGAATAGGTTCTATTCATGAATCATGTCAACCCAATACAACATATTTATTAAAAAGATTGAAATCGACTATGTCTGTATTATGTCAATCCACTTAATAAATTGGTTGTGTTAGGGTTAAGGGGCTTTGAAATGTTTTTTTGTTTTATTTAATGATGTGGAACCTCACCAATCCAAGGCCCTTTGGACCCACTTACCCCTAGAGAGTAAACCACGGATGCACAATTGTTAATAGGTCGAGTTAGTGTTTGACCCATATGGTAAAATACCCTTCAATACGAACTATCACCCCTACTAAATCATATGCATATACATTATAACATATACACATTTATCTTCTAAATCGTCAAATATCATACCAAGACATGTAGAAAGTTTATTATAAACCATTCTAAAACAAGTCTACATCATTTTGAAATTCTATTATTTCCTACTTAATAAATACTAAGCCTTCTATCATATCATCACAATATGAGATTATTTCAAATTCTTCCTTGCTTGCACTTATATTTGCAAAATTCAAGTAATATTAAATTTCAAAATAAACTAAGAAAAATTGACAAATAATTAAAGGAAAAGAAAAATTCAACTAAACTAATCCAGATACTGTGCACCCACTGGAATGATATTCACTGAATTCATTAATTCTAAACAAAATTAAGTAAACCATTGAACAAATTCCACCAAGCCCACCTAAACGCTATGTATAGTGTCTATTTGGAATCATTATATTTGTCTTCTTCTTTGTTGAAAATGGGCTAATGTACTTGTAATTGAAAAGGTAATGTTTTAAAAAGCATATGACAAACTCACACCAAATAAAATTGCGAAACGAAACACAAACCACCTCGTTTCAATTCCTAACGGATTAAAAGACGTCATCTTTGCCTAGAATATCACATCCCATGATAACTAATCTTAGACTCAGAATTGCCAAAGATTCTCCAAGTCTTTTACCATAAAATTGAGATGGGGAAAACAAAAAACAGAACAAAATATAAAAATAACTCACAAGAACCTTTTTTTTTTTTTTTTTTTTTTTTTTTTTTTGAGATAGTTTCAACCTATGATGTCCACTCCCGATAATTGCTATTTATTATCAGATCAAGACACCGATCAGTTTTTTGTGTGGACGGAGATTAAACCCCAAATCTCTCACATGCATCTATTAACCGGTTACCATAACACTGCTTCGGTTCTTTTGTTTTATTTCTTTTCTTTTTAATATTTCAAAAGTAGATACTATATAGGGTTTTATACGATTTTTTTTATGGGAGGGGTTTATAGGATTTAATTTTTTTTTTTTTTTTTGAGAAGATTATATATAGGGTTTTAATTGAGTGTGGTAATTCATATTCTTTTATTTGAAATTAGCTGATGTGGTATTGTTTCATTGGAGGCTCAATAGCAATGTAGCATAGCCTTGTTTTGATGTTTTTTTTTTTTTTTTTTTTTTTTTTTTTTTTTTTTTTTGAGAGGAAACGATAGTAGACTTTATTAATATAAAATTACTTTATACAATGGGGAAGAGAAAGAGGGACATTATTTTAACCAAATAATAATCTCCTCATTCTCTTTAGCAACACTAGCCAAAGCTAGAGCAGCACGATTACATCGTAAAGAAATTCTAAAAAAAAAAGAAAAGAAATAAATCTAAACTATCGCACAAAAATCCAAACTACCGCCAGAGAACAAATCCATTCTTCCAAGTTTTCGGATGCCCATAGAACTAGTAAAGCGCCAAACGACACCTCTTGATTTACTAAAGTATCGAGTGTGATGTAGATTTTTTTCTTTTTTTTTGGGAACTGGGGACCTTCTTCTATGCCTAAACAACGAAATCTGTCACTGCTTCTAGGATCCCAAGCCCATGGCAGTTAATGCTAAGAATCTTCAAGGTGGCGAATGGGGTGAAGAATTACCCCCAACAGCTTTATGAGAGACACTAAAACTGTCTGAGCCGATAGCTTGTTTTTTAGTATGTGAAGGATTCAAGGATAGTGAGGAAGATGAATAACGTTTACCCGAAAGTTGAAACTTAGACAAATTCTCAAAAGAGAGGGCTTTACAGGGGTAACCCTAAGTCCTCTTTTTTAAATTCTCAATTTTACCCTTATGAATTTAGCTCAGTTGGTAAAATCTCTTATCATCAAACAAGAGATTTGGGGGATTTGAACCACACTTAACCTGATTTAAGAGCTAGGTCACTAGGCAATGGGTCACCAGGTGAACTTTAAAGTTAGATAATAATAAAAAATATAAAACTTATTAGTTTGAAAAATCATAAAAAAAAAAAATTTTAAAAAAATTCATAAAATAATTATGTAAATTAAAAAATATAAGGCAAGCCTAAATTATTAACTAAAATTAAGTTTAAAAAACAAGCCACTTAATATTATTCAAACTCAATGTTTCATAAGTAACAACGCTAAAAAATATAAATAAATTAAAATTATGCCATTAAATTTTAACTAATTCTTTACTAAATAAAATTCTATTGCATTACGTTTCTTAAAATTTTAGAAATAAAAGTATATTTCAAACTTCAAAGTCACAGTATATATCATATATCTCAATAGATGCTCTAATCCCATGGATTACAATCCAAGCTAACTTGAAACTCTATATATTTTTATTGAAAAGTCCAACATCTACCTCATTATAAAATTTGTGTTTTCACTGTGCTCCAAATTCAGAAAATGTGCAGTGCCCCGCACCATTAATGGCTCTTAGTAGCCAATTAGCATAGATTAAGCTAATTTGATGTGTCTGTAAGTGATTGTTGAGTTAGTTATATATATATATATATATATATATATATATATATATATATTAGTGGTCAGTTGATAGTAATTACTTGGCAAGGGTTATATACAAGTACAATGGCAAAACTAGGATTTCAATTCAAGAGGCAAGATTAAAAGATAAGATTAGAAGCAAAATTGATCAAAAAAATATTAGTCAGCATTAATAAAAATATATTAAAAAATTATATAACAAAAAAACACAAATAATCAATTCCTAGCTAATAAAAATTAATTCAAGAGATTAATCTATGTAAATAAAGTTTTTTCTAAAAAAAAATCTACGTAAAGAAAGTTTAAATATGTAATTTGAAGCAAAAACAATTAGTGGAGGGATGAAGGCTAAAATGTAAATCGCACCCTCTAAGTTTGACTAAAATTCATTTCAATCTTCTAATTTTACTTTCGTTCAATTGAGTTCTTTAAGTTTCAAATTTATTTAATTCATGCCTTCTATCCAATTTTGTTAAAAAATTTTCATTAAAAAATATTATTTTCACATGAGAAAAATCTATAAAATAATTATTTTATAGATGTTTTAGGTGAGAAATTTTTTCCATTAGTTAATTGCATACTTAATGACAATTTTTTTTTAACATAATTGAACAAAAAAACCTGAATTGAATAAATTACAAGCATAGAGGACTTAGTTGAAGAAATGTAAAGTTAGATAATTGAAATGAATTTCAATCAAATTTAGAGAGTTTAATTTTCATTTTACCATTTTTTTTGAAAACCCGGTAGCTCGAGCTATTTCCCCCTTAAATCTTCAAGTACTTTGTACATGAAGAGATGTCAATTCAGTTACAAGACCTTTTGAGTTAAAAAGTTGTGAAAAAAAAATTAAAATTGGTTTGGTATGTGATTTTTTTTTTTATACTTAGGAAGTGTTGCAATATGAAAAATTTTAATTTCAATTATTGTGAAAGACCAAGTGTCATGAGGCAATTTGTAGATTCTCTTTTTTTTTTTTTTTTGGTTGAAAAACAGGTAGAAATTGTATATTGCATTGTAATCTAAATAATATGGTACATAAAGTATTTGTCCTTAAAGTATATTCCCTCCCAGCTTTCCACAACTTCAAGATAACGGCAATAAGAACTATTTCAACGTGGCTACTGATCAGTCCCTTCAAGAATTAATAATGTTTTATACACCAACGTCGAACGCAAACTGCACTACTAGTTTTGGATAGCCACACCGTCAGCATCAAGTATGAAATCTGTAAATAAATAAAAAATAAAAAAATAAAAAACTAAACTTCGTCTCTTACACATAACGTGTTATAATTATCTCTTTGTAGGGGCAAACCGATATAAATATCCTATATTTGGTTAATTTCCTTGATGTAGACAAATAGATATATAAAGTGGTATATATATTAGTAAATTAGAACATTGGTATCTAATAGTGTAATTATGCATTCAAGGAAGCGTAATTGGTCCTATCAAAAAAAGAAAAAAAGGAGGGTATATAATTGGTTATTTCACTCGCACATCCTAGTGACCAATCAAAGTAAGACACGTGGACCAAGTTATCATGCATGAGTGACACCTATTCCACTTAATACCCTACAATGGGCCATGCAAATTAGAGGCCAATCCTCATCTCATTTAGTTATCATCTCTAAAAAGAAGTTAAGAAAACAAAAAACTCTCTAAGCTCTCTTTGCGACTTTACCCTCGGGTCCTTCATTTCTTAACAAGGTTTCCACTACAAGTTCATGCTAAACTGATTCTAGCTCCTCTTCACTCAGAGAACCCTAAGCTAAGGTGAGAAAAATCTAGGTTTAAACTCTTTTAACCATGAATTTTCATGAAATTATTAGTTGGTTGTTGTTTGCCTTTGAGAAATTTCTTGTAGGAACTGTTTCTAATGGACGTACGTTGCTGTGAAGTTAAGTAGTTACATGAATTTACATGTGGGTGTGGTGATTTCCCATGAATATGGCTTGCATGTATAATTTGATTTGAAAGTTGAAACCTATGCTTGCATGTACTCTTAGACGATAGATTAAGGCAAAATATGTTCTGGGTTAAGTGTTTAAATGAGTAAAATGACTATATGAACTTATGAAATAGCTAATTTATGTGCTGCGTGTGTAGTTGATTGAGTGATTTGAGCTTATGCATTTCATATACTTGTTAAAAGTTGTGCTAATCTGTTGAGTTGTTTGATAATTTAAAGTTCTGAAATTTTCTACGACAACCTTGGAAACAGTATATTGAGGGTTATTACATCGTGTGTCTAGCATATGCTTATGAAATTTCAAATGAGGATAAGGCCTTTTGAGGACACTTAGTGAATTTACAAGAAAACTCCACAAAACTGTTGACAGGGAAGTTTTTGTGATTACAACATGAAAAATTATGTAATAAATTGTATACTGTAACTTTGGATGTCTAGAGTAGTTTAAATGAAACCTAAAACTCATATCTTTGCAATGGAAGGTTTCCTACCAATTGGATGAGTATAAAATTATAATACAATTTCTAATTTGACTAAAATTCTGTTAGGGCGGCAGATTTGAGTAAGATGGCTTGTATGATATTTTATAAATTATGGATTTATGCTTTGGCTCTGAAAAATTCTTGGAAAGTACTAGATATCCATAGTAGTCACTTTGGAAATTGGCATGAAATTTGGATGTAATTTGATAGCCCATTTAGAATTTTGTAAGTGAAGTCTACCCTGCAGGAATAGGCAGTAAACATCAAGTGACATACCTAACTTTGGGGATTTATTTCCATAGCTAAACTGAATGAAGTGAGCTGTCTAGAACCTAGATAAATTTTGAAATGCCTTGGTTATGTTGTTTAATACACATAAGATAAATTGTAAACGCTGCAACTACAGTTTCTGTTTAGTGCACAGCTTTGCAATTGTTTGATGGTTGACTGATTCTTGCCATGTTGGTTGATTGGATGCCTTAAACATATTGTGTGGGGTTATTAGGGGCTTAGGACAGATTGGAATGGTGATAATTGAAGAAATTAGATTAGGTATTAATCAATGAGATATATGCCAAGGGTTGTGGTTAACTTGAGTTATGTTGCAAAGTTAGTAATTAGCCTTTGCTATCGGTCTAGGAGGAGTCACGGAAGATAGGTGAAGGCTGTGGACTTGCTTGAGACTCTTGATTGATCCAACTGCTTATCCAAATAAGGGACTATGCTATGAAAATTTAATAGTCCATATTTTTAGTATATGGATATATTATTATCAATGCTCAAGTAAACTCAAATTTTATACTTGTTTACAAAAGAGTATTATGCATTGATTGAAAAACAAACTTTGAAAGATTACAATTATGACATTCTTTAAAAACCAGTTGTAGTCTTGTAGATATGCTATGAACTTTGGCCTAGTAAGGCAAGAGAGAGATTCAAAGATAAAAGCATGATTCATTTTATAAACACAAAAATAGTTTTGAGTGTGATGGCCTTGTAGATTGACAGCCTAAGCCACGAGGGGACTGTGTTCTTGTAGACTTGCAACCTAGTCCACGAAGGGTTATATTCCTTGTAGACTGACAAGCCTTTAGGGCACAAAGGACTGTATTCCTTGTAGATTAGCAACCCCTAGGCCATGAGGGTTGTATTTCTTGTAGACTAGCAACCCCTAGGCCACAAAGGGATCTTCAGGTCTTTGTAGACTGGCAACCCCAGCCACGAGAGGCTCGATGGATCTCTAATGATTGGCAACCAGATCATTAGGGGCCATGTTTTTAGATAACAGTACAATTACATGTTCCTTGTAGTTTTTCTAGTATTATGCAACAGTATGAGATCTATCTTTCTCTAGATCATATTATGGAATATGTTATGTTTATATATGAATGGAATCATGCTATATGTTTCAGTTTTTAGCCATTATAATATGCCTTCAAAATTATTAGAAATTATGTTCATTAGTACAAAATCCATATTTTTAGAAAGCTCATGAAAATATTTATTTTAAAACTAACTTTGTATAAGCAATTTATATCCGTGTGAGAATATTTTGTTTATCATGCAATCATGCATGCTATTAAATCTTCCATGTCATGCCTCCCTTACTGAGCAAGTTGATTGCTTAGATTTGTAGGATATTCTTTAGTGCAGCCAAGAGTCTCAACATGGAGAAGCAGAATTTTGTATATGGAGTTAGTAGTAGCTATTTGATGGTTTGATGTATAAGAGACAGAAGGGTTGTATATGCATAGATAGTCTTCCACTGTATCTAATGTTATTATATCCGCATGATGTTATGTTTTTTTTAAATAGCTTATAGATGCTCTAATGAATTCCAGTAGGTGGATAAGTTACCCATATTTTGTTAAGGAGTGTGTTATAATATTAGAAGTTTCCAACTATGAAATGGCAAGAAATTTAAGTTGTTAACATGTTAATTTAGTTAAGTTTAATGATAACTCCATAGTAAGTTAATGTAACAGCATCATGTAAAGCAAAGAAAAAAATAAGAAAAAAAAAAACTTAATGTTCCTTTCAATTGTTTTGTGTTAATATCATGCACAAGTTTGGTATTAGCATGTTGGTCCATCTCAGATCGGGGTGTGAAAAAATGGTACTGAACCTATAAAGGTAGTTTTATTCAAAATTACAAAATTGGTTGGGTCAAAACAACCCATCCAGTTTACAAAAAAACACTGTTGGGTTTTACCTGGTTTTACCCGTTCAATTGCATAAGTGATCCAATTAAACAATTAGACCGGTTTAGGTATTGGTTCATTGCCCTACCCATCTGATTGGCCAGGCCGGGTATAATAACTTAATAACAAATGCATCAATCAAAAGACAACTTACCCTTTGACGTGATTTGCTGACCTGGGTTGCATTGACTTGATATTGCTAACCTTATATGCACTGACATGGGTTGCGCAGGTTGACTTGATGTTGATAGCTTCACTGGTTAAGCTGAAGCTGTCGGTTTGGTCTCCATTAGTTGACTTGCTGAGCATTGATTTTTGGAACCTATTCCTTATTATTAGGTACTTAAAACTTTCCTTGTTGTTGCTATGTTTAGTTTCAAACCTGCCCTTATCAAAATAGTGAGCTATACATAATATTATGGTTTGTTTTTAATACAATATTCTGAATTGTTAATCTCTTTCCACTATTGGGTACTTCATATTTCTTTCCTTAGCTACTACATCATTTCCTTGCACAATGGAACTTTACTTGCATTTCTACTCCTTATAAGAACTACTATGATGTAGTCGATATTTCTTTACTATGCCATAGCTCTTTTTTTTTTTGGTCATTCCTGCCTTTCATTCTTTGTTGCTGTTGGTGGGTTGGTGAATATACGCTCTTTTAGCCTTACAGTTTTTGGTGATTCTAGAAATATTTAATTCGCATCTGTTGGGTGCTTGAACTTTTTTACATGTGATTTATTTTGTCCTTTGTTTATGGAGATGATTGAAAATCTCCATCTTTGGGGTATTTCTAGTAATATAATTTGCTTATGATATCTAAGCTATTCTATGATTTCTACTCTACTTTTGTTGGCAATTGTAAATTCGAAAAATCTTGGCATTTGGTTAAGGTATGTATAATTAGAATGCTCCTTTCAATGGATTTATTTTTGGCTTTTCACTTTAATGTGCTATTAAGGTTTGTGTTGTTTATGACCTTTTTATTTGGTAAGTGTTAGGGTTTTAGGCCCCAGTTGTAACAAGATTAATCAATTTTAACCAATTACTTAATTAGTCCAATTATGCAATAGATCTCAATTGGTAAACATCATTACATCAAACAAAATGGATCACAAAGAGACAAAAGAATCACAAAGAAACAAACAATGTGGTGTCCTAGGGAAAATGAATGGAACAAATTTTCAACTTTGGAGGGATTTAACCTTACAATCCTAAGGTAATCAAAAGCCTCTAGAATAGAATGAAAGTTTATACAATAGATTTGACCCTAAATCTACTACTACTTTATGTTATACTTACTAACGTGACTACACACAGTTCCAGTTTCACTAACTCCTCTATTCTAGATCTTGTTGCACGTGAACGTTCGCTCATGACTACAAGAAACCACTTGAAGATTTAGATCAACAACTTTGAGGTAAAGTTGATTGCAACAACTTCACTTTAATCACTGGATCTTTGGTTGATGCTTCAAGAGAGATGGAAAACTCCAAGATCTGTTCACAGTAACACTGCTCTCATAAAGTCTTGAAAAATGTGCTCTAAGGTTGCTTTTATACCTGTCTTGTAATCCACGAAACCCTGAATCAAACAGCTGAGCAGAAAGTAGATTAGATTCAATTCTACACGAATCTTGATCGGTCGAGGTTCAGCTTTGATCAAAACCAAGACTTACTAGGATTCTAAGAGTTTAACCAATACATCTTGAATCTTGACTTGTCGTGGACTTGAACATGTCTTCATTACCAACACAAGACTTACAATGATTCTAAGAGTTTACACAAGGTCACAATTTGCCAATCAAGTCCTACGGACGTAATAGTAAGTATGTTAAATGGTTTTTTTTTTAAAAAAAAAAAAATCAACTTTTGAGCTTTTGGTGAATCTAGAAAATCTGAATGAAAATTTTTTTCTCTTTGAGCCTTTCTTTTGGTGGATTTTTCTTAGTTTATATTAATTGGTTTCTGATTGTGAGTTGATGGTTTTGCTTGTAGAAATTTTAGAACACTAAGTTTAAAAAAGGTGCGTTGTTGTTTTATTTTACGAGATTCAGTATTGATAATTTCTACAGGTATCATTTGATTCTCACTTTGAAGTGCTTCCTATGAAAATAATTCGTAGTGTTTGGGATCATAGGTAGGTCTTCATATAAAACCTTGTACATTTTGATATATTTCATATCATGTTAACTTTTTGTAATGATCAAAAGTTTTTATTTGTTTTATGGTTTTTAAAACTTGAAAAAGGATTGATATTATGCAAAGAAATGGAACAATATTATTGTTCATGAATGTGCAAATGTGCCCATTATATTTTTTTAGGTCTTTATACAGCCTTCTTAGAAGTTTCCTCACTCTTCCTCATTTTTATTTATCAATTTGCAGTATTTTTAAGACGTGACATGGAAGACAAGTGTGGAATCAAGAAAGATGTTACAGAAGTATTCTTTTTCCAATAGAATCAATGCTTTAATGTTGCTTTTGTTCTCATTATTTTTTATTATGAACTCTTTTGTTCTCATAATCCATTTTGCTAATGGTAATTTTTGGCTTGTGCAGTTGATAGGCAATACCCCAATGGTATATCTCAATAATGTTGTGGATGGTTGTGTTGCCCGTGTGGCTGCCAAGCTTGAGATGATGCAACCATGTTCCAGTATTAAAGATAGGCATATAAATCTTAATTAATCTTTTTTTTTAATTGATTGTATTTTGATTTATATAGGTTGAAATAAAAACTAGGGTGAATTGCAAACTTCATTCTTAAAGTTTGGGGGTATTTAGATTTTACGCCATGAAGTTTTAAAATTTAAATTTTACCCCCTAGAGTTTGAGAGTATTTGGATTTTACATCATAACATTTTAGATTTTGGATTTTACCCCCTAAATTTTAGAAGTGTTTGGATTTCACTTCCCAAAGTTTGTAAATGTTTGGATTTTACACCCTGAAGTTTCAAAATTTGAGTGTAAAATCCAAACACTCAACTTTAGGGGGTACTTCAAGACGTAAATCCAAATTCTGAAACCTCAGGATGTAAAATTCAAACACCCCTAAACTTTAAGAGTGCAATTTGTAATTTACCCTAAAAAAATATTATATTTCCTTAAGAATCTTGTTTTAGACTTATGCATTTGAATGAAACTTTTGGCATGTAGGATTGCATATAGTATGATCCAAGATGCAGAGGATAAGGGTCTGATTACACCGGGGAAGGTTGGTAAATTTGTCATATAGGTTTTGCACCTTTCAAAATTTCCTTTCTTGGTAGAATAGAATTGAACCCAAATAAAATATATCCTCTGATTGCACCTGTGGCTTTTCATAAGGCATTTGATACACATTTTCATTGCACACTATGCTGTTATTAACCTCGTTATGACTTAAACTCTTAAAGTGAGACTCAGACAACCATTCAAGGATTTGCTTCACAGTTTAGTAATGCTCATATTACACTGTTTTATTTCTATTTTTATTCTCACTTCTACTTTTAATTCCTTGTTCTTTTAGTTTATCTTTAATAACTCATATTTAATTGTATATGAGACATTGTTATATATGTAGTCCAAATTACTGAACATATGAACTAACATAATTTTCATTGATTTTGAACATGTTTGAACAATGGCAAAAGACTGTTCTCATGGAGATAACAGGTGGCAATACTGGAATTGGGTTGGCTTTCATTGCAGCCATCAAGGGTTACAAGCTAATCCTTATCATGCCAGCTTCATATAGCCTTGAGAGAAGAATTGTGTCCCTAGCTTTTGGAGCTGAGTTGTACCTTACAGATCCTGACAAGGGCCATGAAGAAGCTCTTAAGAAGGCTGACGAGCTCTTAAGCAAAATCCCTAATAGTTATCTGTTAAAACAATTTGAAAATCCTGCCAACCCAAGGGTATTGTTTGCGTTTGCATCTGCTATCTTCTGATATGGATAGATGACTGACACCATTAACAAATCATTTTGTCATTCTTAATTCAGATCCATTATGAAACCACTGGCCCAGAGATATGGAGAGATTCAGCACGAAAAGTTGATGTTCTAGTTGCAGGGATAGGTACTGGGGGTACAATAACTGGTGCAGGGAATTTCCTCAAGGAGAAAAACCCAGAGATAAAGGTCCACTTGTGTACAATGCTTGTTTCTTAGAGAGAGAGAGAGTATTTAATGGTCCATTGACTCCATTTTAGCTTGTATAAATGTAGGTGTATGGGGTAGAACCGTTTGAAAGCGCCCTCTTGAATGGAGGACAACATGGTTAGTTAATGCTTAAAACTTCAATTCTTTATTCTCTCTTGGTATTTTTCCCTTCTATAATATATATGCATTTTTTGTGCTTAAAATCTTATTATTTTATTTGTACATAAGAAAAGTTCTAGATTTTTAAATTTCACCAGTATCAAATATCCTCTATTTTATGAGATATTACGAGGTGTCTAAACCCAAAAGTTGAAACTTTATCAGATATGTGATTTTGCTAAATATTAGGTTTTTTTAGAGAGTTTTAAACCTATAGTGCCCGCTCTTAATTATTATTCTTTATTTATCATCAGGAACTCCAGATCTCTTATTTGAAGATAAGAAGCTTTACTAATTAAACTAAATAGCAATTGGTAATATATTTTGCAGTCATCATTTTGGAGTGTCATTAGGAAATCCAAAGAGGTTGGACCACCTTTGTTGGTTATAGAACTGAAAATGGCCAGTTCTTTTTCTTTTATGGGATAGAGATCACTCATGTTTGAATAGTCAATTCCTTGTTAAATTTGGCTGGCATAAATCATTTAATGTCTCATTATATGTGATATTTATTTAACTTATATGTTTTGCATTTGATTTTAAATGACAGTTCTCTAACTGTCACGCCCATGCACATCTCATAGGCAAGCATCTGATTCAAGGAATTGGTGCTGGTTTTATCTCTGCTGTTCTGGATGTCAATGTGCTTGATGAAGTTATTCAAGTGAGTCTAGAGTATTATATTTGCATTCATCGTGATTTCACATGTAATATTATCTTCTTGTGCTATAATTTTGTGAAGGTACTAGAACAGTCAGAATACATGAATATGGGAAATGCAATTACAATAGTCTTGCAATGGGGGTACAACCCATTATCATCTTTACAATTGTGTAATCATTAATATAAAATGATTGATGCATTTTGGAAGTGACAGACAATCAGCTCCTTAGTCCTTAAAGACATTACAAAGTTCAAATGTATAGGTTTTTAACCAAGACAGGTCTTTTCTAATTTATTTAAGCCTTTGAGGGATTTTTTGACCTCTTTTAATTTTGGTTTATTTCAATCCTGTCTATTGGTAAAGTTCATTTCAGTTGTACTTTTTCCAAGATATATCATCCAGATGTGAGTCGATTTATAGAGCTTGCAGTTGGTCGGGTTTCTTTATGTAATGAACAATTCTAATTCTTTCTGAAAGTTTACTTCTTGCAAGCTGATTTCTTGAGTATAGTTTAGAAAAGAAAAGATTAAAACTCATGTTTGGTTCAGGTTGAAAACTGTTTTTATTCGCTATTTTGATAACCAGTTCATAACAAAGAAAGCTAATTCTTTCTGAGAAATTGGTCATCTGTGGCTACTTTTATAATTATATTTTAGAAAAGGAAAGATTCAAAATCATATTTATATTAATGAAAATGGACTATTTTATTGGAGACCTTGTTTATCTTGTTATTTTCTTTTTGTTAAGGAAGGCTTGGAAAGGAAAATGCGTACATTTTCATGAAATGGATCATTCTAGTAAACATTTACCATACTTAGGGGTGTCCACGGGTCGGGCCGGGTCGGGTTTGTGCCCAACCCGGACTCGACCCGACCTTCTCGGGTGGGGAAAATTTTGACCCGCAACCGACCCGTGGGAAGTTTCAGATCAAGCGGGTTGGGTTGTATCGGGTTTCAGGTAATAATCGGTCGGTTTTGGGTTTTGTGATTTCGTCGGATTTTGGCCGAAATCTGGCCGGATCTCGTCAGATCTGGCCGGATCTAATGAGATTTGGCCGAAATTCCGTCGTATCTATGGAAATCTGGCCGAGATTTGGCCGGAATCTAACGAGATTTGGCCGGGTTAAAGTCGAGCTTACCGGAGTTTGGCCGAGTTTGAGTAGATCTGGGCTAGATTCACCGGATTTAAGCATATCTGAGTGAGGATTTAGCGGATCTAAGTAACGGAAGGCCAAACATGGCCGGATTGGAGCTGAGAAGCCCAAACGTCGCCGGATTTTGGCCTTCTTTTAGAGGTTTTGTTAGGCGGGTCGGGTAGATCGGGTTTTTGAGGACGAAACCCGCCACTCGACCCGCCGGGGTCGGGTTTTGATGATTGGGACCCGTCGGAGATGTCGGTCCGGCCGTGACGGGTCGATTCCGGTCAGGCTGATCGGTTCCGTCGGGTCTTCGGGTACTCTGAACACCCCTAAGTCCATACTTAGTGTTTTCTTTGTAAATCTTGTCAAAGTATAAGCTTATCCCAGCTATATTGTTTCCATGGCAACATTTCTGATTTCTGTTAGCTGCTACTATGCATGGATTTCCTTTCAATGATTTGAGATGTTTCTGGCAACTTTTTCCAGGTATCTAGTGAGGAAGCTATTGAAACTGCTAAGCTGCTTGCCCTGAAGGAAGGCTTGCTGGTATAGTGATTATCTAAGATAATATGTAAAGGTTCTAGAGGAATTCCTTACTCTTCTGCTTTGTTTTGTTAAACAGATAATATCAACACTGCTTTTGCTGCTTGTCTTTTTGGTTTTTCCAATTCTTTGGTGAATGTAAGAGCATGTTTATTGCAGGTGGGGATTTCATCTGGTGCTGCAACAGCTGCTGCGATAAAGGTGGGAAAGAGGCCGGAAAATGCTGGGAAACTCATTGTCGTAAGTCTTATAGCCTTCCTATTAGTGTTCCTAGTTAGTGTTCCTAGTAGTGTCATAAATATGTCAGACATGTTTAACCAACCCAAAGTAATGCATATCAATTATCAACCTAATCCAAAAAAATTATTTTAAAATTGGATATTTAACCTATTTCAAAATATAAAATGTATATTTCCTTACATGGCTTGGAACAAAGAACAGGTTGAGTTTGTATAGAATTCAGGTCAATTATCCATTTGGAACTCCAGAAAAGTCTTTATGTCATATCTAAACCTGACCCTTTCCCACCCTTAGGTCATTTTTGAATTGTTATAGCAGTGCCTATGTCACGCCCCAAACCCCAAATGCTCCGAAGCAACCCCAAATGCTCCAAAGCAAGCAACTCAAGTGTCATGATACTAGCTGTGTCACAAAGACCGCAAGTACCAGGCATTGGCTACCATGTCACACAAACTCAAGTGCCATCACAAAGACTGCAAGTAATAGGTACTAGCTATCGTGTCACACAAACTCAGGTGCCATTATATTAAGCCACCATGTCACAAAGACTCAGGTGTTGCACTACTGGCCATGTCACAAAGACTGCAAGTACTAGTTACTGGCCATTGTGTCACATAGACTCAAGTGTCACCATATAAACCACCGTATCACAAAGACTTGGGTGTTGTGCTACTGGCCATGTCACAAAGACTGCAATTATTGGGCCACCGTGTCACAAAGACTTAGGTGCTTCCATGCCAACGTCACAAAGACTGCTGCATCCAATTGGCTAATCACAATTATCACATATTCACAGCACACACGCACAAACAACATAATCAGCTCACAAGTATGATGGAATTAAATTTCATAACATATTTCCAAGTAATTCCAAGAAAACCTTCAATAACCAATATTTCCACAAGGTTTCCAAAACGAACCAATATTTCCACAAGGTTCACAAAACCATTCTTTGTCAGGAAGTTTTCTATCAATTTTCCGAATAACACAAGTCAATATAAAACATCTTTAGAATTTCCATGCCAACAAACCATGCATTTCTTTATATGCAATTTCAAATATAAATTTACTGGCCATGTTTCCTGCATTTTCCATAAACGATTAACTAACAAGAATAGTACACATAGTACATTTTAGGAAACCAAGGACAATGTTCCAAATTGGGGTTTAACCATAAAATAATTGAGTGCAAATGTGCAATAATGATTGTTTTACAAAAACCCCCATTAAAAATATACTTACCTCATAAAGTTCACCAATTTACCTCAGTTGGACATTACACAAGCAAGCAAGTCAAATTACTAGGTCCACCACCAAGTACCATGGAACCTAGAAAGACAATCATCAAGTCTATTAAGAATAAGGCTTATCACAAAGTACACCATTCCAAAACTAGAAAATCCAATCCATGGCCACATGACAAGGTGTCACAAAGACGAGGTTGTCACAAAGAATGGGTGCCAATATACAATGTCACAAATTCAAGGATTACACCAACTCAAGTCAACATGTACTAACAACCAGGATTGAAAACTCATCACTTCACCTATAGCAATCATTCATCTCACCCTCAAGTCAAGTAAATGCAACCTCATCATAATTCATTGAGGCAATTTATTGAACACTTGACATGCAACAATCACATTCACATGAGTCTAAATAGTCAACTTCAACAACCCTAATAAAACCCATAATGTTGCTCAAGAAAACTAACCCTCAAATTCAGTTTTCAAATGTACCACATCATACATCAAAATTAATGGCTAAGCATTAAACAAATTGCATGAAATATCACACAAAAACCCAAACCCATAGATGCCATAAATTGAAACTTCCAACCTCTAACTTGATACTTTCGACCATTAATCCAAGACAACCCTTCATATTAAATTAAACAAAAACCCAAGTAGTAGTATTAACTTAACATGACTAGGATCCACCATTAGTGACAAACACGCATATTTAAACTAAGCTATCAAAGAAACATGAAAATTACCTTTGTTTTTATGACGGCCAAGAATAGAGGGGAAAATCTAGAGCTTCCATATAATATTGCTGGAAAGCAACCGCCAAAAGAGTGGTGGAGAAGAGAAGAAGATAAGAGAAGTGGTCTACGTGGGGTTCATTGGGAGAAAGTGAGGATAAGTTGTCATCATCCACTCATTCCATTTGTTGAATTTCCAATTTGCCCTTCTTCTTTCTCAATTTTTTCATTGACCCAAATATAACCAAATGTTTTAGGGGTATTATTGATTTAAGAATTATTTTTAAAAATATTTTATGAAAATATGATAAAAGAATTAGTTGGCAGTTTTTTATATTTTTTATAAAAGTGGTGTCAAAATTTTCTTAATATAATTTATTAATCATTGCTGTAAAATACACGTTAACATGAACTATAAATTAATCATATATAATTTTTTTTACAAAGAAGAATGGTGTCAAGTGCATGGCTTAAAAGTTAAACTGTACTTGTCAGCAGATGTTGAACCCAATTCCATTAACGATATCTTCTGATTTTGCGTGCCACACAGGTGATTTTCCCCAGCTGTGGGGAGCGTTATTTGTCTACTGCACTCTTTGATTCCGTTAGACATGAGGCGGAAAATATGACTTTTGACTGATGTTTTCATTGAATAAGAACTAATGTCTCCACAGAGATGAAGTATGATGAATTTGAGAGACTATCTTCGTAGTCTCTATTTTCAAGATATACCGGTAAAAAAAAAAAAAAAAAAAAAACATGATATTATACATTGTTGACTCTTATATTTAAACCTTTCTATGTGCTCACTGCTCAGAAAGCACACGGAAAGGCTCAAATAGGATGGCAATTTAATTTAAACACATGTAGTCTATTATTTGTAATTTAAATTACACCCCATCTGCCTTTCCACTTGTGAAGAACTTCGATCTCTGGATGGTGTACTCCTCAGGTGGATGTAATTTGTACAAGTCTAACATATAAAATTATGTAATCTGTACCAAGTCCAACATATTAAATGTCTTATACAAATTTCTTTACCTCTACTTGAACCGGCTGAATTTGTTCCACTATATTATTTGTTGAGGTGCGAAAATCATGGACTTTAGGCAGTCTGACTAAGTTCAATGCATGTTTCTGAACCTTCCATGATAGATAATAGAGGATGGTGATTGTCTAGTCAAACTATGGACAACACGTTGTAGTCAAATTCAGCTTTTGCAAGTGCATTATCCTATGGCTGTCTTATCCTGGCAAATACTATAATTTAAATTCCTCAAAAGTTCTATTCATGGCCTCACCTCAATTTCATTTGCCCGTCAGTCTGAGGTGCATGATACTGCTATAATTTAAGCTCATGTCAAACCTCCTCCACAAAGTGAGCCAAAAGTGAGCAAACAATTTTGAATAATGGTCAAAAGAACGATTTCTAAAAGAAAAAGTCTGCAGAAATTTTGAGAGAGTTTTTTAAGAGAGACATTAATTTGTTTTAATGCAGCATCACTCTCTTCAATTAGCTTCACATAATCAATTTGAGAGGACCTACTAATGGACTGCGTTAGGACTTCCAAAAACTCAAAGGGGAGTGGACTCCATGTTTGTTCTTGTTGATAGGTTTTCTAGATGGTCCTGTCGCAAGATTTTCAATGATGCACAATTGCAAAATTATTCATTCAAGAGATTGCGTGGTTGCATGAAATTCTAAATTCCACTACTTTTGACCATTATTCAAATTTTTTTTCACACAATTTAAGCTTTAGATTACGAGAATGTATATTAGTTGTTAAATCTTGATGTGGCTTGATTTTCTTATCGGATAGCTTGCTCTTTTCATCCAATATGTCATTTTGATTGTTGTATGATTGTTGTAAAGTTTAATATATTTTGGAATTGATTGAATTTGCATGTTCATCGAAGTCTCCGATTACGTTTTTACTTTTTAATGATATTGACTTGCAATTATGATAATTTTAATCAATGAATAATTTTTTAAGCAAGTATATATTTTACAAAACAAACTTGAATGAAAAGGAAATTGTTTTGAATTATGTGAAGACTAATTATTATATCTTAAACAATGTTACATACACACTTTATGTATAAGTAATATATAAATACATATGTGTTTAAATTATTCAATATTCTAGGATCAACACTCACTCTTTTCATAGTGAGTCTCACTAAAAATTTAATTAACAGAATCCATTTTTATGTGAGAAAGGGTAACACATGTGAATGGTTAAGTAGGCTAGATATAGTTATCAAATTTCACATCATTATCAAAACGCACATTGTTTATGTAGCACAAACTCCTGACATAGTTTTCGTAGTTGAAACCAGTAGAGCAGCGTACAGGTTTCTTTATGAAATCAAACTGGTTTTGCAATGCCAGTGTTTTACAAACTGATCAATCCTTCATAAGCAATTGTCAGAATGGAATTTAAACTAGATCGTCCTAAGCATCTCAGCCCCTGTTTCAGTTGATAGGAAGACGCTGTCAATGTACTGCAGAACAACTTTTGCCGCATTAATGTACTTCTGAATAGGCTCCTTCAATGAATCCTCTGATAAAAGCAAAGAAAATTCAGAAGAACAAAACCAAAACCATTCAAAATATGTAATAATTTTTAATATATATATATATTGTTATAATTAATATCAAACAAGGAAGTCAATTTTTGCTCGAGTGAAAACTTATTCACTACTGGTGTAATCGTGTTTATCATATATGTCGAACAATAGCACGATTAAAACTCAGATATAGAAATTAAACTATAAGAAATGTGAGAAAAATACTATGCATTATCATCAGTGTATAGCTGTATAGGAATTGCCTCAATCTATGCCTTCACGTACCTAGTTAAGGTTAGCACACCAGATTTGGGCCAAACATGTCGAAACCTGATATTCTAAATTTCCAATAGTGTATATATCAAGATGGATTACGAGAAACCAATTTGACTTGGAATACTAGATATTGAAACCGTACGTCTAGGTGTGCGAGATTGTTTGAAAATTTTACTTAGTTGACCATGAGTCACGAGATGCAATGGAGTGGAGCTATTGCTAATTGAACTCGATACATTTGGTCTACTTGTAAAACACACATGATTGTGACTCGTGAGCAATTTGAATAGAGAGCTACCAAATAGAAAGCAAAAGCCTTCGATGGAACAATAGATTCTTCAGACTAATGGAAATATATAGGACTATAATAACATGCACTTGTATCCTTTATGTTCAACACCATATCCAAGGAAGACGTAGAGGCGAGAACATGATTGTAGTTTAGTTTGTTCCTGAGATTGGAGCAGGACAAAGTTGAAGAACCATACATCTTAAGTTGACTATTAGTGGGAGATCGAGGTCCCAAATAATTGTTCATGAGGAGTTTGGTCATTGAGGATAGAAAAAGGTAACTTGTTAATTGTTTGTACAACAATGGGTATGGATTTTTCTGGTGCAAGAATAAATACAACCAGAATGTATAAAAGTTTATATTTGGACAAATTAAAAATAGCAATGTAACGAGGAATTCTTACCATCTTCATTTAAAATCTTCAATAAGAGGTCCGGAGGAGGAAGTTCTTCCAGTGCAGCAAGCACAATATTCTTGGACAAACCGACCGACAAACTAAAACATTCACCGGCAGTCCATCCAGGATATGGAACAAAAACTTGCTCATAAGCTACTGCAAATGTCTCAACAAATGAATTTTGCCTGTCATAAAAAAAGATCTATGAAAAAATAGTTTGCATATATGCAAAGCCAATAGTTGTATTACATGATAAAATTGTATTTAACTTCGCTACAACCCTAAAATGGGTCTTAATATCTTTTGTTTATTAAGAAGTCAATTCATTCCTGAATTTCAATACCATTTGTTGATACCTTATATTTTAATTGTCTAGCCTCTTAATTTTGATGGAAGTTTGATTTCTAATTTCAGGCTATGTTGCACGGACATGGACACGGACACGGACACGAACACGGATACGGGGATACGGCAATTTTTGAAAAATAAGGACACGACACGGCGGGGACACGGTAGTTAAATAATTAATTATATTTTATATTTAGGCATATTTTTTAATATTTTTAGACATAAAATATGTTTATGTCTAGAATTTAAATTATGTAAGAACTACAAATAAGTAAACTAACACCCAAAGTAGTACAATAATACACAATATTTAACTTTAATAAATAAATAAAACTATAGCAGGACACATTAAAACAAAAATTACTAAAATTCATAATAAATATTATAATTTATAAGGCAAAACAAAAGGCTGAGTAAAGAAATACATTAGTTGTGTAAGTGGGATTAAAAAAAAAAAAACGCGTTATAACTTATAACTAAGTGAGTAACAGTACTGTGTACCACCATTACCATTTAGTCACCAAAATTGATATTCGAAAAAAAAAAAAAAAAAAAAAAAAAAAAAAAAAAAAAAAAAAAAAACAGAGAGAGGAGGTCGGAGTTGTTGGACCTGTTGTCCACGCCGAGAGAGAGAGAGAGATCGCTGGAAGGGACAGGGCATGGCGTCACTCGATGTCTATGGAGCTCATCGATCGGCCCGATCTAGCTCCGACGAGGGACAGAGGGCAACGGCAAAAAAAAAAAAAAAACAGAGAGAGGAGGTCAGAGTCATCAGACCTGTTGTCCACACCGAGAGAGAGAGATTGTTGGAAGGGACAGGGCACGGCATCACTTGAAGTCTATGGAGCTCGCCGATTGGCCCGATCTAGCTCCGACGAGGGACAGAAGGCAGCGACAGAGGTCAGAGGGAGGATGGGTTGAGAACTTGAGAGGTGGGTTTCTCAAAATGACTTCTCAGACTCAAAATCTGTGATTTTCTTCTTCTTTTTTCTTCACTTCTAGCGTGTCGGACTCGTTCGAGCCGTGTCGGCACGTGTCGGAGAAAAAAAAGAAAAAGAAAAAAAGGACAATCGCCGAACACCAGAATCCAGCAAGTCATACCCGTTCCAATGTCCGACATCGACACGACGCCAAAAATGGCGTGTCCGTGCAACCTAGATTTTAGGGACATAATTTCATGGTTCAAATGGTAAATCTTTTTTTCTTTTTTTTTTTGGGGGGGGGGGGGGGGGGGTCAATTTTCATTAAGATGACCAAATTTGCTTAATTTTTAAATAAAATCCAACCACTTGATTGGATTAAGTATGATAATAATGTGATTGTTGATAAACAAAATTAGGTTTGAATCGAGTGAGATATCGGAAAAATAAATAAATTACTCAATTAAATATTTATTTTAATATTTTTTTAGGAAACGTGTTTTATTGTTGTAAAACCTGCTTTAATTTCCTTTGAAATGTCATTCTGAATTCCTATGGAGCTTGTGCTCTAATTTTTTTTTTTTTTTTTCTTTGGCTAGATGAATCCCACTATTTTGGAAAAAAAATATAATTTCATTGATTTAAGATGCACACTTGAAGCCTCATTTTAATTGTGGGAAATCCTTTGACTTTCATGGAATGTAAAATTATTTTTATTATATCCCATCATTTCGCAACGAATTTTCATGATTAATTAAATTGGTCCTATATAAATTCTATTGGGAAGATGCATATTCCTTGAAAATTCACTCAGTTCCCAATTTATTAAGACTATGTTTAAGTTTGATTAAAGTGGGTCCATTTTTATTTTATTATTAATAGTCGCAACCCTACACAACACGTAGGAATATATAACTATTTTTCAATGAAGTGTAATATTTAAAAAAGAAACTTTTGTTTCAAGTTTTTTTTTTTTGTTAAGATTTTTACAAGTATTTTTTTTTTAATCTTTTTATCTCTATAATTATTTTATTTTATTATTTTTGGTGTGTTTAATTAATATTTTTTTCAAAGTAAATCGAAATGAACCAAAGTGGATGAAAATGGACCAAATTGGATAAAAGTGGGTCGAATGGACAAAAATGCTACATAAACTATGCTATATATAATACTAAATAAACATCTAATAGATTTTGATTCATACGGTATTGTTTTTAATTCAATTTTCCATCACTTTATGCATATTATGCTATAATATATACTTGGGCCAATATCCATCGTTAAAAAAAAAACGTAAAATACACAATAAAACATATATAGATTCCTAAAATAAAGAAGAAGACCTGCCTCAAATGCGTGTAATCAAAGCTTGATTGTTGACTGTTTCCCTCGGTCGATTGTGCAGCAACTCTACCACATAAACAAAAAAATTAGTAATGTTCAACTAAAAGCCAAAGACCTAAGAGAGGCCTGGGCCGAGCAGGAATAAAATTGAACCACAGGAATTTAGAGTACAGTCTCCATCGGGTGATTTCGGCATTAATAGGAGCATTTTGATTATTTTTGTGAAGTTTTGGCGGACTTGTAGCTTAAAAAATCAATAATGGCGGAGTTGTAGATCCGGCTAATACTCAGCAAAGTAAAACTCCAAATCTTGGATTATTGCCGGATGTAAGAGTTTGCCATTGGATGAGTACTCTATCACTGAACCGGTAAATAAAGTTACAGCTAAAAGTCCAAGAATATTGCTAAATGAGTAATACTTTGCATCCAGACCAGTCGAGTTGTTGTAGAACAGGCATAATTGTTATTGAACAAATTTTGTTGATACTAAATGGATCACTTCACCACGAAATGTGGCTTTTGCCAAAGAATTAAAGCAATAGTTATGTATTGTATTGTTAGCACTATCGCCAAAGTGCACCTAAGCTAAGCTAAGACTCTTAAGCATCTTTTTTATTAATTCATGCAAACTACTTTTCTTATTTTAGTAATTTTCTGATATTTTTTCTTTTCTTATTCTAGTACTTTCCTTATATAATTAAATCCAATTCAATCTTCCAAATTCATCACCAACAGTTTGCTATGTCATTTATGTTTCTCTCCATACATTACTTAGGCATGAATATTATTAATACATCTCGTATTTTCATTAGGGTACAAAATGGTAGCCTTCTTTGAGCATTTGACAATGAAACAGCTTATTTAGTTTTATGCTAAAAATGTGCTAAAGTATACTTATACCTTGAAAATTTTTGAAAAAGTGAAAAAAATGTAGGAAAAAATGAAGTGTTTAAAAACTGTATATATAAACTAAAAGTTAAATGCCAAAAACTAAAACTGATGTTAAATGAATAATGCCAGAGATACAAATTTTTCTACAAAAAAATTTACAAACTGCTGATGTAGTAAGTGGTTATTAATAAATGAAAAAATTATGTTAATGATAAGCCTAGATAAAAACCAATAAGAAGTTAGCCTCATCAATAATTTGTAAAAATGTTGTAAAATAGTTTATGATTTTAGCATTACTCGATGTCAAATAGGTTCTTAATGTCATCTTTTAAACCCGCATTGAAGACCTCCCCAATCAAATCTCGATGTGTGGCAAGGTGACAAAAAAAAAAAAAAACATTTACACACATGAATCATGACACACTCACTAATAATTAAAATAGTTTTGAAAATTTCTTCTCAAAAAAAAAAAACAAAACAAAACAAAAAAGCAAAAGAATTTTTTATGATATTAATAAGATATTTTTATTCATATATAAATCTGATTAAAGTATTGCTACAATTGCAACTACTAATTTTCCGATCTGACCTAGTTCTGCTCTTCAGTCAATGGTGGGTTATGTTTTCAGCTACCTAATAGGCTCAGGTCGGGTTCAAGTTGAGTCCAAACCCGACTCGACCCAATTCATGAACACCCTTAATTAATTAAGTTTTTTTTTTTTTTTTTTTTTAAAAGAACCCTTAATTAAGTTTGTTAAATTAAAAACAAAGATTTTATTTTTTATTTTTAATGGAAAACACACAGAATTAAGATAGGTAAAATCGATGATTTGACGTACCTGCCGCTAGTAAGAATTTGCTCAAGCACTTCCCTCGCCAAGTCAATTACACGCCTAAATCGCGCCAGGGTTCTGCATGGGCTACCTTTATCCCTCGCAGTACCATTCTTAATTTCACTTTCCACTAAATCCTGTATTGTGTCGTATTTCTTTGAGGCTTCCAAAAAGTGATCCACCTTTGGTTATATTACATATAAGGAGAGACAGAGTGAGCAAACTGAGTGCAGTAATATTCTATGGTTGAAGCAGATATATTGTAAGTTATAATCAAAACTATATATTCTATAGTTCACACACCTTGGTTTGGGGGTCCAGGTCCGGAAACTTAACAGTGATGCCAAAGTAGAAGATAGCAGTATAACTGATACGGCAAAACTGAACCAGGTCGCTGACCTTGATGTGTGGATTGTCCGAGTTTACAGTATCAGCAAGCACCTGAAGTGAATCTGCCAACTTCCTCACGAGATTGTCCCGTGTCGCCATTGCAAGAGAGCTAGATCACGGTTCACACAGAAGGTTAGCTTGTTTTAGTAACAATATAGCAGCGTGTAGAGAAGTGTGAATAGCTAGCTAGCTGCACAACTAGTCTGCAAAATGTTTTTGGGACATGATTTTTATGATGAGTTTTCAAAAACAGTGCAGTCAAACAAGTTTCTTTTGGTTCTTACATGATTTTACTTTTGAGCACTTGAAACAAATTTTAAAAACGCAAAAACTTACTGAACAAGCTCGGCTTTCACGCGTTTGAATTTATTCTTTGCTACTTGTGGTGAAAACCAAGCGAAGCTACGGCCGGTATTGATGCTTTGTGTTGTTATTTTTTTTTTTTTTCAAATAAAAATACTTGCCAAACAAGCTCGGCTTTCACACGTTTGAATTTATTCGATGCCACGGCCGGCCTTAATGCTTTGTTTTGTATTTTTTTTTTTAATGGAAATTCTATGTCTTACTATGACTATGAGTGCTATACTTTGTACTACCAATCACAATTTACAATGGTTTCAAAAAAAAAAATTCACAATTTACGACATTTTCCCCCCTTGTAAAAAGTACTCAAAATTTTAAAATGAAATAAGTAAATAAAAATTAGATACATGGCAGTGAATTCCATAGCAGATCCTATCCTTCACAAATACAAAACTAGCATATATTAGCACATGTGACATTTTGCTTCTGATCACAAGCTTTATTAAGGGATGGAAAGGGTCATTACTCATTACTAGTTTATGTCTAGAATAAGTAATTATTCAGTATTTGGGAATACAATAACGAAGTACTCTATCTGTGGGTACCTAAGGCATGCTTGTAATGTCCTAGGCATGCTTGGTAACGTCCTTGGCCGACCTTGGCGTACTTTGCAATGTCCTAAGCGTCCCACATCGAGGAGAAATCCCCTCACTTTCTGCCTTATAAGTTTTGAAGCAAAGGAGTAGTGTACCACTAATTCTTTAAAGAACTAGTGGTACACTACTCCTTTGCTTCAAAACTTATAAGGCAGAAAGTGGGGGGATTTCTCTTCGATATGGGACGCCAAGGATGTTGCCAAGCATGCCTAGGACGTTGCAAGCATGCCTAAGCATGCCTTAGGTACCCACACTATCCTTTCACAAAATAAATGTGTCACACTAATTGAATTCATGATTGTATTCATTATTTATGTAAGAAAATGGAATATCAAATCGCTGTATTTTTATAGTACCTAATAACTTTGTCAATTTAAGGATAATTTTGTGAGTGTGAGGAGCGAGCAAAGAGCACAATGAGCTGAAAACTTTCATAAATCAAAATCTAAAAAATAAAATAAAGTAAAATAAAAATAAAAATTTATATATATATATATATATATATATATTTAAAAGACCACAATAGGTTGAATGACTCAAAATAGCACATTGAATTAAAATAGTGCATACATAGGAAAACATAACACATGTATATTACTCGAATTAAAAACATGTAGCTCAAATAAATAATTTAAAGGGGTTAACAAGGTTAACTTGGACCAAAATTCCAATGTGGAATCATTAGTGATGAATATCTAAGCAGTTTATTTCTCAGCAAATTAATGTGCAAATTAAAAAGATACAAGAGTTGTGTTAAATCCAAGCATTTTTAATACATTCTTGGCCCATTAGTCTAATAATATTAGTCATAGGCTAAGAAGCTTAATGGTTGAGGTACCCAAGGTGAGCCCTTGGATCCACAAAATGGTTCGAAACTTCAAATTCTTCTTAGGTTTACACGTGTAAAATATATAAATATATTACATCATGCATGCATAAATATGCATATATGTTTTCATGAAATATATATATATATATATATATATATATATATATATATATATATATATATATATTTATATACATATATTTGTGTGTGTGTGTTAATATCCATGTTTGCACACAAAGAAATGATAAATACGTAAATATGCAAGTAAGCATATATTATGAAACATAAACATACAAACATTTATATTGGTGAGAATATAAAAACACACACATATATTCCATCAATATGTAGTGTGTTTATATTTTCATCAATATAAACACGCGACAACATATATATCTATATATATATATATTGAGGGTAATATATAAACAAATAAACATAAGCATATTAACGCAAATAGACACATAAATCTATAGCTCAATGGAATTGAGTCACATAAATGTATACGTTGACCGAATCGAAAATACACAAACATATACACATACTTACCTATGTGTTTACATATAAATGTGTATGTTGATGAGATTAAAAAAAATGTGATGGAATTCGTTCCTCAAAAAAAATGATGGAATTCAAAATATTAGGATATACCCTTTGGTGGATCCTCAGGTTCATGTGACAAAAAATGGCCTAACCCCACACGAGACCCTAACCACTAATCAAAGACGAGGTATTAATTTTCGGGCATGCATGGAAATGGGTTCACACATTAGTCTAAAACGAAGGTGACTAAATGAAGGAGGCATGGAAGAGTAGTAGGCTTGTTTGGTTGGGAAATGGAAAAGTAAGGGGATAGAAAATATTTAATTTTTCTTAATATGTGTTTGGTTAAAAGAATAGAAAAGTAGAGAGTTGAAAAATAATTTTGTTTGGGAAATGAAGGTGCCATTTTTTCTCATTATAGTAATGTTGCTAGGATAAAGAGTTTTCTTGTTCCTTTTTCCTTTGGTTATTACTAAAGGGTACTGAGAACGCCACATTATGGTAAACATGTGTAGCACGTAGACGCCAGCTTATATCTTTCAACATATATGACAGTAATGGACTTATTTATGTCCCCGTTAAGAAGCATAAAATCATGAGTAATGCTATTAATTGCTACTACTACATAGGCAAAAATTTTCACAACAAATAAATGTTGAGTTGGTAGGAAATTTTTCATATGGTCATACTACTTTATTATATTCATTATTAATAACATGTTATCTAAATAATTGTCAAATATAATTTATTGAAAATTTTTATAAAAGAAAAAAAAAAAATCAAAGTTTAATTGTAATTTTTTTTTTTTTGGTTGGAATATTGATTTAAAATAATTCGAAAGGCATCAAATTTTTATAAAAAATAATATAAGGAAAGTGTTCGATTGACCAAGTACTGAGAAGCTATGTATTATTTACTGTTCTCAGAAAATGAATTCACTATAAGGTCGAATTTTTCATAAGGGCCCAGTTTACACGTGAGGACTGAGGAGTAGATTTTGTAATGTGAAATGTTAGATCGCAATGACCGGTATGGTTGTAACTTGTAATAAAGTTCAAAGAAAATTTTACATCAAAAAAATAAAAATAAGAAAGTTCAAAGAGTTATTCTCGGTTTCACACAAAAAAATTCAATGATACAGCAATGCAAAATCAAGACTGCATCAAATAAAAGTCTCCTCTGATACCACGTCTTGTACGGTTATATCTTTCAACCATAAAGGTGGACTTATATTCGTGTCCATGTTAGAAAGCATAAAACTTTATGCACAAGAATAAAGGATCAATGTTTAATCAATTTTTTGCTTTCTAACCGGCGTATTAATGTACAATAAATGGATGAACATTTCACACGTTCCCTTTTCCTTTTTCCTCTTTGTTGTGGTGTGTATAGCAGAATTGATTTTGGGCAACCTCAGGGAAAAAGTGGGGAAATCTGCAGGAAAAATATATCTGAGTGAGTGAGGAATCTCAAGGAAATGGAAAAGTGAGGAATTTTGTAGGAAAAAGAATAACTTTTGATTACTGAAGGAGTGGTGAAACTTGAAAGACTAAAAATAGTTTCTTTTCTTTTCTTAAAAAAAAAAAAAAATAGCTACTTTTCTAGAAAAGTTTAAAATGTATGGACCGCTCTAAAGATTTTTTTTTTGTGAAGAACCTCTCTAAAGATTAAAAATTGTTATTTTTCTTTTCTCCAAAAAAAAAAAAAAAAAAGATTGGTGTTTTTCTAGAAAAGTTAAAAAAGAGTAAACCTCTCTTTGAACTTTGTAGAATTTTGGATATCTAAATCTATTGCTGTTACTTTGATCTACTATTTATTATGAAAAAAAATAATAATAATAATAATAATAATGGTTTTTGTTAAGGAACAGCACTCGTTAAGTTGAATTGTTTATAATTAGGAGTGGCAAAATAAGCCCAAACCCATTTGCCTACCCAAACTCACCCACTCTAATTGAACCCAATCTCACCCAATTATTAGCTAGGTTAAATGGGCATCAACCCAATTAGATCCAGTGATTATTGTGTTTTAACTAAAAACCCATTGAGGTCCATTTAACCCAAAAATAATATACCCAAATTCAACCCAGCCCTTCCCAAAAGAAAAAAAAAAAAAAAAAGCGCAAATGTTTCAGTGTTTTCATTTTCCTTCATTTTCTTGGCCTCCAAACACTTCTCTCTCTCCTCTCGCTTGCTCTCTCTCTAACTCTCACAGAGAACAATGAGGCACAACAAACACATTTCTCTATAGCAATCTAATCTACATTTAGCAAATCAAAAGCACGAAAATTCAAACCTGCAAGTTTCACTGACACGTGGATCGGTGTCGCCCAAGGCTTCGATCTGGATCGTAAGCCCTTCTTCATAGCAAGCGATTGAGCGATCCACCTGTCCAAGCATTGAAAATGTGTCGCCTAGTTGCATGTTACCAGAAAACGCCGCAAGCGCTTGATCGACACTTCTGCAACTTCAAGTCTCCAAGGAATTTTCATGTTGCTGTTAAAGCTACCTCCACTGCCAAAACCGCTGTCGCTTAGACCTTCGAATCCAACGAGCTTTTCTTCAAGGAGACTTTCCCTCTCAAGCGAAGTAAAACAGTTCGATTTTGATTTTGATTTTGATTTTTTTTTTTTGGTTGAATTTGTTTATTTTCTGTTTGGTTCCCAAAAAAGTGTGAGGAGCATGAAACTTGAAGAAAGTGAAATAATTCAAATTAGATCAAATGACAATAATTGTACAAGAAATTTTTTTTTTTTTTTTTCTAGATTTTGTTTTTTTGTTCTTTCTTCCCTCACTTTTCTTAGCAATCAAACACATTTTTAAAAGTTATTTGAAAGCACTAAAAATATTTATTTTAACTTATTAGAATTTAAAAAAAAAAAAAATCACTTAGATCATATGAAAGTGAAAGTAGTTGTAGATGAGCTTAATTGACTAGATTTTCTATAAGTACCATGAAAAAAAAATTTGGTCAAAGAGATTGGAATTTTCTCAAAAAAGTTAGAAAGGGAAAAAGGAATCTAAAAAAGTATTGGGGTTTTCCTTTTAATGGCATTTTGGTAATTTGGATAATTGGGTAATTAGGTGAGTAGGGGTTTACCCGTAATAATTAGGTTGGGTTGGATTTGGGTTAGAAACAATTAGTTAAATGGGTTTTAATAGGTAAATGTGTTTTTTATACCTAACTCAATTATGTCCACCTCAAACCCACCCATTTGACACCCCTATTTATAATAAAGGGTCTTAAAAACTATAAAGCATCAATATGTGGCACTTGAAATTTCGAAGAATTGTACGTCTGTGTCACACCAAAAGCAAGCCCTTCTTCAAAATCTCCACTTGCTTGAATTCACCTTCCTAATTTGTCGGTAACTTTCCTCGGTCATATATTGGCAACCCCTTCACATCTTCCTTTCTCCTTCTTTCAGATCCTTTTTCTCATCCATCTACTCATAGAGAACCCAATGGCACTTGTAACCAGCAGAGGATACTCATCTTCCGCTTTCACTCACCGATCCAAGAACTTTGATATCTTCTTAAGTTTCAAAGGTGAAGATACCCATCTTGATTTCACAAGTCACTTGTATAACGCTTTGTGTCAGTAGGGCATTCACACCTTCATCAATAATAATCTCCTAATGGGAGAACAAATTTCTAATGAAGTTTTCAAAACTATTGAGAATTCAATGATTTTAATAATCGTATTCTCTGAAAACTATACATTCTTTACTCGGTGCTTAGATGAACTTGGGAAGATTCTTGAGTGTAAGAAGAATGATCAGTTGGTGAAACCCAAATCGAAAATCTTCTTATTAGTCCCTATAAATTAATCATATAAATTTTTTTTTTTTTTTGACAAAAGTGGATTGTGTCAAGTGCATGGCTTAAAAGTTAAAACTGTACTTGTCAGCATATGTTGAACCCAATTCCATTAACGATATCTTCTAATTTTGCATGCCATGCAGATGATTTTCCCCAGGTGTGGACAGCGTTATTTGTCTACTGCACTCTTCGATTCCATTAGACATGAGGCGGAAAATATGACTTTTAACTGATGTTTTCATTGAATAAGTGCAGAACCAGATTGAACCAGTAGCCTCTGCAAAAATGAAGTATGATGAATTTGAGAGATTATCTTCGTAGTCTCTATTTTCAAAATATACCAGTATAAAAAAAAAACAAAAAAAAAAACATGATATTATCCATTGTTGTGACTCTTATATTTAAGGCGAAACCGTATTATCGGTCTTTGAAGTTTACCTTTTTTACTCAATCAGTCCCCCAAGTTTCAAGTGACTGAAATTAACGATATCTTCTAATTTTGCATGCCATGCAGATGATTTTCCCCAGGTGTGGACAGCGTTATTTGTCTACTGCACTCTTCGATTCCATTAGACATGAGGCGGAAAATATGACTTTTAACTGATGTTTTCATTGAATAAGTGCAGAACCAGATTGAACCAGTAGCCTCTGCAAAAATGAAGTATGATGAATTTGAGAGATTATCTTCGTAGTCTCTATTTTCAAAATATACCAGTATAAAAAAAAAAACAAAAAAAAAACATGATATTATCCATTGTTGTGACTCTTATATTTAAGGCGAAACCGTATTATCGGTCTTTGAAGTTTACCTTTTTTACTCAATCAGTCCCCCAAGTTTCAAGTGACTGCTAATGGTCTCTAAAGTTTTTTTTTTTTTTTTTTTTTTTTTTTTTAAACAAGATAGAATTTCTATTCTAACATAATCTAAGTGTATATGTGTATGAAGCTCCCCCCTGAATACTTGAATCTCGACTCTTGCCCCCCATACTTTACAATCACTTATACTTGTGGAATGACCACCGCACCAAAGGTGCACGATAGTAATAATCTCTAAAGTTTTAAAACTGAGTAATACTAATCCACCCGTTATCTGTCATAAGTAATGTTGGTTATGTCACTAATGTGGCATTTTATTAAAAAAAAAATAAAAAATTTTATTTACATATGCGTTGTCAAACCATTATAAACCTCTTCTAATCCCAAAACAACCCATGTCCCCTCAACCACAGTCTTCCCTCCGTCGTCCTCCATACCAAAACCAAATACCACACTGTTGCAAATATCATCACAAAATCCAAATCTTCTTGAACTGGTTGATTTGTCAAAATTTGTGGAGGCAGAGCCATTGAACTCAAAATTAGAGACCATGATGGGGCAATTGTTCTCGCAAGCCAAGTTGCCTTCATGAGAAATGAGAGGGCCCTAGTCGAACTTGGAAGTCTCTGGAGTCTTTTGGGACTATGGGACTTTGATCTTAACAGGGATACGAGAATTGCCCAAGATTGTGTAGGTAGAGTTTGGTTGGGTTTTTGGTTTTCTTGGCAGCTATCTAAGCTGCGTGCCAAATCAATCAAAACTAAATTTGTTGATTGATTTTTTTAAAAAATAAAAATAAAAATTGTTCAGCTTTGGTAATTTATTTGTCAACTGCGATGGGTTCAAGAAGATTTAAATTTTGCGATGGTGTTTGCAGTGGTCTTTAGATTGGTATTTGGTTTTTTGTATGGAAGCCAGCGGTGGTTGAAGGGATTTGGATTGTTTGGAGAGTTTAATTTGATAAAAGTTAAAACAGTTTGACAAGTCATGAGTGGGTGCTGATGTGTAATTTTTTAATAATAAAAAATTTATCATATCATTTTAGAAATTGACACATCAGTTTTCTGTTGGACACATACTTAAAAAATACTAATTGAAGTTAATACATGGGTCAATAGAGCTTATTTTTTGAAATTTTAGATATTAATAGAGCTCACTTGAAAATTTAGGGACCAATTGCACTCATAAGACAAATTTCAAGGACCAATAATGTAATTTTGCCTATATTTAAACCTTTTTATGTGCTCTAAAAGCACATGGAAAGGCTCAAATAGGATGGCAATTTAAACACATGTAGTGTGCGTTTAACTCCAGCTTAAAAAGTCAACTTATTTTATTATTAAACTTATTTTTGTTACTATTCATGGACCCCACTGCACTTTTTGATATTATTCATGGATTCAGGGGCGGCTTGATGCATTTGGAGGTCTAAGGTGAAAATTGATTATCTTGTTTTATATGCAAAATTAGTACTAATTAACATGAACTATGTAGAATTTTTTCTTTTTTTAGAAATTTTATTGACAAAAAAAATTTGACAATTTTTCATATTTGTTGATGTGGGAAATTGATAGTGGTAAGTAAAAGAGTGGTGTTAATAGTAGATGTAAGGATAGAATTAGGATTGGACCCAATATAGGATTGGGTTTTAGACCAATAAGCCCAGACAATGAATTTGTAGAGTGTAGGTATAAGAACTAGTTCTATTTGGTAAGAAAGACAATAACAGTTATTTATTTAAGAGAATCAACACTAATGAAATGAGAAAATTTGTCCTCGGCACAGTTCGAGGAGCTATATTATAATATCTAGTAGATGATCATTGTTACAAGAATTCAAATGATTATTACAAAGATTTCTTTTTCTTTTTCTTTTTTTTTTTCTTTTGGGCCACTTCTCCATGCTATATACTATAATTTTGGTATCATCCTTACCATATACGTGTAGGTTAGTTTCTAGGAACTCCTTCTTAACCACTGTTCAGGTATCACCTCCACATTAATGCGGCTAGAGAGTAAGCTGGGGTGCATTTAATGTGGAGGTAGCAGTTTTTGAAGATATTTGTTACCTCCCTTTACTCATCCCTTATCCAATGTCTGACTTCTAATCGTGATGCAACCTTGAAGGATGACTAGGATGATAAGACATTTTTACTAACCTCGAATCTCTGTTTCCGAGATGACTTTTCTCCTCGGACATATTTTAGACTATCATATACAATCTTTATTTCTTCTTCTTATACCATTCCCATCATAACCTTATTTGACCATTCTCGGATTAGTTAATATTCTCGGATTGGGCCATAGGCCCAATTCATACAGTTTTAATAGTACCTTCTAGATAACTAGCCCCTACAGTAGACATAGATGAGAACTAGTAAAAGTTTATTAACTCAACTCTTAATATTATTCTCATTTTTTTTAGAAATGCAATATTCACAATATTTTTTAGAATAAATCCTAGGTTTTAAGTTGTTTTTGTTTTCTATTTGAAAATATCACTATAATTATTTTTTTGCCATCAATAACGGGCTGTACAACCTGCTACTTAGCATTAGTTGTAAAAGTGTTGTGAAAAATATTGTGGACGTTGCATTTTTCTCTCTTTTTTATTTGTTTTTCATTTGGTAAAAAAATATTAGTTTATTTATTGATTAAAATTTGGGGGCCTTTTTTTTACTTAGGGCCTTAGGCGACCGCATCCCTTGCTCTACCATTCAGCCGGCCCTGCATGGGTCCCACTATACTAATTCAGCTAACTTTGGATGGTGTGGCTCCTCAGGTGGATGTAATTTGTACAAGTCCAACATATTAAATTATGTGAATTGTTACATCCAATATATTAAATGTCTTCCAAATTTCTTTACCTCTACTTGAATTGGCTGAATTTGTTCCACTATATTATTGTTGAGGTCCGAAAATCATGGACTTTAGGCAATCTAACCAAGTTCAATGCATGTTTCAGAACCTTCCATGATAGAAAATAGAGAATGGTGATTGTCTGGTAAAACTATGGACAACACGTTGTAGTCAAATTCAGCTTTTGCAAGTGCATTATCCTATGGCTCTGTCTTATCCTGGCAAATACTACAAGTTAAATTCCTCAAAGTTCTATTCATGGCCTCACCTCAAATTAATTTGCCCTGAGGTGCATGATACTGCTATAATTTAAGCTCATGTCAAACTTAATTCCTCCACAAAGTGAGCCAAAAGTGAGCAAGAATTTTTGGATAATGGTCAAAAGAAAATTTTCTAAAAGATAAATTCTGAAAAAATTTTGAGAGATTTTTTTAAGAGATACATTAGGTTGTTTTAATGCAGCATCACTCTCTTCAATTAGCTTCACATAATCAATTTGAGAGGACCTACTAATGGACTTTGCGTTAGGACTTCCAAAAACTCGAAGGGGAGTAGACTCCATGTTTGTTCTTGTTGGTAGGTTTTCTAGATGGTCCTGTCGCAAGATTTTCAATGATGCACAATTGTAAAATTATTCATTCAAGAGATTGCGTGGTTGCAGGAAATTCTAAATTCCACTACTTTTGACCATTATTCAAAAAAAAATTCACACAATTTAAGCTTTAGATTACATGAATGTATATTAGTTGTTAAATCTTGATGTGGCTTGATTTTCTTATCGGATAGCTTGCTCTTTTCATCCAATATGTCATTTTGATTGTTGTATGATTGTTGTAAAGTTTAATATATTTTGGAATTGATTGAATTTGCATGTTCATCGAAGTCTCGGATTACATTTTTACTTTTTAATGATATTGACTTGCAATTATGATCATTTTAATCAATGAATAATTTTTTAAGCAAGTAAATATTTTACAAAACAAACTTGAATGAAAAGGAAATTATTTTGAATTATGTGAAGACTAATTATTATATCTTAAACAATGTTACATACATACTTTATGTATAAGTAATATATAAATACATATGTGTTTAAATTATTCAATATTCTAGGATCAACACTCACTCTTTCATAGTGAGTCTCACTAAAAATTTAATTAACAAAATCCATTTTTATGTGAGAAAGGGTAACACATGTGAATGGTTAAGTAGGCTAGATATAGTTATCAAATTTCACATCATTATCAAAACGCACATTGTTTATGTAGCACAAACTCCTGACATAGTTTTCGTAGTTGAAACCAGTAGAGCAGCGTACAGGTTTCTTTATGAAATCAAACTGGTTTTGCAATGCCAGAGTTTTTCAAACTTATCAATCCTTCATAAGCAATTGACAGAATGGAATTTAAACTAGATCGTCCTAAGCATCTCAGCCCCTGTTTCAGTTGATAGGAAGACGCTGTCAATGTACTGCAGAACAACTTTTGCCGCATTAATGTACTTCTGAATAGGCTCCTTCAATGAATCCTCTGATAAAAGCAAAGAAAATTCAGAAGAACAAAATCAAAACCATTCAAAATATGTAATAATTTTTAATATATATATATTGTTATTGTTGTGCAGATAGCACCCTAAGACTCAAATCAATAACAGTAAATAAGCGGAAATTAAATAACATGCACACACAAAGAACACAAGAATTTACGTGGTTCCGCAAACTGCCTACCTCCACGGAGATGACCGAGGAATTTCATTATAAAAATAGAGAGATACAATAGTGCACAAGAACACTCTCAAGAAACCCAAATCCCAATGCACCCTAACTCTCTCTCACCCACAAGACAAGAAAACACTATTCTTTCTTCAAGAAAACACTATTCTTTCTTCTTATGTGGCTGCTGCTAGGTTTTTAGGAATTACTCCCTCAACTTGCCCTATAACACAAACCTAATATATGCATATATATATATATATATATATATATATATATATATATATATACATGTCATAGGTCGGCTATTACAAGGAGTTACAATCCTAGTTGTATTCGGTTTTCTAATACTACTTGTATTTGGTTTATAAGAACGAATTGGGCTTGGTAATTCAAGCCACACGGGGCCCAACATCAACAGTTATAATTAATATAAAAAAGGAAGTCAATTTTTGCTTGAGTGAAAACTTATTCACTACTGGTGTAATTGTGTTTATCATATATGTCGAACAATAGCACGATTAAAACTCAGATATAGAAATTAAACTATTAGAAATGTGAGAAAAATACTATGCATTATCATCAGTGTATAGCTGTATAGGAATTGCCTCAATCTATGCCTTCACGTACCTAGTTAAGGTTAGCACACCAGATTTGGGCCAAACATGTCGAAACCTGATATTCTAAATTTCCAATAGAGTATATATCAAGATAGATTACGAGAAACCAATTTGACTTGGAATACTAGATATTGAAACCGTACGTCTAGGTGTGCGAAATTGTTTGAAAATTTTACTTAGTTGACCATGAGTCACGAGATGCAATGGAGTGGAGCTACTGCTAATTGAACTCGATACATTTGGTCTACTTGTAAAACACACATGATTGTGACTTGTGAGCAATAGATCTTCAGACTCATGGAAATATATAGGAGTATAATAACACTTTTATCCTTTATGTTCAACACCATATCCAAGGAAGACGTAGAGGCGAGAACATGATTGTAGTTTAGTTTGTTCCTGAGATTGGAGCAGGACAAAGTTGAAGAACCATACATCTTAAGTTGACTATTAGTGGGAGATCGAGGTCCCAAATAATTGTTCATGAGGAGTTTGGTCATTGAGGATAGAAGAAGGTAACTTGTTAATTGTTTGTAAAACAATGGATATGGATTTTTCTGAATAGTGCAAGAATAAATACAACCAGAATGTATAAAAGTTTATATTTGGACAAACTAAAACTAGCAATGTAACGAGGAATTCTTACCATCTTCATTTAAAATCTTCAATAAGAGGTCCGGAGGAGGAAGTTCTTCCAATGCAGCAAGCACAATATTCTTGGACAAACCGACCGACAAACTAAAACATTCACCGGCAGTCCATCCAGGATATGGAACAAAAACTTGCTCATAAGCTACTGCAAATGTCTCAACAGAATTTTGCCTGCCATAAAAAAAGATCTATGAAAAAATAGTTTGCATACATGCAAAGCCAATAGTTGTATTACATGATAAAATTGTATTTGACTTCGCTACAACCCTAAAATGGGTCTTAATATATATCTTTTGTTTATTAAGGAGAAGTCAATTCATCCCTGAATTTCAATACCATTTGTTGATACCGTATATTTTAATTGTCTAGCCTCTTAATTTTGATGAAAGTTTGATTTCTAATTTCAGGGACATAATTTCATGGTTCAAATGGTAGATCTTTCTTCTTTTTTTTGGCTCAATTTTCATTAAGATGACCAAATATGCTTAATTTTTAAATAAAATCCAACCACTTGATTGAATTAAGTTTGATAACATAGTAAAGACCATGAAATTCCCTTCAATGTCATAAACAAAATTAAGTTTGAATCGAGAGAGATATCGCAAAAATAAGAAAATTACTCAATTAAATATTTATTTTGATATTTCCTAGGAAACGTGTTTTATTGTTGTAAAATCTGCTTTAGTTTCCTTTGAAATGTCATTCTGAATTCTAATGGAGTTTGCGCTCTAATTGTTTTTCCTTTGGCTAGATGAATCCCACTATTTTGGACAAAAATATCATTTCATCGATTTAAGATGCACACCTTGAAGCCTCATTTTAATTGTGGGAAATCCTTTGACTTTCATGGAATGTAAAATTATTTTTATTATGTCCAATCATTTCACAACGAATTTTCATGATTAATTATTAAATTGGTCCTATATAAATTCTGTTGGGAAGATACATATTCCTTGAAAATTCACTCAGTTCCTAATTTATTAAGATGCAAGTCCAAGTTCGATTAAAGTGGGTCAATTTTTATTTTATTATTACTAGTCACAACCCTACACAACACTTGGAAATATATAACTATTTTTCAATAAAGTGCAATATATAAAAAGAAATTTTTGTTTCAAGTATTTTCTTTTTTTTTTTTTTGTTAAAATTTTTACAAGTATTTTTTTTTTTATCTTTTTATCTCTATAATTATTTTATTTTATTATTTTTGGTGTGTTTAATTAATATTTTTTTGAAGTAAATCGAAATGAATCGAAGTGGATGGAAATTGACTGAATCGTATAGAAGTGGGTCGAATGGACAAAAATGCTACATAAACTATGCTATATATAATAATAAATAAACATCTGATATATTTAGATTCATGCAGTATTGTTTTTAATTCAATTTCCCATCACTTTATGCATATTATGCGATAATATATACTTGGGCCAATATCCATCATTAAAAAAAAAACATAAAATTCACAATAAAAGATTCCTAAAATAAAGAAGAAAACCTGCCTCAAATATTGTTGACTGTTCCCCTCGGTCGATTGTGCAGCAACTCTACCACATAAACAAAAAAATTAGTAATGTTCAACTAAAGGCCAAAGACCTAAGAGAGGCCTGGGCCGAGCAGGAATAAAATTGAACTACAGGAATTTAGAGTACAGTCTCCATCGGGTGATTTTGGAATTCATAGGAGCATTTTGATTATTTTTGTGAAGTTTTGGCGGACTTGTGGCTTAAAAAATCAATAATGGCGGAGTTGTAGATCCCGCTAATACTCAGCAAAGTAAAACTCCAAATCTTGGATTATTGCTGGATGTAAGAGTTTGCCATTGGATGATCAGTACTCTATCACTGAACTGGAAAACAAAGTTACAGCTGAAAGTCCAAGAATATTGCTAAATGAGTAATACTTTGCATCCAGACCAGTCGAGTTGTCGTAGAACAGGCATAATTGTTATTGAACAAATTTTGTTGATACTAAATGGGTCACTTCACCACGAAATGTGGCTTTTGCCAAAGAATTAAAGCAATAGTTATGTATTGTATTGTTAGCGCGCACTATCGCTAAAGTGCACCTAAGCTAAGCTAAGACTCTTAAGCATCTTTTTTATTAATTCATGCAAACTACTTTTCTTATTTAAGTAATTTTCTAATATTTTTTCTTTTCTTATTCTAGTACTTCCCTAATATAATTAAATCCAATTCAATCTTCCAAATTCATCACCAACAGTTTGCTGTGTCATTTATGTTTCTCTCCATACATTACTTAGGCATGAATATTGTTTATTAATACGTCTCGTATTTTCATTAGGGTACAAAATGGCAGCCTTCTTTGACCATTTGACAATGAAGGAATTTCGAACTTAGCGTTTGTTTGGAGATAATTTATCTAATTTTTTACTGAAAAAGTGTTAAAGTGCATTTATACTTTAAAATTTTTTGAAAAAGTAAAAAAAAAAAAAAGTAAGAAAAAATGAAGTTTTAAAAAATTATAAATAAAAACTAAAAGTTAAAAACTAAAAACTGAAACTGATGTCATACATGCTCTTAATGTCCTCTCTTTAACCCGAATTCAAGAACTCCCCAATTAAATCTAAAGGTGTGGCAAGGTGACCAAAAAAAACCTTTACACACATGAATCATGACACACTAATAATTTAAATAGTTTTGAAAATTTCTTCTCCAAAAAAAATAATAAATAAAAGAATTTTTTATGATAATAATAAGATATTTTTATTCACATATAAATCTAATTAGAGTAACGCTACAATTACAACTATTTTCTGATTTGACCTAGTGCTGCTCTTCAATGAATGGTGGGTTATGTTTTCAGCCACCTAATAGGCTCAGGTCGGGTTCAAGTTGAGTCCAAACCCAACTCATGAACACCCTTAATTAATTGAGTTTTCTTTTTCTTTTCTTTTTTGAGAAGTAGGGGTGTCCAACTCAACCGGTGGCCCGACCCACACGATAAATCCAACCGGACCCGCGCCGACCGCCGGCCGATCCGATTATTCCGGCGGTCGGCTGCGGGTCTTTCTCTCCAAAATCCGATCTTCACGGTTCGGTCTCGGATCTTCTTCCCAAAACCCGAAGAAACCCGAACCGACCGAGATACATAGCATTTTCCGGCGAGATTGCTTAGATCCGGCGAGATCTTGGTGAGATCTCGTCGTTTTCGCTCAGATCCAGCTACAATCTAGTGGGTTTTGCTCAAATATGGCTCAGATCCTGAGGAAATCTCATGGGTTTTGCTCAAATCCGGTGAATCTCTGATGGGTTTTGCACAAATCCGGCGACGATTTGGTTTTTTTTGCTCAAATCTCGTGAGTTTTGCGCAAATCCGGCGACGATTTGGTGTTTTTTTGCTTAGATCTAGTTAGTTTTGCACAAATCCGGCGACGATTTGGTGTTTTTCTCCCAGATCCGACGAAAAATACAGATCGCCGCCAAAAGGAAACTCCAGCAGGATCTTCGCCGGCTTCGACCGATCCAACCGCCTATCAAACAAATCCGACCCGACCTGACCAGTTGGTTTTTGCGGTCGGCGGCGGGTTTTCTTGCCGGAAATCCGATGTCATCGTGTCGGTTGCGGGTTGGGCACAAACCCGACCCGGATGGACCCGTGGACACCCCTATTGAGAAGTACCCTTAATTAAGTTAGTTAAATTAAAAACAGAGATTTTTTTTAATGGAAAATCGATGATTTGACGTACCTGCCGCTAGCAAGAATTTTCTCAAGCACTTCCCTCGCCAAGTCAATTACACGCCTAAATCGCGCCAGGGTTCTGCATGGGCTACCTTTATCCCTCGCAGTACCATTCTTAATTTCACTTTCCACTAAATCCTGTATTGTGTCGTATTTCTTTGAGGCTTCCAAAAAGTGATCCACCTTTGGTTATATTACATATAAGGAGAGACAGAGTGAGCAAACTGAGTGCAGTAATATTCTATGGTTGAAGCAGATATATTGTAAGTTATAATCAAAACTATATATTCTATAGTTCACACACCTTGGTTTGGGGGTCCAGGTCCGGAAACTTAACAGTGATGCCAAAGTAGAAGATAGCAGTATAACTGATACGGCAAAACTGAACCAGGTCGCTGACCTTGATGTGTGGATTGTCCGAGTTTACAGTATCAGCAAGCACCTGAAGTGAATCTGCCAACTTCCTCACGGGATTGTCCCGTGTCGCCATTGCAAGAGAGCTAGATCACGGTTCACACAGAAGGTTAGCTTGTTTTAGTAGCAATATAGCAGCGTGTAGAGAAGTGTGAATAGCTAGCTAGCTGCACAACTAGTCTGCAAAATGTTTTTGGCACATGATTTTTATGATTTTTATGATGAGTTTTCAAAAACAGTGCAGTCAAACAAGTTTCTTTTGGTTCTTCCATGATTTTACTTTTGAGCACTTGAAACAAATTTTAAAAACGCAAAAACTTACTGAACAAGCTCGGCTTTCACGCGTTTGAATTTATTCTTTGCTACTTGTGGTGAAAACCAAGCGAAGCTACGGCCGGTATTGATACTTTGTGTTGTTATTTATTTATTTTTTTCAAATAAAAATACTTGCCAAACAAGCTCGGCTTTCACACGTTTGAATTTATTCGATGCCACGGCCGGCCTTAATGCTTTGTTTTGTATTTTTTTTTTTAATGGAAATTCTATGTCTTACTATGACTATGAGTGCTATACTTTGTACTACCAATCACAATTTACAATGGTTTCAAAAAAAAAAATTCACAATTTACGACATTTTCCCCCCTTGTAAAAAGTACTCAAAATTTTAAAATGAAATAAGTAAATAAAAATTAGATACATGGCAGTGAATTCCATAGCAGATCCTATCCTTCACAAATACAAAACTAGCATATATTAGCACATGTGACATTTTGCTTCTGATCACAAGCTTTATTAAGGGATGGAAAGGGTCATTACTCATTACTAGTTTATGTCTAGAATAAGTAATTATTCAGTATTTGGGAATACAATAACGAAGTACTCTATCTGTGGGTACCTAAGGCATGCTTAGGCATGCTTGCAATGTCCTAGGCATGCTTGCAATGTCCTAGGCATGTTTGGCAACGTCCTTGGCCGACCTTGGCGTACTTTGCAATGTCCTAAGCGTCCCACATCGAGGAGAAATCCCCTCACTTTCTGCCTTATAAGCTTTGAAGCAAAGGAGTAGTAAGGCTTGTCTGATGGTACCCGCTGGTTGGCGGGGTTAAAGTTAAAGCTTTGCGGTCTAAAGAGGGAAACGCGTAAGAATAAAGGGGGCGGAAGACTTTTTTTATTTTTTTATTTTAGACTTCAAGTATAAGAGAATATGATCACTACTTTCAGGTTTTCTTTTTATTTTATTAAAGAACTAGTGGTACACTACTCCTTTGCTTCAAAGCTTATAAGGCAGAATGTGGGGAGATTTTTCTTCGATATGGGACGCCAAGGATGTTGCCAAGCATGCCTAGAACGTTGCAAGCATGCCTAAGCATGCCTTAGGTACCCACACTATCCTTTCACAAAATAAATGTGTCACACTAATTGAATTCATGATTGTATTCATTATTTATGTAAGAAAATGGAATATCAAATCGCTGTATTTTTATAGTACCTAATAACTTTGTCAATTTAAGGATAATTTTGTGAGTGTGAGGAGCGAGCAAAGAGCACAATGAGCTGAAAACTTTCATAAATAAAAATCTAAAAAATAAAATAAAGTAAAATAAAAATAAAAATTTATATATATATATATATATATATATATTTAAAAGACCACAATAGGTTGAATGACTCAAAATAGCACATTGAATTAAAATAGTGCATACATAGGAAAACATAACACATGTATATTACTCGAATTAAAAACATGTAGCTCAAATAAATAATTTAAAGGGGTTAACAAGGTTAACTTGGACCAAAATTCCAATGTGCAATCATTAGTGATGAATATCTAAGCAGTTTATTTCTCAGCAAATTAATGTGCAAATTAAAAAGATACAAGAGTTGTGTTAAATCCAAGCATTTTTAATACATTCTTGGCCCATTAGTCTAATAATATTAGTCATAGGCTAAGAAGCTTAATGGTTGAGGTACCCAAGGTGAGCCCTTGGATCCACAAAATGGTTCGAAACTTCAAATTCTTCTTAGGTTTACACATGTAAAATATATAAATATATTACATCATGCATGCATAAATATGCATATATGTTTTCATGAAAAAAAAATATATATATATATATATATATATACATATATTTGTGTGTGTGTGTTAATATCCGTGTTTGCACACAAAGAAATGATAAATACGTAAATATGCAAGTAAGCATATATTATAAAACATAAACTTACAAACATTTATATTGGTGAGAATATAAAAACACACACATATATTCCATCAATATGTAGTGTGTTTATATTTTCATCAATATAAACACGCGACAACATATATATCTATATATATATATTGAGGGTAATATATAAACAAATAAACATAAGCATATTAACGCAAATAGACACATAAATCTATAGCTCAATGGAATTGAGTCACATAAATGTATACGTTGACCGAATCGAAAATACACAAACATATACACATACTTACCTATGTGTTTACATATAAATGTGTATGTTGATGAGATTAAAAAAAATGTGATGGAATTCGTTCCTCAAAAAAAATGATGGAATTCAAAATATTAGGATATACCCTTTGGTGGATCCTCAGGTTCATGTGACAAAAAATGGCCTAACCCCACACGAGACCCTAACCACTAATCAAAGACGAGGTATTAATTTTCGGGCATGCATGGAAATGGGTTCACACATTAGTCTAAAACGAAGGTGACTAAATGAAGGAGGCATGGAAGAGTAGTAGGCTTGTTTGGTTGGGAAATGGAAAAGTAAGGGGATAGAAAATATTTAATTTTTCTTAATATGTGTTTGGTTAAAAGAATAGAAAAGTGGAGAGTTGAAAAATAATTTTGTTTGGGAAATGAAGGTGCCATTTTTTCTCATTATAGTAATGTTGCTAGGATAAAGAGTTTTCTTGTTCCTTTTTCCTTTGGTTATTACTAAAGGGTACTGAGAACGCCACACTATGGTAAACATGTGTAGCACGTAGACGCCAGCTTATATCTTTCAACATATATGACAGTAATGGACTTATTTATGTCCCCGTTAAGAAGCATAAAATCATGAGTAATGCTATTAATTGCTACTACTACATAGGCAAAAATTTTCACAACAAATAAATGTTGAGTAGGTAGGAAATTTTTCATATGGTCCTACTACTTTATTATATTCATTATTAATAACATGTTATCTAAATAATTGTCAAATATAATTTATTGAAAATTTTTATAAAAGAAAAAAAAAAATCAAAGTTTAATTGTAATTTTTTTTTTTTTGGTTGGAATATTGATTTAAAATAATTCGAAAGGCATCAAATTTTTATAAAAAATAATATAAGGAAAGTGTTCGATTGACCAAGTACTGAGAAGCTATGTATTATTTACTGTTCTCAGAAAATGAATTCACTATAAGGTCGAATTTTTCATAAGGGCCCAGTTTACACGTGAGGACTGAGGAGTAGATTTTGTAATGTGAAATGTTAGATCGCAATGACCGGTATGGTTGTAACTTGTAATAAAGTTCAAAGAAAATTTTACATCAAAAAAATAAAAATAAGAAAGTTCAAAGAGTTATTCTCGGTTTCACACAAAAAAATTCAATGATACAGCAATGCAAAATCAAGACTGCATCAAATAAATGTCTCCTCTGATACCACGTCTTGTACGCTTATATCTTTCAACCATAAAGGTGGACTTATATTCGTGTCCATGTTAGAAAGCATAAAACTTTATGCACAAGAATAAAGGATCAATGTTTAATCAATTTTTTGCTTTCTAACCGGCGTATTAATGTACAATAAATGGATGAACATTTCACACGTTCCCTTTTCCTTTTTCCTCTTTGTTGTGGTGTGTATAGCAGAATTGATTTTGGGCAACCTCAGGGAAAAAGTGGGGAAATCTGCAGGAAAAATATATCTGAGTGAGTGAGGAATCTCAAGGAAATGGAAAAGTGAGGAATTTTGTAGGAAAAAGAATAACTTTTGATTACTGAAGGAGTGGTGAAACTTGAAAGACTAAAAGTAGTTTCTTTTCTTTTCTTTAAAAAAAAAATAAAAATAGCTACTTTTCTAGAAAAGTTTAAAATGTATGGACCGCTCTAAAGATTTTTTTTGAGAAGAACCTCTCTAAAGATTAAAAATTGTTATTTTTCTTTTCTCCAAAAAAAAAAAGATTGGTGTTTTTCTAGAAAAGCTAAAAAAGAGTAAACCTCTCTTTGAACTTTGTAGAATTTTGGATATCTAAATCTATTGCTGTTACTTTGATCTACTATTTATTATGAAAATAATAATAATAATAATAATAATAATGGTTTTTGTTAAGGAACAGCATTCGTTAAGTTGAATTGTTTATAATTAGGAGTGGCAAAATAAGCCCAAACCCATTTGCCTACCCAAACTCACCCACTCTAATTGAACCCAATCCCACCCAATTATTAGCTAGGTTAAATGGGCATCAACCCAATTAGATCCAGTGATTATTGTGTTTTAACTAAAAACCCATTGAGGTCCATTTAACCCAAAAATAATATACCCAAATTCAACCCAGCCCTTCCCAAAAGAAAAAAAAAAAAAAAAGCTCAAATGTTTCAGTGTTTTCATTTTCCTTCATTTTCTTGGCCTCCAAACACTTCTCTCTCTCCTCTCGCTTGCTCTCTCTCTAACTCTCACAGAGAACAATGAGGCACAACAAACACATTTCTCTATAGCAATCTAATCTACATTTAGCAAATCAAAAGCACGAAAATTCAAACCTGCAAGTTTCACTGACACGTGGATCAGTGTCGCCCAAGGCTTCGATCTGGATCGTAAGCCCTTCTTCATAGCAAGCGATTGAGCGATCCACCTATCCAAGCATTGAAAATGTGTCGCCTAGTTGCATGTTACCAGAAAACGCCGCAAGCGCTTGATCGGCACTTCTGCAACTTCAAGTCTCCAAGGAATTTTCATGTTGCTGTTAAAGCTGCCTCCACTGCCAAAACTGCTGTCGTTTAGACCTTCGAATCCAGCGAGCTTTTCTTCAAGGAGACTTTCCCTCTCAAGCGAAGTAAAACAGTTCGATTTTGATTTTGACTTTTTTTTTTTTGGTTGAATTTGTTTATTTTCTGTTTGGCTCCCAAAAAAGTGTGAGGAGCATGAAACTTGAAGAAAGTGAAATAATTCAAATTAGATCAAATGACAATAATTGTACAAGAAAAATTAATTATTTTTTTTTTCTAGATTTTGTTTTTTTGTTCTTTCTTCCCTCACTTTTCTTAGCAATCAAACACATTTTTAAAAGTTATTTGAAAGCACTAAAAATATTTATTTTAACTTATTAGAATTTTTTTTAAAAAAAAAAAAATCACTTAGATCATATGAAAGTGAAAGTAGTTGTAGATGAGCTTAATTGACTAGATTTTCTATAAGTACCATGAAAAAAAAAAATTTGGTCAAAGAGATTGTAATTTTCTCAAAAAAGTTAGAAAGGGAAAAAGGAATCTAAGAAAGTATTGGGGTTTTCCTTTTAATGGCATTTTGGTAATTTAGATAATTGGGTAATTAGGTGAGTAGGGGTTTACCCGTAATAATTAGGTTGGGTTGGATTTGGGTTAGAAACAATTAGTTAAATGGGTTTTAATAGGTAAATGTGTTTTTTATACCTAATTCAATTATGTCCACCTCAAACCCACCCATTTGACACCCCTATTTATAATAAAGGGTCTTAAAAACTATAAAGCATCAATATGTGGCACTTGAAATTTCGAAGAGTTGTACGTCTGTGTCACACCAAAAGCAAGCCCTTCTTCAAAATCTCCACTTGCTTGAATTCACCTTCCTAATTTGTCGGTAACTTTCCTCGGTCATATATTGGCAACCCCTTCACATCTTCCTTTCTCCTTCTTTCGGATCCTTTTTCTCATCCATCTACTCATAGAGATCCCAATGGCGCTTGTAACTAGCAGAGGATACTCATCTTCCGCTTTCACTCACCGATCCAAGAACTTTGATATCTTCTTAAGTTTCAAAGGTGAAAATACCCGTCTTGATTTCACAAGTCACTTGTATAACGCTTTGTGTCAGTAGGGCATTCACACCTTCATCAATAATAATCTCCTAATGGGAGAACAAATTTCTAATGAAGTTTTCAAAACTATTGAGAATTCAATGATTTTAATAATCGTATTCTCTGAAAACTATACATTCTTTACTCGGTGCTTAGATGAACTTGTGAAGATTCTTGAGTGTAAGAAGAATGATCAGTTGGTGAAACCCAAATCGAAAATCTTCTTATTAGTCCCTATAAATTAATCATATAATTTATTTTTTTATTTTTTTTTTTTTTTTGACAAAAGTGGATTGTGTCAAGTGCATGGCTTAAAAGTTAAAACTGTACTTGTCAGCATATGTTGAACCCAATTCCATTAACGATATCTTCTAATTTTGCATGCCATGCAGATGATTTTCCCCAGGTGTGGACAGCGTTATTTGTCTACTGCACTCTTCGATTCCATTAGACATGAGGCGGAAAATATGACTTTTAACTGATGTTTTCATTGAATAAGTGCAGAACCAGATTGAACCAGTAGCCTCTGCAAAAATGAAGTATGATGAATTTGAGAGATTATCTTCGTAGTCTCTATTTTCAAAATATACCAGTATAAAAAAAACAAAAAAAAAACATGATATTATCCATTGTTGTGACTCTTATATTTAAGGCGAAACCGTATTATCGGTCTTTGAAGTTTACCTTTTTTACTCAATCAGTCCCTCAAGTTTCAAGTGACTGCTAATGGTCTCTAAAGTTTTTTTTTTTTTTTTTTTTTTTTTTTACAAGATAGAATTTCTATTCTAACATAATCTAAGTGTATATGTGTATGAAACTCCCCTCCTGAATACTTGAATCCCGACTCTTGCCCCCCACACTTTACAATCACTTATACTTGTGGAATGACCACCGCACCAAAGGTGCACGATAGTAATAATCTCTAAAGTTTTAAAAGTGAGTAATACTAATCCACCCCTTATCTGTCATAAGTAATGTTGGTTATGTCACTAATGTGGCATTTTATTAAATAAAAAAATTAAAAATTTTATTTACATATGCGTTGTCAAACCATTAAACCTCTTCTAATCCCAAAACAACCCAAGTCCCCTCAACCACAGTCTTCCCTCCGTCGGCCTCCATGCCAAAACCAAATACCACACTGCTGCAAATATCATCACAAAATCCAAATCTTCTTGAACTGGTTGATTTGTCAAAATTTGTGGAGGCAGAGCCATTGAACTCAAAATTAGAGACCATGATGGGGCAATTGTTCTCGCAAGCCAAGTTGCCTTCATGAGAAATGAGAGGGCCCTAGTCGAACTTGGAAGTCTCTGGAGTCTTTTGGGACTATGGGACTTTGATCTTAACAGGGATACGAGAATTGCCCAAGATTGTGTAGGTAGAGTTTGGTTGGGTTTTTGGTTTTCTTGGCAGCTATCTAAGCTGCGTGCCAAATCAATCAAAACTAAATTTGTTGATTGATTTTAAAAAAAAATAAAAATAAAAATTGTTCAGCTTTGGTAATTTATTTGTCAACTGCGATGGGTTCAAGAAGATTTAAATTTTGCGATGGTGTTTGCAGTGGTCTTTAGATTGGTATTTGGTTTTTTGTATGGAAGCCAGCGGTGGTTGAAGAGATTTGGATTGTTTGGAGAGTTTAATTTGATAAAAGTTAAAAGAGTTTGACAAGTCATGAGTGGGTGCTGATGTGTAATTTTTTCATAATAAAAAATTTATCATATCATTTTAGAAATTGACACATCAGTTTTCTGTTGGACACATACTTAAAAAATACTAATTGAAGTTAATACATGGGTCAATAGAGCTTATTTTTTGAAATTTTAGATATTAATAGAGCTCACTTGAAAATTTAGGGACCAATTGCACTCATAAGACAAATTTTAAGGACCAATAATGTAATTTTGCCTATATTTAAACCTTTTTATGTGCTCTGAAAGCACATGGAAAGGCTCAAATAGGATGGCAATTTAAACACATGTAGTGTGCGTTTAACTCCAGCTTAAAAAGTCAACTTATTTTATTATTCAACTTATTTTTGCTACTATTCATGGACTCCATTGCACTTTTTGATATTATTCATGGATTCAGGGGCGGCTTGATGCATTTGGGGGTCTAAGGCGAAAATTGATTATCTTGTTTTAGATGCAAAATTAGTACTAATTAACATGAACTATGTAGAATTTTTTCTTTTTTTAGAAATTTTATTGACAAAAAAAATTTGACAATTTTTCATATTTGTTGATGTGGGAAATTGATAGTGGTAAGTAAAAGAGTGGTGTTAATAGTAGATGTAAGGATAAAATTAGGATTGGACCCAATATAGGATTGGGTTTTAGACCAATAAACCCAGACAATGAATTTGTAAAGTGTAGGTATAAGAACTAGTTCTATTTGGTAAGAAAGACATTAACAGTTGTTTATTTAAGAGAATCAACACTAATGAAATGAGAAAATTTGTCCTCGGCACAGTTCGAGGAGCTATATTATAATATCTAGTAGATGATCATTGTTACAAGAATTCAAATGATTATTACAAAGATTTCTTTTTCTTTTCTTTTTTTTTTTCTTTTGGGCCACTTCTCCATGCTATATACTATAATTTTGGTATCATCCTTACCATATACGTGTAGGTTAGTTTCTAGGAACTCCTTCTTTTCCCATCCAACACATCCCAGAACCTTCAACTATCAGTTGTAAGGCTACTTAACCACTGTTCAGGTATCACCTCCACATTAATGCGGCTAGAGAGTTAGCTGGGGTGCATTTAATGTGGAGATAGCAGTTTTTGAAGATATTTGTTACCTTCCTTTACTCATCCCTTATCCAATGTCTTACTTCTAATCATGATGCAATCTTGAAGGATGACTAGGATGATAAGACATTTTTACTAACCTCGAATCTTTGTTTCCGAGATGACTTTTCTCCTCGGACATATTTTAGACTATCATATACAATCTTTATTTCTTCTTCTTATACCATTTCCATCATAACCTTATTTGACCATCCTCGGATTAGTTAATATTCTCGGATTGGGCCATAGGCCCAATTCATACAGTTTTAATAGTACCTTCTAGATAACTGGCCCCCACAGTAGACATAGATGAGAACTAGTAAAAGTTTATTAACTCAACTCTTAATATTATTCTCATTTTTTTTAGAAATGCAATATTCACAATATTTTTTACAATAAATCCTAGGTTTTAAGTTGTTTTTGTTTTCTATTTGAAAATATCACTATAATTATTTTTTTGCCATCAATAACGGGCTGTACAACCTGCTACTTAGCATTAGTTGTAAAAGTGTTGTGAAAAATATTGTAGACGTTGCATTTTTCTCTCTTTTTTATTTGTTTTTCATTTGGTAAAAAAATATTAGTTTATTTATTGATTAAAATTTGGGGGCCTTTTTTTTACTTAGGGCCTTAGGCGACCGCATCCCTTGCTCTACCATTCAGCCGGCCCTGCATGGATCCCACTATACTAATTCAGCTAACTTTTACCTTTATTTACGGTACTTTCAGCAAAAAGAATTTAGTTTTAATAAAATAAGTGGATTCCAAACAGCCCTATAGTTTGTTATTTATAATTTGAATTACACCCCATCGGCCTTGACTTCTAATTAACCAACTTATCAAGAAATTCTAGGTGCACTTCCTTTCCACTTGTGTATGGAACTCGCTCGATCTTTGGATGGTGTGGCTCCTCAGGTGGATGTAATTTGTACAAGTCCAACATATTAAATTATGTGAATTGTTACATCCAATATATTAGATGTCTTCCAAATTTCTTTACCTCTACTTGAACCGGCTGAATTTGTTCCACTATATTATTGTTGAGGTCCGAAAATCATGGACTTTAGGCAATCTAACCAAGTTCAATGCATGTTTCAGAACCTTCCATGATAGAAAATAGAGAATGGTGATTGTCTGGTAAAACTATGGACAACACGTTGTAGTCAAATTCAGCTTTTGCAAGTGCATTATCCTATGGCTCTGTCTTATCCTGGCAAATACTACAAGTTAAATTCCTCAAAGTTCTATTCATTGCCTCACCTCAAATTAATTTGCCCTGAGGTGCATGATACTGCTATAATTTAAGCTCATGTCAAACTTAATTCCTCCACAAAGTGAGCCAAAAGTGAGCAAGTATTTTTGGATAATGGTCAAAAGAAAATTTTCTAAAAGATAAATTCTGAAAAAATTTTGAGAGATTTTTTTAAGAGAGACATTAGGTTGTTTTAATGCAGCATCACTCTCTTCAATTAGCTTCACATAATCAATTTGAGAGGACCTACTAATGGACTTTGCGTTAGGACTTCCAAAAACTCAAAGGGGAGTAGACTCCATGTTTGTTCTTGTTGGTAGGTTTTCTAGATGGTCCTGTCGCAAGATTTTCAATGATGCACAATTGCAAAATTATTCATTCAAGAGATTGCGTGGTTGCAGGAAATTCTAAATTCCACTACTTTTGACCATTATTCAAAAAAAATTCACACAATTTAAGCTTTAGATTACATGAATGTATATTAGTTGTAAAATCTTGATGTGGCTTGATTTTCTTATCGGATAGCTTGCTCTTTTCATCCAATATGTCATTTTGATTGTTGTATGATTGTTGTAAAGTTTAATATATTTTGGAATTGATTGAATTTGCATGTTCATCGAAGTCTCGGATTACGTTTTTACTTTTTAATGATATTGACTTGCAATTATGATCATTTTAATCAATGAATAATTTTTTAAGCAAGTAAATATTTTACAAAACAAATTTGAATGAAAAGGAAATTATTTTGAATTATGTGAAGACTAATTATTATATCTTAAACAGTGTTACATACATACTTTATGTACAAGTAATATATAAATACATATGTGTTTAAATTATTCAATATTCTAGGATCAACACTCACTCTTTCATAGTGAGTCTCACTAAAAATTTAATTAACAAAATCCATTTTTATGTGAGAAAGGGTAACACATGTGAATGGTTAAGTAGGTAGATATAGTTATCAAATTTCACATCATTATCAAAACGCACATTGTTTATGTAGCACAAACTCCTGACATAGTTTTCGTAGTTGAAACCAGTAGAGCAGCGTACAGGTTTCTTTATGAAATCAAACTGGTTTTGCAATGCCAGAGTTTTTCAAACTTATCAATCCTTCATAAGCAATTGACAGAATGGAATTTAAACTAGATCGTCCTAAGCATCTCAGCCCCTGTTTCAGTTGATAGGAAGACGCTGTCAATGTACTGCAGAACAACTTTTGCCGCATTAATGTACTTCTGAATAGGCTCCTTCAATGAATCCTCTGATAAAAGCAAAGAAAATTCAGAAGAACAAAATCAAAACCATTCAAAATATGTAATAATTTTTAATATATATATATTGTTATTGTTGTGCAGATAGCACCCTAAGACTCAAATCAATAACAGTAAATAAGCGGAAATTAAATAACATGCACACACAAAGAACACAAGAATTTACGTGGTTCGGCAAACTGCCTACCTCCACGGAGATGACCGAGGAATTTCATTATAAAAATAGAGAGATACAATAGTGCACAAGAACACTCTCAAGAAACCTAAATCCCAATGCACCCTAACTCTCTCTCACCCACAAGACAAGAAAACACTATTCTTTCTTCAAGAAAACACTATTCTTTCTTCTTATGTGGCTGCTGCTAGGTTTTTAGGAATTACTCCCTCAACTTGCCCTATAACACAAACCTAATATATGCATATATATATATATATATATATATATATATATATATATATATATATATATACATGTCATAGGTCGGCTATTACAAGGAGTTACAATCCTAGTTGTATTCGGTTTTCTAATACTGCTTGTATTTGGTTTATAAGAACGAATTGGGCTTGGTAATTCAAGCCACACGGGGCCCAACATCAACAGTTATAATTAATATAAAAAAGGAAGTCAATTTTTGCTTGAGTGAAAACTTATTCACTACTGGTGTAATTGTGTTTATCATATATGTCGAACAATAGCACGATTAAAACTCAGATATAGAAATTAAACTATTAGAAATGTGAGAAAAATACTATGCATTATCATCAGTGTATAGCTGTATAGGAATTGCCTCAATCTATGCCTTCACGTACCTAGTTAAGGTTAGCACACCAGATTTGGGCCAAACATGTCGAAACCTGATATTCTAAATTTCCAATAGAGTATATATCAAGATAGATTACGAGAAACCAATTTGACTTGGAATACTAGATATTGAAACCGTACGTCTAGGTGTGCGAAATTGTTTGAAAATTTTACTTAGTTGACCATGAGTCACGAGATGCAATGGAGTGGAGCTACTGCTAATTGAACTCGATACATTTGGTCTACTTGTAAAACACACATGATTGTGACTTGTGAGCAATAGATCTTCAGACTCATGGAAATATATAGGAGTATAATAACACTTTTATCCTTTATGTTCAACACCATATCCAAGGAAGACGTAGAGGCGAGAACATGATTGTAGTTTAGTTTGTTCCTGAGATTGGAGCAGGACAAAGTTGAAGAACCATACATCTTAAGTTGACTATTAGTGGGAGATCGAGGTCCCAAATAATTGTTCATGAGGAGTTTGGTCATTGAGGATAGAAGAAGGTAACTTGTTAATTGTTTGTAAAACAATGGATATGGATTTTTCTGAATAGTGCAAGAATAAATACAACCAGAATGTATAAAAGTTTATATTTGGACAAACTAAAACTAGCAATGTAACGAGGAATTCTTACCATCTTCATTTAAAATCTTCAATAAGAGGTCCGGAGGAGGAAGTTCTTCCAATGCAGCAAGCACAATATTCTTGGACAAACCGACCGACAAACTAAAACATTCACCGGCAGTCCATCCAGGATATGGAACAAAAACTTGCTCATAAGCTACTGCAAATGTCTCAACAGAATTTTGCCTGCCATAAAAAAAGATCTATGAAAAAATAGTTTGCATACATGCAAAGCCAATAGTTGTATTACATGATAAAATTGTATTTGACTTCGCTACAACCCTAAAATGGGTCTTAATATATATCTTTTGTTTATTAAGGAGAAGTCAATTCATCCCTGAATTTCAATACCATTTGTTGATACCGTATATTTTAATTGTCTAGCCTCTTAATTTTGATGAAAGTTTGATTTCTAATTTCAGGGACATAATTTCATGGTTCAAATGGTAGATCTTTCTTCTTTTTTTTGGCTCAATTTTCATTAAGATGACCAAATATGCTTAATTTTTAAATAAAATCCAACCACTTGATTGAATTAAGTTTGATAACATAGTAAAGACCATGAAATTCCCTTCAATGTCATAAACAAAATTAAGTTTGAATCGAGAGAGATATCGCAAAAATAAGAAAATTACTCAATTAAATATTTATTTTGATATTTCCTAGGAAACGTGTTTTATTGTTGTAAAATCTGCTTTAGTTTCCTTTGAAATGTCATTCTGAATTCTAATGGAGTTTGCGCTCTAATTGTTTTTCCTTTGGCTAGATGAATCCCACTATTTTGGACAAAAATATCATTTCATCGATTTAAGATGCACACCTTGAAGCCTCATTTTAATTGTGGGAAATCCTTTGACTTTCATGGAATGTAAAATTATTTTTATTATGTCCAATCATTTCACAACGAATTTTCATGATTAATTATTAAATTGGTCCTATATAAATTCTGTTGGGAAGATACATATTCCTTGAAAATTCACTCAGTTCCTAATTTATTAAGATGCAAGTCCAAGTTCGATTAAAGTGGGTCAATTTTTATTTTATTATTACTAGTCACAACCCTACACAACACTTGGAAATATATAACTATTTTTCAATAAAGTGTAATATATAAAAAGAAATTTTTGTTTCAAGTATTTTTTTTTTTTTTTTTAAAGATTTTTACAAGTATTTTTTTTTTTTTTTATCTTTTTATCTCTATAATTATTTTATTTTATTATTTTTGGTGTGTTTAATTAATATTTTTTTGAAGTAAATCGAAATGAATCGAAGTGGATGGAAATGGACTGAATCGTATAGAAGTGGGTCGAATGGACAAAAATGCTACATAAACTATGCTATATATAATAATAAATAAACATCTGATAGATTTAGATTCATGCAGTATTGTTTTTAATTCAATTTCCCATCACTTTATGCATATTATGCGATAATATATACTTGGGCCAATATCCATCATTAAAAAAAAACATAAAATTCACAATAAAAGATTCCTAAAATAAAGAAGAAAACCTGCCTCAAATATTGTTGACTGTTCCCCTCGGTCGATTGTGCAGCAACTCTACCACATAAACAAAAAAATTAGTAATGTTCAACTAAAGGCCAAAGACCTAAGAGAGGCCTGGGCCGAGCAGGAATAAAATTGAACTACAGGAATTTAGAGTACAGTCTCCATCGGGTGATTTTGGAATTCATAGGAGCATTTTGATTATTTTTGTGAAGTTTTGGCGGACTTGTGGCTTAAAAAATCAATAATGGCGGAGTTGTAGATCCCGCTAATACTCAGCAAAGTAAAACTCCAAATCTTGGATTATTGCTGGATGTAATAGTTTGCCATTGGATGATCAGTACTCTATCACTGAACTGGAAAACAAAGTTACAGCTGAAAGTCCAAGAATATTGCTAAATGAGTAATACTTTGCATCCAGACCAGTCGAGTTGTCGTAGAACAGGCATAATTGTTATTGAACAAATTTTGTTGATACTAAATGGGTCACTTCACCACGAAATGTGGCTTTTGCCAAAGAATTAAAGCAATAGTTATGTATTGTATTGTTAGCGCGCACTATCGTTAAAGTGCACCTAAGCTAAGCTAAGACTCTTAAGCATCTTTTTTATTAATTCATGCAAACTACTTTTCTTATTTAAGTAATTTTCTAATATTTTTTCTTTTCTTATTCTAGTACTTCCCTAATATAATTAAATCCAATTCAATCTTCCAAATTCATCACCAACAGTTTGCTATGTCATTTATGTTTCTCTCCATACATTAGTTAGGCATGAATATTGTTTATTAATACATCTCGTATTTTCATTAGGGTACAAAATGGCAGCCTTTCTTTGACCATTTGACAATGAAGGAATTTCGAACTTAGCGTCCATTTGAAGATAATTTATCTAAATTTTTACTAAAAATATGTTAAAGTATACTTATATTTTAAAATTTTTTTTAAAAGTAATAAAAAAGTAGAAAAAAATGATGTTTTAAAAAATTATACATAAAAACTAAAACTAAAAAACTAAAAACTGAAACGGATGTCATACATGCTCTTAATGTCCTCTCTTTAACCCGAATTCAAGAACTCCCCAATTAAATCTCAAGGTGTGCCAAAAAACCTTTACACACATGAATCATGACACACTAATAACTTAAATATATAGTTTTGAAAATTTCTTCTCCAAAAATAATAAAATAAAAGAATTTTTTATGATATTAATAAGATATTTTTATTCACATATAAATCTAATTAGAGTAACGCTACAATTACAACTATTTTCCAATTCGACCTAGTGCTGCTCTTCAATGAATGGTGGGTTATGTTTTCAGCCACCTAATAGGCTCAAGTCAAGTTCAAGTTGAGTCCAAACCCGAGTTGACCCAACTCATGAACACCCTTAATTAATTAAGTTTTCTTTTTCTTTTCTTTTTTGAGAAGTACCCTTAATTAAGTTAGTTATTTATTTATTTATTTATTTTTAATGGAAAACACACAGAATTAAGATATGGAAAATGGATAATTTGACGTACCTGCCGCTAGCAAGAATTTTCTCAAGCACTTCCCTCGCCAAGTCAATTACACGCCTAAATCGCGCCAGGGTTCTGCATGGGCTACCTTTATCCCTCGCAGTACCATTCTTAATTTCACTTTCCACTAAATCCTGTATTGTGTCGTATTTCTTTGAGGCTTCCAAAAAGTGATCCACCTTTGGTTATATTACATATAAGGAGAGACAGAGTGAGCAAACTGAGTTCAGTAATATTCTATGGTTGAAGCAGATATATTGTAAGTTATAATCAAAACTATATATTCTATAGTTCACACACCTTGGTTTGGGGGTCCAGGTCCGGAAACTTAACAGTGATGCCAAAGTAGAAGATAGCAGTATAACTGATACGGCAAAACTGAACCAGGTCGCTGACCTTGATGTGTGGATTGTCCGAGTTTACAGTATCAGCAAGCACCTGAAGTGAATCTGCCAACTTCCTCACGGGATTGTCCCGTGTCGCCATTGCAAGAGAGCTAGATCACGGTTCACACAGAAGGTTAGCTTGTTTTAGTAGCAATATAGCAGCGTGTAGAGAAGTGTGAATAGCTAGCTAGCTGCACAACTAGTCTGCAAAATGTTTTTGGAACATGATTTTTATGATGAGTTTTCAAAAACAGTGCAGTCAAACAATTTTCTTTTGGTTCTTACATGATTTTACTTTTGAGCACTTAAAACACATTTTAAAAACGCAAGAACTTACTGAACAAGCTCGGCTTTCACGCGTTTGAATTTATTCTTTGCTACTTGTGGCGAAAACCAAGCGAAGCTACGGCCGGTATTGATGCTTTGTGTTGTTTAAGTTTTTTTTTTTTTTTTTTTAAATAAAAATACTTGCCAAACAAGCTCGGCTTTCACACGTTTGAATTTATTCGATGCCTCGGCCGGTCTTAATGCTTTGTTTTGTAATTTGTTTTTTAATGGAAATACTATGTCTTACTATGACTGTGAGTGCTATACTTTGTACTACCAATCACAATTCACAATGGTTTCAAAAAAAAAAAAAAATCACAATTTACAACATTTTCCCGGCCCCCCAACCCCCCCCCCCCCCCCCCCCCCCCCCCCGCGTAAAAAGTATTCAAAATTTTAAAATGAAATAAGTAAATAAAAATTAGATACATGGCAGTGAATTCCATAGCAGATCCTATCCTTCAAAAATACAAAACTAGCATATATTAGCACATGTGACATTTTGCTCCTGATCACAAGCTTTATTAAGGGATGGAAAGGGTCATTACTCATTACTAGTTTATGTCTAGAATAAGTAATTATTCAATATTTGGGAATACAACAACAAAGTACTCTATCCTTTCATTCTCAAAAAAAAAAGTACTTTATCCTTTCACATAATAAATGAGTCACACTAATTGAATTCATGATTGTATTCATTATTTTTGTAAGAGAATGGAATATATACCAAATCGCTGTATTTTTATAGTACCCAATAACTTTGTCAATTTAAGGATAATTTTTTGAGTTTGAGGAGCAAGCGAAGAGCACGATGAGCTGCAAACTTTCATAAATCAAAATCTTAAAAATAAAATAAAGTAAAATAAAAATAAAAATTTATATATATATATATATATATATATATATATATATATATATATTTAAAAAGACCTCAATAGGTTGAATGACTCAAAATAGTGCATACATAGGAAAACATAACACATGTTATGGGGGGTAAAAGACCAGGAGGCCCATGTCAATGTCTAGATTGGGCTAAGGGCCCAACCTAAGGAAAAACCCCTCCTCGGCCATGGGGAGACTCCTCCTCGGCATGGATGTAGCCGAGGATAAAGGGAGCAACCTGCCACTGGTAGTGACACTCCAGATCGTTCCACGAAATAGGAAAAGTACTAAAGCAAAAAAGGACAACGGAGAAAATGGAAGTGTCTGAGGGAAAGGCTGCCATTATTGCATTCAGTGCCTTGTGCCTGACACAGCCATACTTTTCTGCCTTTACAACCACTCCCAACAATTGGAGGGAAGGGCTGATAGGACAAGTACCTACCCTAGGGACCCCATTCAAGAGGAAGGAAACGACTATAAAAAGGGAGTGGAAAGAGACAGAAGGGGCGGGGCGGAGACCCCCCAACACACCAGAGGCACCAGAAAAAGCTCCTCGAATCGCGCTGAGGACCAATCCTCTCTGGTAAACTCAGTCCATCTCAGCTTGATCGTGAAGAACACCGTGATAACCGTTGTCCATACACTCAAGCCTAGCTCTTTGGCCCACTCTCGACAAATTCATTGTACTGGACTCACTGGTCTAAGGTCCCATGCATCTTGGGCTTGGCCTGAAGAACGTGACCCTACACATGTATATTACTCAAATTAAAAACATGTAGCTCAAATAAATAATTTAAAGGGGTTAGCAAGGTTAACCTAGACCAAAATTCCAATGTGGAATCATTAGTGATGAATATCGAAGCAGTTTATTTCTTAGCAAATTAATGTGCAAATTAAAAAGATACAAAAGTTGTGTTAAATCCAAGCATTTTTAACACATTCTTGGCCCATTAGTCTAACAATATTGGTCATGGTCTAAGAAGACGAACCTAATGGATGAGGTACCCAAGGAGGGCCCATGGATCTACAAAATGGGTCGAAACTTCAAATTCTTCTTAGGTTTACACATGTAAAATATATAAATATATTACATCATGCATGCATAAATATGTTTAGGGAGTGGGTTTGAGCGCTCCTTATATTGGACGAAAGGTCTCAAGCCCAACTGGCCCAATACAATGAATTTTTAGAGAATGGGTTTAAGAACTAAGTCTTAGTCTGAACCACAATCACTGGACACGATTAGGTGCGGGCTAAGCAATAAGGAAATGGGTTAAAGTATGGAATTTTGTCCTCGGGCGTTTCGTCCGAGGAACTTAGTATTCTTCTTCTTCTACTTTCAGTACTAGGTTACAGTGGTTTTCAAAACCATGCAGACTGCCACAGTCTTCTCCTTTTTCTCTCCTCCTGCTCTTTTTCCGCGATCCCCCATTCTTGGAGGGTCTCTCACATTATATACTTCTTTCTAGTCGATCTTGACCCTCCACCTGTTGATCGTGCAGGTCATTACTCGAGTGCTCGTCCCATCAGCCACCTTCCCAAACCCTCTGTGAGTTGCGGCAACCAAGGCCGCACTGTTCAGGGGTCCTTTCCTCATTAATGCGGCCAGAATGTTAGTTGGGTGCATTCAATGTGGAGGTGACAGCTTCTCCTTGAATTGCTCCTACACCATACCCCCATGTGTGTCCTACTGTACTCGTCCTTTCTTCTAGGGGCAATCTCAGAAGCTGCCTTTGATGGCATGCCGTTCTTTCCTTCTGGGGTCTGGAGTGCCGAGGACAGGATCGTCCTCGGCAACATCTCTAGGCCATTTGGGCTTTCTTTGTACGTCCTCGGGCATTTTTCCCTCCTCAGCGCGGGCCTTGGGCCTGGTATAAAGTGGGCCGGGGTTGTCGAATTCTTTGGCCCCACAATAGCCCCTCAAAATCCTGTTGTCCGGCTCCTCGGGCGGAGAGGAGGGTTTTAGTGACATCGGACCTTTGTCATGGCTTGTCAAGTCTTGTCCTTCATCAATGCCAGAGCCTCTTCGCTTGCTTGAGGCACGTTCCTAACTCCTTGGTATACGAGGCATGCCTTCATTAAATGCTGGTGGCTATGTGCTCCCCACGTGCAACGGTGCGATGATAATCTAACGGTGGAGATTTCCTCACTTTTATGGGCGGGAAAACCCACACAGTTATTTTTAATGGGAGGTATAAATACCCATTTGACCGGACTTGTCTCTTTACCTTTGCACTTAAGAGTTCTTGCGCACATATCCTGAGTTCAGTCAGACTTCCAGCCAAACTCAAGTCTCTTTCTAGCATAAAAAGCCTGTTCGAGGAGTTTTTCCTCATTTCTGTAAGTTTTCTTCTCTCTCCAACTCGCGTTTTCTCTCTTCTAAGTTTATCTTTCTCTTGTTCCTCTCCTTCTTTTGTCATCCCCTGAGTCTCTTTAGCGGTTTCTAGAGATGGGTAAATTAAAAAAGTTGGTTGAGACCGAAGAGACGATGGAAAAATTAATCGTCGATTATAGGATACCCCCCAATGTAGGTTTGAGGCACTGTGAGGAAGGGGAATGGCATTTGAGGAGAAACGCGGGTGAGGTGGTGATTCCCTTGCTCGCCTTCATAGAAGGGGGTGTGAGAATCCCCATGGGGCCAGTAATGAGGAATTACCTTAGGCACTTCCGATTAGCTCCCACCCAGTGCGCTATTAATGTGTTTAGGATCCTGGGTTGTGTGGATGCCTTAAACGAGAAAATGGGGCTACGATTAACCCACCACGACGTAAACTGGTGCTACAACCTCCAACTCCTGAAGGGCAAATCCTACTATATGAAGACGAGGGACGATAAGGTTCGACTTATTCAGTGCCTTCTTGAGTCCAACAAAGGGTTAAACAAGGACTTTTTCATTGTGTCTGGGGAGTGGCACGATGGCCTTCCTTGCCCAACGGTGGAGGGGGAGCCAAGTGGGGTATCGAGAGTAGGAAAGGGATGATCTTCTTTGCCATCATGATTTGCACGGTTCGGCCACTAATATGAACATGTCTTCTTTTTGCAGATCCACACGCCTTTCAACGACACTTCCACCTGATCAATCGAGGAGATTTAGAGACTATTCTTAAGGCGGCGGTTTTTATAAACAAGGCGGACAACCAAGTCAGAGCCACTCACAAGATCTTGGGGTACGATCCTATCCAGAGGTCATTCGCTGCCCCGAAGCACATGATCAGAGCTAACGATCCTCGGTTTCAGAAAATCACTGTAGCAGAGCACGGATTTCTAATCCCCGAAGGATCTTCTATTCCAGAGGGAATCCCGTTGGCTGGCTCTTCTTCGTCCCACCAAGCAGCGGAGGCCGAGAGTGATTTGGGTTTGCCTGAAGAAGGATTCGGTGTGTTTGACCAAGCTAGTCCGTCTGAGGATCCTTCTGGTGACTTGGGTGACCCCGACTTGTCCGAGGCGGATCTCTTGTCAGCGGGGACATCTTCTCAGGCGGAGATGGGTTTTAAGAGGAAGCCCCAGACAAGCCTATTCGACCTGATTGAGGGCCAGTCGGGGAAGGATGCACCAGGGAAGTCACAATCCAATCCTCCTCCTCCTTCACCACAGCCTCAGCCTGTTCGGACCAGGTCTTCTCCCTCCCGATCATAGCCACCCTCTCCCCGATCTAGACTTCCTGCTCCTGCCCAATCGACTCTACCTCCTTGGCCTGAGCCCATCGACCCAAAGAGGAAGAGGAGTTCCAAGGGTAAAGAACCAATGGATGGGGGGAAGTCTTGCACGTCTCAAGAGGAGGGCGATGCCCCGCAAGCTCAAAAGCAACTAAAGATTGGGCATCAAGGCTAGGGCAAGGAGGTCGATGCTCAACCCACGCCCGAGGCTTAACTTCCTGCCCCAATGCTCCACGGGGAGCCATTGATGGAAAATGCCTCCCTGAGGGACTTCCGAAGCGACGAAGGCGCTTATGTGGCCGACGCGTTGGAGAGGACCCTGCTACTCCCCACTGATATGGACGAGTTAAAGAATAAGAGGAGGCAGGAGGTCTTCCTTAGCATGAAGAGGTACTTGGGCATGGTAAGGCTTCTAATTTCCCATTCATAGTGTGTTTGTCCCAATTGGCAGGCTGTCCAGGTCACTTATAGGCTAAAGGATGAGGCTAAGGCGCAGAGCAAGTCCTTGGAGCTTAAACGCAACAAGCGCGTGGACGCTGCGCGGACCCTTAAGAACTCTAAGGCTGACCTCTCCAAGGCCAGGGAGGATCTAAAGGAGATGACCAGGGCCAGGGATAGTGCTGAAGCAGGCCTGGCTGGTGCCCAAAAATAGGCCGAGGACCAAACAAGGCGCTTGCTCGAAGCCGAGGAACAATTGAAGATTGCCAAGGAGCAGATCGATGATTTAAAGAAGAGGCTGTCCGAGGCGGAGAAGGCTAAGGGCTTCGTGAAATGGGCCAGGGACGAAGCCTTAAGGGCCAAGAGAGAGGTGGAGTTTGCTAGGACGAAGGCCGAGAGCTCCAAGGAGAAGGCCGAGGAGGAGGCCTATGACACGGGGGTGGCTGATACCCAGGCCATTCTTAAGGCTCAAATCCCTAGAGTATGCAGGCTCTACTGCTCCCAGGTCTGGAATGAAGCCCTCAAACAAGCTGGGGTGAAGGCTTCATCCGATCTGTGGAAGGCAGAGAAGGTATACTATCCTCCGGCCATCCGTGAGACCACCCCTGCCAACTCCGAGACTGTGAGTGCTCTAGAGGAGGCTGAGGCTGCTCGGCCTGAGGCTGCCCTGGCCGTGTCCACCACTAATAAGCCAGCCAAGGGGGGCAAGCTTCCTGGGGTGACAGAAACACGTGGTAGTTCGAATCCTAAAGCGCCCCAGGAGGCTACCGGATCTATAGTCAGCATTAAGGACTCTCACGCCGAGGAGCCACCTCTCTTGGTTCAGCCCCTTCAAACCATTTCCCCGGCTGATGTCACCCAGGGTCCCGAGGCCAATCCTGCCTAGCTTCCCAAGGAAGGGGATATCTCCCAGGGTCCTGAGGCCAATCCTGCCCAGCTCCCCAAGGAAGGGGCCAAAATAAAATTGAAGAAGTTGGGGTCCCGGCTAACTTTTGTATTGGTTTTAGTTTAGTTTTTAGTTAGTTCTCTTTTGTTTTAAGGACCTTGGAATGGTTTGTAATTAAGTTTTTTTGACTACATGTATGAAATTCGTTTCTTCCTTTTTCTTTTGAATTATGCGTTTATTGTCATCACCAATATTACTATTACTGCGAATCTCGTGTTTTGTGAATTAGTTATCCTAACGGGTATGAATGGTTGTGCACATAATACATTTGAAATTAAACCCCTAAATTCTAACTCGCCGGCGTCATGGGGACACTTGGTTTGCGTTTACCCATGTTTTTAGGGGGCTGAGCGTGTGATCCGAGGTGCCGAGCATGCACTTGGGTCATATCCACAGCTTTTACGAATCTTGGAGTAACTAGTTTCCCTATAAGTTTGAGTTCGAGGACCATGCAAGACCTTGGTTCTATCTAGTACTTAGATTCTTCTTTGAGTAGCTAGTTTCCCCATAGGTTTGAGTCCGAGGACCATGCAAGACCTTGGTTCTGTCTAGTACTTAGATTCTTCTTTGAGTAGCTAGTTTCCCTATAGGTTTAAGTCCGAGGACCATGCAAGACCTTGGTTCTGTCTAGCACTTAGTCTTTTGGAGTGACTAGTTTCCCCATAGGTTTGAGTTCAAGGACCATGCAAGACCTTGGTTCTGTCTAGTGCTTAGACAGTTGCCAGAATGCGAGACGTGTAATCAGGATGGACTTAAAATTTGAACTAGAAAAATGCTTTTATTAATAATAATACCTTCTTAGGCTATTTACATTCCATGGACGGGGTACAGCTTTTTCATCTAAGTCTTCTACGTAGTATGCTCCTATTCTCGCGACTGAAGTAATTCGGTATGACCCTTCCCAGTTGGGTCCAAGCTTTCCCCATGATGGGTTTTTGGCAACACCCACAACTTTCCTCAGCACTAAGTCCCCAGGCGCTAGCGGTCTAAGCTTCACATTGGCATCATATCCCTGTTTGAGCTTCTAGTGGTAATAGGCCAACTGGACCATTGCCTTTTCTCTTCGTTCGTCGATCAGATCTAGGTTCTTCCCTAGTAATTCGTCGTTACTGTCCGGGGTAAAGGAGCTCGTCCTCAGCGTTGGAAAGTTTGCCTCTAGAGGGATAACAGCCTCAGCCCCATAGGTCATGGCAAAAGGTGTCTCCCCTGTTGACCGCTGTGGTGTAGTCCGATAAGTCCATAGGACGTGCGACAGCTCTTCCACCCATCTTCCCTTGGCGTCATCTAGTCTCTTCCTAAGCCCGTTAACTATGATCTTGTTGACAGCCTCGGCTTGCCCGTTTCCTTGAGGATAGGCTGGAGTTAAGTACCTGTTAGTGATCCCCAGCTCGCAGCAGTATCTTCTGAAGGCCTTGCTGTCAAACTGGAGTCCATTGTCTGAAATGAGGGTGCGAAGGACCCTGAATCATGTAACAATGTTTCTCTAAATGAATTTCTTAGCATCCACGTCCCTAATGTTGGCCAGAGGCTCAACTTCGACCCATTTGGTGAAGTAATCTGTGCCGACCAGTAGATATCTCTTATTTCCTGCTGCCTTTGGGAAAGGTCCTACAATATCCAGGCCCCACTGGGCGAACGGCCACGAACTGGACAGAGGGTTGAGGACTCCGCCTAGCTGATGAATATTCAGGGCGAACCTTTGGCACTGGTCACACTTTTTAACATACTCCAGGGCTTCCTTCTGCATCCCCGGCCACCAATATCCCTGGATAATGGCTCGATGCGACAGAGATCTTCCTCCTGTGTGACTCCCGTAGATCCCTTCGTGCAGCTCTTCAAGCGGTAGTTCCGATGCCTCAGGGTGGACACACAGTAAATATGGCCCGAAATATGAGCGTTTGTACAATTTGCGGTCCCCGGACAACCAGAACTGAGGAGCTTTTCTTCGTATTTTCTCTGCCTCCGACTTTTCCTCGAGCAAGATGTCATCTTTGAGGAACCTCACCATAAGGTCTATCCAGCTAGGGCCCACTCTGACCTCATGAACATGGACCATGCCTCTGGCTACTTCATTCACTCTGTCCAAATGCTCGACGAGAATAATTCGAGGCAAATCCCCTGCCGAGGAGGTGGCAAGCATGGCCAGTGAATCTGCATGAGTGTTTTCACTTCTGGAGATGTGCGACAAGCTGAAAAAGTCGAAGCTCGGCTGTAGGCGTTTGACCTGGCTTAAGTACTCTTGCATCCTTGCATCTCTGGCCTCTAATTCTCCCTCTACCTGGCCCACTACTAGTCTCGAGTCCGAGAACATCTCCACTGCTTTTCCTTCCATTTTCTGTACCATGGCGATTCCTTGTAGCAAGGCCTCATACTTGGCCTCGTTGTTCGTGGCTGAGAACCCGAGTCTTAGGGACTTCTCTATGATGGTTTTCTTGGGAGATATTAGGACTAGCCCCACTCCGAATCCCCTTTGATTTGCTGCGCCATCAACGTACACCTTCCAACACGGGAGCCCTGGTGTAGAGATTACTCCAACCGATTTTCCATTCATGTTCTGCTCCTTTGCCACTATTTCTACTGGTGGTTCAGCAAATTCGGCTACTAAGTCAGCTAGGACCTGACCCTTTATAGAGGTCCGAGGCATGTATTTGATGTCAAAAGCTCCCAGAATTGTGATCCATATGGCGATCCTTCCAGTGTAATCGGCGGTTCGAAGTATAGACTTCAAGGGTAGTTGAGTTAGAACAACCACTGTGTGGGCTTGGAAATAATGGGGAAGCTTTTGCATAGTGTGGACCACAGCCAGTATGGCTTTCTCCAAGGGTAGGTATCTGACCTCAGCTTTATGCAGCGACTTACTCACGTAATAGACTGGCTTTTGGATGCCATTGTCATCCCGTATTAGCACCAAGCTCACAGCATGGGGGGCCACAGCAATATACGTGTACAGAACTTCATCGGCCTCGGGACTGGACATGATAGGTGGCCGGGATAGGTACTCCTTGAGTTGCTGGAAGGCCACAACACAGTCCTCAGACCATTCAAACCCTTTCCACTTGTTGATCAAGAGATAGAACGGTCTACATCTATCCAACGACCTGGAAATGAATCGATTGAGGGGTGCGATCATCCCAGTAAGCTTTTGGACCTCTTTTGCATTTTGTGGTGGTTTCAGGTCGTTTATAGCCTTGATCTAGTCGGGGTTAACCTCGATTCCCCTATGAGTAACCATGTAGCCTAAAAACTTGCCTGACCCCATGCCAAATGAGCACTTGGAAGCATTTAGGCGCAGCTTATGCTTCTTCAAGATGCCAAAGGTGCTGCCAAGGTCCCTTAAATGCTCGGACACCACTTTACTCTTCACCACCATGTCATCGACATAGATTTTGATGCTCTTGCCCAATTGTGGTTCGAATATTCTTGTCATCATCCTTTGATAAGTGGATCCCACATTCTTTAGACCAAACGGCATTACCTTATAATGGTAATTCCCAGTTGGTGTCACGAAGGCTGTTTTCTCCTGATCCTCCAGCACTAGTGGTATTTGATGATAGCCTTGAAAGGCATCTAAGAAGCTCATCCGAGGATGGCCTGTTGTCCCATCCACTAACTGGTCTATCTGAGGCATTGGGAACGGGTCCTTAGGGCATGTATTATTTAGGTCTGTGAAGTCCACGCAAACTCGCCATTTCCCACTTTTCTTTTTGACCACCACAGTGTTGGCCAGCCATTCGGGGTAAAAGACTTCTTTGATGGCCCCAGCATGCTTAAGCTTCGCCACTTCGTCCCTGATCGCATCGGTATGCTCTTTTGACGGGTGACGGGGTGGTTGCTTTTTGGGAGTGGTGGCCGGGTTGACATTGAGGTGATGGCAGATGAAGGCTGGGTCGATCCGGGGGGCATCGCAGGCATCCCATGCAAATACGTCAATATTTCTTTTAAGGAACTCAATCAGCTCCTCCTTCTCCTGAAGAGGCAGCCGAGCCCCTACTCGGAAGAATTTCTCCAGGTCGCCGCCAATAACCACCTCTTCTAGATCTTCGCATTTCACCTCTTCGACAGTTGTGTCAGGGGGCGAAACCGAGGCCTTTGATTACTATAAATTCTTCTCGGCGGAGGCTGAGGACTCCGCATCGAGCCGATGTGAGACGGTTGCTACTACGCATTACCTCACCGTGGGTTGGCAACCACGGATTTCAAAAACTTGGTCCCCTGAAGGGAATTTCACCTTCTGGTGCAACGAGGAAGCAATAGCTCCTAAGGTGTGGAGCCAGGGCCTACCGACGATGGCCGTATAGGGAGAGTAGGTGTCCACCACGATGAAGTTCACCTCCACTATCTCTGGGCCGGTCTTAATGGGTAGCCTAATCATGCCCATTGGGATGACAAGCTTCCCGTCAAAGCTCATCAGAGGGGAGTTGTAGGGCATCAAATCTTCTGGTTTTAACCCCAGCCCCTTGTAGAGGTCGGGGTACATAACCTCGGCCGTGCTGCTGCCATCCACCATCACTCTTTTCACATCGTAGTCCCCGATTCTGAGAGTGATTAGCAGGGCATTTGGATGGTCTCGATCTTGTATTCCTCTGAAAAACTCAAAACGAGATGAAAGTTCATTCTGGCCCTCTTCGGCCCTAGTTGGGACTCCTCGGGAGGCAGTTGAGCCACCGATAACACTCATGTAGGGCGCGTGCCTGTTCTCCCTGGCGTGGCCACAATTACGTTGATCGTTCCTACGGGTGGCCTCAGGGCAGGATCCCTCCTGGCTTCTTGATGGCCTTGATGACCATTGGAATGATACAAAAGGTGCTTCAGCTTTCCTTCCCGGACTAGCTGGTCCAGGTGGTTCCAGAGGTTCTTGCAGTTCTCCGTGGTATGCCCATGGTCTCGGTGGTATTGGCAATAAAAGTTCTAATCGCGCCTTGAGGGTTCTCCCACCATCTTATTCGACCACCTAAAGTATGCCTTGTTCTTGATTTTTTCCAACACCTGATGTACTGGTTCTCGGAATACGGCATTGACAGTCTGTGCGTTTGTTGTTCTGGATTGCCCTACGAAGTCCCTCCTTGGGCGGTTGTTATTATACCGGTCCGACCTGAAATCCCTCCTCTCCTGAGGGATAAGCTTCTCTTTTCCTCTTCCCTGCAACTAGTCTTCCTCCACTCGCTTATACTTGTCGATTTGATCCATCAGTTAGCGCATACTGGTGGCACGTTTGCCAGTCAGAGACTTCCTTAGGCCGTGATCGGCTGGGAGACTATTTTTGAAAGTGTAATGGCGACGTCGTCAAAATTGTCTTCCATTTCATTGTACGTCTCCCAATATCTGTTCAAGTAGGCCTTTAAGGTTTCTTCGTCATGCATGGATAGCGACAACAAAGCACTCAAAGGCCGAGGGGCTCTGCGGTTCATAACAAAGCGGGAGCCAAAAGCTTGGGTCAGCTGCTTATACGAATCTATAGAGTTCGTCTTTAGACCATTAAACCACCTCATCACCACTGGTCCCAAGTTGGACGGGAAAACCTTGCTCATTAGCGCCTCGTTCCTAGAATGGACAGCCATCCTTTGGTTGAACTGGCTCACATGCTCCACAGGGTCTGTTTTACCGTTATAAATGGCGAAGGTTGGCTGTTGGAACCGTCGAGGAAGTATGGCCCCTTCTATGTGATGCGTAAAAGGCGACTTGGAGAGTTGATCCAATGCCCTACTCATGGCATCGTTTCCCAAGCCCCTAGGAGATGGGCTCATGTGCTTACGCCTCCGGTAGTGCTCTTCTTCATGGGAGAAGGTCTCACTTGGGGGAGTCCTCGATCCTCGTCTATAGTCATCGTCACTTTCATCATCGGAGGGCATGTCAAGCCTAGAACGAGATTGCCTTTGCTGTGCATGGTGCAGCTTTCTCTTCAGATTGTCTATTTATGGACCGCTTATCGTTCTGTATCTGAGACATATGGCTCTTAACTTCTTTTGGTTGCAGGGCCCGGTTGTTATTTTGTCTCTAAAGCACGTGGCTGCCCGCGCGAGAGTGGCTCTTGCTGGTTTGAGTGGTGTTTATGCTTCGCTCTTGAAACCTTCCATTCTCTTCATTTCGATCACACTCGGGGTTAGGGAAGTTACCCTGTTGTTGGGATTTGGCTGGTTCGAGCTGATGGGAGCCTACTTGATGAGGGCTTGATCCTACCATGCCGAATCGTTGTCCTTACTAACACACAAGTTCTTCCCACAGACGGCACCAATTGTAGGGAGTGGGTTTGAGCGCTCCTTCTATTGGACGAAAGGTCTCAAGCCCAACAAGCCCAATACAATGAATTTTTAGAGAATGGGTTTAAGAACTAGGTCTTAGTTTGAAACACAATCACTGGACACGGTTAGGTGCGGGCTAAGCAATAAGGAAATGGGTTAAAGTATGGAATTTTGTCCTCGGGCGTTTCATCCAAGGAACTTAGTATTCTTCTTCTTCTACTTTCAGTACTAGGTTACAGTGGTTTTCAAGACCATGCAGATTGCCACAGTCTTCTCCTTTTTCTCTCCTCCTGCTCTTTTTCCGCGATCCCCCATTCTTGGAGGGTCTCTCACATTATATACTTCTTTCTAGTCGATCTTGACCCTCTACCTGTTGATCGTGCAGGTCATTACTTGAGTGCTTGTCCCATCAGCCACCTTTCCAAACCCTCTGTGAGTTGCAGCAACCAAGGCCGCATTGTTCAGGGGTCCTTTCCTCATCAATACGACCAGAACGTTAGTTGGGTGCATTCAATGTGGAGGTGACAGCTTCTCCTTGAATTGCTCCTACACCATACCCCCGTGTGTGTCCTACTGTACTCATCCTTTCTTCTGGGGGCGCTCTGGGAAGCTGCCTTTGATGGTGTGCCGTTCTTTCCTTCTGGGGTCTGGAGTGTCGAGGACAGGATCGTCCTCGGCAACATCTCTAGGCCATTTGGACTTTCTTTGTATGTCCTCGGGCATTTTTCCCTCCTCGGCACGAGCCTTGGGTCTGGTATAAAGTGGGCCGGGGTCGTCGAATTCTTTGGCCCCACAATATGCATATATGTTTTCATAAAAAAAAAAAAAAATATATATATATATATATATATATATAAATATTTATATATTTTTGTGTGTGTTAATATCCGTGTTTGCACACAAAGAAATGATAAATACGTAAATATGCACGTAAACATATATTATGAAACATAAACATACAAACATTTATATTGGCGAGAATATAAAAACACACACATATATTCCCTCAATATGTAGTGTGTTTATATTTTCATCAATATAAACACGCAACAACATATATATATTGAGGGTAATAAATAAACACATAAAGATAAGTATATTAACGCAAATAGACACATAAATCTATAGCTTAATGGAATCGAGACACATAAATGTGTACGTTGACCGAATCAAAAATACACAAACATATACACATACTTACCTATGTGTTTACATATAAATGTGTATGTTGATGAGATAAAAAAAAAATGATGGAATTCGTTCCTCAAAAAAAAAAAAAAAAAAAATGATGGAATTCAAAATATCAGGATATACCCTTTGGCGGATCCTCAGGTTCGTCGAACAAAAATGGCCTAACCCCACATGAGACCCTAACCACTGGTCAAAGACAAAGTATTAATTTTCGGGCATGCATGGAAATGGGCTCACACATTAGTCTAAAAAGAAGGTGACTAAATGAAAGAGGCATGGAAAAGTAGGTCTATTTGGTTGGGGAATGGAAAAGTAAGGGGAAAGAAAATATTTAATTTTTCCTAACATGTGTCTGGTTGAAAGAATAGAAAAGTGGAGAGTTGAAAAACTATTTTGTTTGAAAAACGAAGGTGCCATTTTTTCTCATTATAGTAATGTTGCTAGGATAAAGAGTTTTATCGTTCCTTTTTCCTTTGGTTATTACTAGAGTACTGAGAATGCCAAACTATGGAAAACATGTGTAGCACGCAGACGCCAGCTTATATTTTTCCACATATATGACAGTAATGGACTTACTTATGTCCATGTTAAGAAGCATAAAATCATGAGTAATGCTATTAATTGCTAGCTACTACTACTACATAGGCAAAAACTCACAACAAATAACTGTTGAGTTGGTAGGGAATTTTTCATATGGGCCTACTACTCTATTATATTCATTATTAATAACTTGTTATCTAAATAATTGTCAAATATGTTATGACTTTAGATTTATTGTAAAATTTTATACAAGAAAAAAAAAAATCAAAGTTTAATTGTAATTTTTTTTTTTTTTTTTTTTTGGTTGGCATATTGATTTAAAATAATTCGAAAGGCACCAAATTTTTATAAAAAATAATATAGGGAAAGTGTTCGATTGACCAAGTACTGAGAAGTTATTTGCTGTTATCAGAAAATGAAATCACTATAAGGTCGAATTTTTCATAACGGCCCAGTTTACGCGTGAGGACTGAGGAGTAGATTTTGTAATGTGAAATGTTAGACCGCAACGACCGGCATGGTTGTAACTTGTAATAAAGTTCAAAGAATATTTTGCATCAAAAAAATAAAAATAAAAAAGTTCAAAGAGTTATTCTCGGTTTCACACAAAAAAATTCAATGATACAGCAATGTAAAATCAAGACTGCATCAAATCAAAGTCTCCTCTGATTCCACGTCTTGTACGCTTAAATCTTTCAACTATAAAAGGTGGACTTATATTCGTGTCCATGTTAGGAAGCATAAAACTTTATGCACAAGAATAAAGGATCAATGTTTAATTAATTTTTTGCTTTTTAGCCGGCCTACTAATGTACAATAAACCGATGAACATTTCACACATTCCCTTTCCCTTTTTCCTCTTTCTTGTGGTGTGTATAGCAGAATTGATTTTGGGCAACCTCAGGGAAAAAGAGGGGAAATCTGCAGGAAAAATATATCTGAGTGAGTGAGGAATCTCAAGGAAATGGAAAAGTGAGGAATTTTGTAGGAAAAAGAATAACTTTTGAAAACTGAAGGAGTGGCGAAACTTGAAAGACTAAAAATAGTTTCTTTTCTTTTCTTTAAAAATAAAAAAATAATTAAAAAAAGCTACTTTTCTAGAAAAGTTAAAAATGTGTGGACCTCTCTAAAGATTTTTTTGAGAAGAACCTCTCTAAAGATTAAAAATATTATTATTTTTCTTTTCTCCAAAAAAAAAAAAAAAAGATTGGTATGTAAGGTTGAATTTATTCAACCACCTAATTGGCTTTATTCCGTGCCAAATTTGCTTGTAATTCAGCATTTAGTAACCCTGTATTTAGGTGGGTTTGATGTAAGGGTAGTGAGTGAGATAGAGTGAAGTTTGCTCAAGAGTGTGCAAGAAAACAGAGACTCGCGGCTGGGACTCGCGGGTGACTCGCGGCTGCAAGCCGTCAGACGCAGCACACGTGCCAAGCATGCTGGAAGGTGAACAGTCATGCCAGCTGGACCACTACATGACAAAACAGGACAACTGGCCATACGGTTATCTCGCGACTGGATCTCGCGACTTGGTCAAGCCGCGAGGTCAAGCCGCGAGCCACCCCTGTTTTGTAAAACCTGACGTTTCACATTCCTCTCCCACTCCACTATAAATACCCCTTTTACCCACGATTGAGAGAGAGCTTCCAGAGAGAATTTTGAGAGAGAAACCCTAAAGAAAAACAAGATTGATTCACCCACAATCTATACCTTAGAGTCTCTCCAAATTCCCCAACTCTCTTCCTCTCCATTGTCAAATCCTTGAGAGGCATTATACCAGACCTGGTTCTCACCATCATCATCACTATGAGACAGTTGTTTGGATTTCTGGGAAGCAGTTTGGAAGGAACCAATCTTCATTGGTTGATGCTATGGTCTAGTAGCGGAATCCGGGAAGCTAGAAAAGAAAAAGGTTCGGTGCAACCTCGTTGGAGCAAGAAGCTTGGAGGGCTTAGGTGCACTGGGTAGATTAGGCTTGGAGGGTCTATTGCTGTCCTTGTATCCCAACTACATTTTCTAGTGGATTATTGACCGCTTGGAGGGCGGCGGAGAGGTTTTACGCCGAGGGCTTCGGTTTCCTCTTCGATAACACATCGCGTGTTGTCTTTGTGTTTGCATCTTCCTTCCTCTCTATCTTTGCCTTTTATTATCTGCTGTGGATTTTATTTTGGTATGGCTTAGATAGTTTTTAACCAATTTCATATTTTAGCATATGTTAAGTTTCCGCACACTTGTTGTTTGACATATTGCTTGAATTGGTTAAGTTGTACGTTGGGGGTCTAAACGTTCAAAGGTGTTTTTACACGTTTTTGAACTTTCAATTGGTATCAGAGCGGGTACACTGTTATTGGTTTCATTACCATTGTGTGATCCTTGACTCTTTTTTTTTTAAATGGATAGGTCTCAATCCCTAAATGCACCTCCATATTTTGATGGTAGTAATTATGCTTTTTGGAAGGTTCGCATGAGAGCATTTCTATGCTCCATAGATGAATATGTTTGGGATGCAGTTGAAAGTGGTTGGACTAGACCTGAGGCAGCCAAATCCACATGGGATAAGGCAGCACTCGCTGCATCTAATGCTAACAGTAAAGCTTTAAATGCTATTTTCTGTGGTGTGTCTCCAGATGAATTTCACAGGATTTCTCACATCACCGTTGCCAAAGAAGCATGGGAGATATTGGAAACTACCTATGAAGGCACGAAGAAAGTGAAGGACACCAAGTTACAAATGCTGACCACCCGGTTTGAGGAGCTCAAGATGAGTGAGGATGAGTCTTTTGACTCTTTCTATGGGAAGCTAAATGAGGTGGTTGTCAGTAAGTTCAACTTGGGGGAGAAAACGGAGGATTCTAAAATTGTAAGGAAGATCCTTCGATCATTGCCGGAAAGTTTTCGTGCTAAAGTGACAGCGATTGAAGAGAGCAAGGACCTAGATGACATCAAAGTCCAAGAGCTGGTCGGTTCTCTTCAGACTTATGAAATGTCGCTGCCCAATCAACGGAAGAGTAAATCCCTTGCTCTTAAGACCATTAATGAGAAGGTAGAAGTCCATGACTCATCGGAAGACGATGTGGTTGATAAAGATGTTGCATACCTTGTAAAAAATTTCCGAAAGTTCTTGAAGTTTAAGAATAATGGAAAATTTGGTGATAAAGGAAAATTTCAAAGTTCTGGAAGGGAGAAAAAGGAATTCAAAAAGAGAGATGGTAAAGAATCCCAACCTACACAAGGTGTCACTTGCTTCGAATGTAACGGGCATGGACACTTTAAGAAGGAATGTCCAAATTATTTGAAATCGAAAGGTAAAGTGTATGTCACGACATTGAGTGACTCTGATTCGTCTGACTCAGAATCTGAAGAGAGCTGTGATGGAGAGGGGAACTATTCAGCTTTTATGACCATTGCTCACGTTGAGTCTTCAGAGGAGTTGAATCTGCTTGTACAAGACCTTGGAGAACATAGTGATGATGAATCACTAGGAATTGTTGAAGAATCAGATGCTGAACAAGATGAAAGCACAGCAAATCTTCAAGAGAATTATAACTCACTCTTGGAAAAGTCGGGTGAGTACACAAGGGTGGCCAAGGCTGCTGTGAGAAAAATGAAGAAGGCAGAGGAGGACTACAAAAGTCTCCTAATCCGATATAGGGAGGCCAAATGCGAGATAGAAACTTTGAATGGTGAGTTGTCCGAAGCTTACACAAAAGTCAGATTTCTTGAGAATGAGGTTGTGCAAGCAAATGCTAAAGTAGAGAGGGTCACCACCAAGAAGCTAGATGATGTTATCTCATCTCAAAAGAGCTTTTCAGACAAATCCGGATTGGGATATACCGGAGGAAGTAGCTCATCTGGAAATGTCACTAAAGAAGTGAAGTTTGTTAAGGCTAAAGATCCAGTTGTAGCTGACCTTACTGATGAGAAACTCAAAATGGAGGAGAAAAAGAATGTGGTGAACCAACGGATGCTGAATTCCCGTAGTCAATCTATGGGCAGATCCGAATCTCGTGCCAAGTCACGTCCACGACCACAAAGAGGTCCTAGAGTGACTTATGTGTGTCATTATTGCGGACTTCAAGGGCATACTCGACCAAATTGCCAAAAGCTAAGAGCAAAGAACAGTGCACCTCCTCAAAGGTCAGGAGGACCTAGAAATGATAGAAGAATTTGGGCAGGTGATCAATCTAGAGATCAGAATGGTGATCCCGGAATGATGAACGTGATGAAGATGATTGGTGCATTCACCAACTGCTTGGAAAGCTTCTCACGAAGGTTTGAAAGCCCTAACTCCCGTACCCAATCCTATAAGGAAATCACCCCAAACGCAAGTGACGTGTGGGTGAAAAAGGGTACTCATGCATAAGCATTAGAACATGTCCATGCATTAATACTTCCTATGCTTTGTGACAATGTTTGTTTGTTTTTACTTGCTGTTTTTGCTATTGGTTGTCTGCTTGTCTTCTTGTGTATATTTCTTTTGTCTTATCAATCTTTTTGCTTCGTGTGTCAAAAATCCAAAAATCACATAAAAAAAATTAGAAAATCAAAAGGCTTGATTGACTTTGTTGAGTTTTTGTCTCATAACTTGTTTTGCCTTGTACCTTTGTGCTAATGGCTTTGTGCATTTTCGAGCATTGCTTGTCTTCATGCACTCATATCTATGTGGGAGAAATTTTGAAATCTTTGTGATTGTTGTAAATAGATCTTCAAACTTGTCATGAATGATTAGTGAATGGTTTTGTTGATCTTGAGACTTGCATAGACTTGTGTCTATATATCTTCCCACTCTTTATTTTTGTTTTTGCTAAAAAGAGCTCACCAAATGTAAATCTCCAAATGAAAAGAGATATTGAGCTGCAAAAGCCTGTCGCACATACTAGTATTCGACTAGGAAAAAGGGAAAGCGACCAAAAAATTAAAGAGAAATGTTTTATTCAAAAAGCCAAAGGCTTGTTCATCAAAAGGAAATGTCAACTATCACTCTCACAATGAGAGGTGATTGCCTCAAAAGATCAAAAAGATCAAATGTTGATTAATAGTGGAGTCAAATGTAAAGCTCCAAGTCATATTATCAAGTTTTTGTGGGAGGTCATATATACATACTTCTATAATTGAGATGGGTCACATAATCTAGTGCTAATTGTGTATGTCTTGATTGAATTGATCATTGAAGTTTCACATTAGACTAAGGACTATCTCATTGTTGATATCCACACACACAACACACAAGTTTATGTTCAATAAATGCCATATTCATTTGTGTGATTGTACTTGATAAAATGTGTTTTCACATGCTCAATCTTTGTTAAATCAAGCACAAAAAGATTTTTGCGTGTTTTAGGTGTTTTTGGAAAGTATTTTGGTTGAAAAATCTGAAAATTTCAAAAATCTAGTTTTGCCCTGTTTTGGCGGCTCAGTCGCGGGTATGTCAAGTCGCGAGCCTCAGTCGCATCTTCGCTGGTCATTTTTGGCGACTTGTTCGCGAGTGAAAGGTCCAGTCGCGAGGTTATTCAGAGATTTTCGCGGCTCAGCTCGCGACTCATTCGCGGGTAGACCTTCCAGTCGCGAAAAACACTTAGAAAAATTTTTCAAATTTTTGTCCTTAAGTGTTTTGGCGGCTTGATCTGGCGACTGTGTGGCAACTTAATCAAGTCGCGAAAATCGCGTGTTTGGCAGAAAAAGGAGCAGTTTTTAAATCTTTTTCAGTTTTCCCTCGAACTTTAGTAACTGTTCATTTTCTCTCTAAAATATCTCATTTCCAAACACTCAGTGACTCCATTTTCAAACCCCATTGGTGCTTCATTTCTTATCCAAATCATCAAGAAAAGGTATGGGTTTTTACTTTCTCAATCTCACTTTTCCCTTTTCCTGTATATTTTTGTTACTGTTTGGATTGATACTGTGTTCGAAATTCTTCTCTCTTTGTGTAATGGGTTTGGCGTGTCTTGCTTGATATTGCTCTCATTTGTTTTTATGTAGAACGGTCACAATGTGTTTTTCATTGCTCTGATATTTGCCTATTGTTGAGTCTGACAATCGTTTCTTACATGGGTTTGGTGTTTATTTAATTTACTCATTTCTCTTGCTTAAGTATTGATGTTGGATTTCGATATTGTGTGTGGCCTAGTATAGATGATTTGTTTCTTCTTGCTGAAATATTATCCATTGTTCATATATCTTGTGGAGTGTTTTTATGTTATCAGTTCTCAATGTTCGAAAGCTGTATCTGTTTGCATATCATGGTCATGGTAACCTGTCTAATTGACAGTTTTGTCAGTTGTTTTTTTTTTTCTCTCTATGGCTTTGTGCTTTATAATCATTTTGCTGCACCTGTCATTTTGTGCTCCTTTGTTTTGATTGGAAGTTTGGTTGGGTCTACACTATCTTCAGTTTGTATTTATGTGTTGGATTTTTTTTCTGAATCTTGTTGACATTCATCTTGTGTGGTACTGCTGTTGGTTCTTTGCTGTGGGCCTGTTATCTTGCAGATGTCTCGTCGATCTTCCAGGGGTAAAGGCGTTGTTGCTGACGAACCAGCAACACCAGTTGCTAAAAGGACTCGACTATCATCTCAAGCATCTTAAGATCCCAATGAGGATAGATTCAGACTTCCGCTTAACTCTCACGTCTACTCAAACGTGTTTGACAAGTCAACCACTATAGTGGAACGGGTGGTAGAGTTTAACACCTTAGGGACCACTTTCATCCCTCGAATCTTTGAGAAACGAGATTGGGCAAACCTGTTCGGGAACTTTGATGATCCAATGGATGAGCTGGTCAAAGAATGCTTCTCCAATGCAACAGATCTTGGACCTCAACTCATTTTCTGGGTCAGAGGAACACAGTTTATTGTTTCCCCCGACTCCATTGCAGATCTTCTCGGCATCACCAGACCGCAGAATGTGAATATAACTCCTTACGATGATCGAACTCCAGAAGTTGGAGAAATCCTACAAATCCTAGGATCCGATCATGAAGTATCCAGTGCAGGAACATCCATCAGCACTGCAAAGTTTGCACCAGAACTGACCACACTGAAGTTGATCATGTTCACCAATCTCTACCCACTGTCCAACACTACATTCATCAATCTTGGGAGAGCTCTATTCCTTTGTGATCTTATTACTGGAGCCTCCATTGATATATGTGCTCACATCTACTACACCTTGAGGAAGACCGCTTGTCGAACTGCAGCTCGAGGAATCATCCCATTTTGCAGTCTCGTCATGAAGCTCATTCTACGTGAAGGTATTATTCCCCCTGCAGATGGAAAGATGTTGTCCCGTCAGCGTCCTATTTCCATGGTCACTCTTCAAGCTAGCAGAAGTCACTCCTCTAACACACCAAGAAGTGCTCACATCTCTCCGGTCACTCCATCTGCCCCTGACTCAGAAACACCTGCACATACCACATCTACTTCACGTGCTGTTCCTGAAGCTTCACCGGCTAATATTCCGCAAGCACAGACTGCTCCTCATACTGATAGAGTCAGCAGTGCACTTGAGCATATTCAGAAACGCATTGAGGAGCTTGTGGCACTTCTCTACTCCACAAACAACCATGTACAAATGCGTCTTGAGACTATGGAGAATCAGCTAGATGCTATTCAACAAAGGTTGGACGAGAGCCTTTAGCTATTCGTGCCAAAAAGGGGGAGAGCATTCAGTAAGGGGGAGAAAGTTCAAAGGGAAGTGAGCATAAATGTGCATAGTGATAGGGGGAGTTCTCACATACTTTTGCCATACTTTTGTTTTAAGTCTTAAGTCTTATTCTCTAAACTTGTCTTTTATGGGTTTGATACACTGTGTTTTGGTGTATAGTTGTTTCTAACTCTTATCTATACTCTTGGTTTAAACTTTAACATATTTTGATGATGTTATTCAGGATGTTTTGTTATCTGTACCCATGTGCTTTTGTAAGCTTTTAGGGTTTATGTTTTATGCATAGTTTTGTAGGCTTTATGGTTTGTACCTTGCTAATTGCAGCCTTTATACTATGTTGAAATCAGTACTTTGATCTAAATGTTCTGCATTTTGATATTTGTACTGTCACTCTTGTGCCCTTGTAGGATTGTTCCTAGATGCATATACCTTGTGTGTTATGCATTGGTTGAGTGTTGAACATACAAGTGTCTTGCCTTGTGCTTGTTAACTTGTATGTCCTTGTGTTCATTCCAAGTGTGAATGAGCACTGTGATCACTACCTTGTGGTGTTCACTTGGTTGATCAAGCCATGGCTTGTTTCTTAACTCCATCTTTGCTTGATCACATATTGCCTGTTTCATATGCATTTTATAATTTTCTGCTTACAATGATCATGGTGTATTGTTGTGTTTCAGGAGTATTATGTTCATATGATTCAAGTGCTTCACAGTTTCTAGAGTTAGGTGTGAGTGAGTTATGTTCAACTGTTCCCAACTCACATGTTAAGTCTAGAGTCTGTTTTAGGGTTTTGTCACGGAATAGCCAAAGGGGGAGATTGTAAGGTTGAATTTATTCAACCACCTAATTGGCTTTATTCCGTGCCAAATTTGCTTGTAATTCAGCATTTAGTAACCCTGTATTTAGGTGGGTTTGATGTAAGGGTAGTGAGTGAGATAGAGTGAAGTTTGCTCAAGAGTGTGCAAGAAAACAGAGACTCGCGGCTGGGACTCGCGGGTGACTCGCGGCTGCAAGCCGCCAGACGCAGCACACGTGCCAAGCATGCTGGAAGGTGAACAGTCATGCCAGCTGGAGCACTACAGGACAAAACAGGACAACTGGCCATACGGTTATCTCGCGACTGGATCTCGCAACTTGGTCAAGCCGCGAGGTCAAGCCGCGAGCCACCCCTGTTTTGTAAAACCTGACGTTTCACATTCCTCTCCCACTCCACTATAAATACCCCTTTTACCCACGATTGAGAGAGAGCTTCCAGAGAGAATTTTGAGAGAGAAACCCTAAAGAAAAACAAGATTGATTCACCCACAATCTATACCTTAGAGTCTCTCCAAATTCCCCAACTCTCTTCCTCTCCATTGTCAAATCCTTGAGAGGCATTATACCAGACCTGGTTCTCACCATCATCATCACTGTGAGACAGTTGTTTGGATTTCTGGGAAGCAATTAGGAAGGAACCAATCTTCATTGGTTGATGCTATGGTCTAGTAGCGGAATCCGGGAAGCTAGAAAAGAAAAAGGTTCGGCGCAACCTCGTTGGAGCAAGAAGCTTGGAGGGCTTAGGTGCACTGGGTAGATTAGGCTTGGAGGGTCTATTGCTGTCCTTGTATCCCAACTACATTTTCTAGTGGATTATTGACCGCTTGGAGGGCGGCGGAGAGGTTTTACGCCGAGGGCTTCGGTTTCCTCTTCGATAACACATCGCGTGTTGTCTTTGTGTTTGCATCTTCCTTCCTCTCTATCTTTGCCTTTTATTATCTGCTGTGGATTTTATTTTGGTATGGCTTAGATAGTTTTTAACCAATTTCATATTTTAGCATATGTTAAGTTTCCGCACACTTGTTGTTTGACATATTGCTTGAATTGGTTAAGTTGTACGTTGGGGGTCTAAACGTTCAAAGGTGTTTTTACACGTTTTTGAACTTTCATGGTACTTTTCTAGAAAAGTTTAAAACGTGTAACCTCTCTTTGAACTTTGTAGGATTATGGATATCTAAATCTATTGCTATTACTTTGATCTACCATTTATTCTAAAAAAAAAAATGTTTTTGTTAAGGAACAGCATTCGTTAAGTTGAATTGTTTATAATAAAGGGTCTTAAAAACTATAAAGCATCAATATGTGGCACTTGAAATTTTGAAGAGTTGCATGTCAGTGTCACATCAAAAGCAAGCCCTTCTTCAAAATCTCCACTTGCTTGAATTCACCTTCCTAATTTGTCAGTAACTTTTCTCAGTCATATATTGGCAACCCCTTTCACATCTTCCTTTCTCCTATCAGATTTTTTTCTCATCCATCTACTCATAGAAATCCCAATGGCGCTTGTAACTAGCAGAGGAGCCTCATCTTCCACTTTCACTCACCAATCCAAGAACTTTGATGTCTTCTTAAGTTTCAAAGGCGAAGATACCAGTCTTGGTTTCACGAGTCACTTGTATAACGCTTTGTGTCAGCAGGGCATTCACACTTTCATCAATAATAATCTCCTAATGGGAGAACAAATTTCTACTGAACTTTTCAAAATTGTTGAGAGTTCAATGATTTCAATAATCGTATTCTCTGAAAACTATGCATTCTCTACTCGATGCTTGGATGAACTTGTCAAAATTCTTGAGTGTAAGAAGAATGATCAGTTGGTACGACCAGTTTTTTACAATGTTGATCCATCAGAAATTCGTAAACAAAAAGGAAAGTTCGGGGAAGCACTCGCTAAACATGAAGAAAAATTTAAGGATGCTGAGAAGGTACAAAGGTGGAGGAATGCTTTATATGAAGTGGCCAATATTTCTGGTTGGCATTACAAGCACAAGTATGTATCTACTGATTACTTTTTGCTTTTAAGAGTTTTAATAGTTTTGGAATGACCACTAGATTATTGTTAAACAACTACCCGGCCCTAATTATTAATTTGCTTCTTCTTCTTCTTTGTTTCCCCTAAGTTTTGACAAATTATTAAAGTAATTTTTGTTTTTGTCATCATATTTTTCTAAGAAGGTAATTAGTTATAGGTTAAAGATAGAAATAAATGAACTTATTATTAGGTTATCTTATTTATTCTAATCGCAAATGATAGTTTACATGATTGAGGTATTACCAAGGTATTCTATGACATAGACACAATGTTAGTGCTTAGTTGATTCTCTAAGGTCATCTTGAAACTTTCCTTTTACGCACTTTGAGGAAGGAAAAACATGTACATGCATTGTGAACTAGTTTGAACTCGTGAAAGAATAAAAGCATTACCTAATATTGAGGTATAGAGTTAAATGGATATCATATGATGTACTTTGAAATAATCATGAATTTGTTTTTTCATTATAATTATTGGAGATCACTTTTAACTTTTGAGCAATTAGAGAATAGTGATTGATAATTATCACATTATTTGGGATATTTTGACAGAATAGGCACTGATATTTTTATTCATTATGGAAGAAATATAAAGAACTACTTAGACCGGAATTATATGTATCCAAAGAAGTTTTCGTAATTTAGTAGTTCTTTTACGATACTAGGAAAATCTTATAGACAATCACAAATGGTGGCATTAGTGTTCATGCGCAACAGAAGCCTAGTGGCTTGGTTCACTTTGAGATGAATTTAGAGGACTAAATCTTATAACTGGGGGAGATTATGATACCCGGTGTAGTGGGCCTTTTTTGCAATGTTGGGCTGGGCTGCCTCCTGCAGTATTTGGCCCAAATGTTCTGAGTAAGGGAGTCGGGACCGGTCCAATTGTAACTCACTTTGGTCCAGGTTGTGCACAAACTATGCCCCGTTCGCTAGAGTTTAATCACAGACCCATGGCAGGCAGAATCACTGTGAGTAAGTTATGGCAGGTAGATATAATAAAGATGGTATAAGAAGCACAATCACTACTTTTAGCCACAATAAATGAAAGTGAGCAACAAAAGGCCCTTTGTACACAGAATAAGCTAAAAATAGAGTTAGCAAAATCAAAGCGTTAGTCTGCCACGCCAAGTAATACACGGGGTTGATACCAAGAAGGGAAAAACCGTTCCCTCAACGCGAGTAATCTCAGAGAAGAAATTAATTGCTTTGAGAGAACAAGCCTAAATGGTCCATGCTCAAATTCAAATCTTTTTACCTTTTATAGAGAGCAAGGCTATTGAGGGAGAGAGGAAATCAACATATTGGTGCATGTCTGCCGTTCTAAACTCTCTGCTTTTTCTTTTTCTCTCCTTCCTACTTCTTCGTTTTCCTTTTATTTTGTTTTACTTCCTCCCTTCTCAATGCTTACTTCTAGGTTATGTTTTTCTCTAAAAATTTATATTACCGTGATTTTTCGAATCCCCCTCCTCAGTGCACAGCAAGGGGTCCTTTATAGAGCCTGCCGTGACTAATATTTACTGTTTTAGCCATTAACTGCCTTTGTCTGGTGTGGGTGTCCTTGCCGACCACTTACTGGTCATCAGTGGTTTAGCCACCACCAATTACCTGTGCTGGCTGTGCCGCTCCCCTCTACCAGACAAAGAAGGGTATTTTGTTTGTTTGCTTGTTGTGGCTTTTTCTACCCATTACAGTGTGTGTGCTCTCTCTCTCTCTCTCTATCCCTCATGGCATGCACCTGGTGGTTCCAACTCATCCTTTCTTCTTTTGGGTGGCATGTCATCCCAGCAGGACATTTCCCCCAAAAGAGCCTTAGTAAGAACCTCAGAATAGGTTTTTTCCCTCTCCCTATTGCCAGACCATACCTTCTGACCCATGACCCACCACTGCCTATATTGGCTAGGCACAGGCTAGTGGTGCCTAGGTCTCACGCGTGCTTCACCTTCTTCGTCTGCTGCTCATGCATTTGCCGTGATATGGAGATTGGTCTGTACGTTCTGCCGTGCACTTTTGGCTTCTTATGGTGTGGGTTGTTTTCCGATCTACCATTCTTTATGACTTGCTTCTTTTGGGGATTGGGCCTTGTTGGATCATGGGCCTTCCTTCCCTTGGCCTATTTTGTGTTCACTCCGTGGCCTTGCTAGTATTTTCCTACCATACCACTCTGTTATTCCTGCTGTAACGTTGCTTGGCTCAATCTTGCTAGGCTTCTTTGGACCTGCTGTTTATTTCCCTCCCAGTGACTCAGTGTATTCACTGGGTCTTTCCTCACACTGTTTGCAAGCTCTTGTGTCCCATTTTCCTCTTGGGCATCCTTAGCCCATTTACTTTCCTTGGGCTTCCTTGGCCCTTTTCCAATCCTGCTTTCCCATGGGCCTTTACTAACTCTCTTGGGCTTTCCTGGCCCAATTACTTTATACTTCATCCTTGGGGCTGATGGGTCTTCCATTAGCCCTTTACTTTCTTTGCTTACATTACTTTGGACCTACTGTGGCCCATTCTCACTTTTCTACATACTACCCATGGGTTTGCTTCTTCTCTCTTTCCGAGCCCATTCAGGCCCGTTTGCTTCTTCAGGGCCCACTTTATGAGCCCGTGAGCCATTCATTCCTGCCACTTGGGCTCAATGGCTTTTTCTTGCTTGCTAACTTTGGTCTGCCCATGTTGCTGGGCCTTTTCTCTTACTGGGCTTTGTCGAAAATGAGCCTCAACACCCGGTTCCAAAGGAAAAAGACAATAGGACTTTTTCTTTGTAGGAGAAGACTTAGTAATTTTGACACTGGTCTTGTAATTGAGGTGGGAATATTTGACATGACTCACTAATCCAACAAGTTTTTTTATGGGTTGGTGTTTAGTGTAAATGGGTTCATATCAAAATAGATCATCCATTTTTTACATAACTAGTTGCAAACCCGCACATTGCGCATGATAATTTTTTTAGACTTATCTCATAAATATATATATATATATATTATTATTATTATTATTATTATTATTATTATTATTATTATTACTATTATTGTTGCTGTTGTTGTTGTTGTTTTACTATTGTCTATTTAACTTATGTAAAATTCTTATATGATAAAATTATCCAAATCACGTTATGTAATAAAATAATATTATATTCTTTATAATGCAATAAGATAACATTTAACAATCAGAGAGAGAAAAAATAAAATAAATAAATAAATTGCATCAATTCAAAGTAGAGTTATTAAAAATACAAAAAATTAATAACCTAAAGTAGAGATGAAAGAAAAATAAAAGAAATCCACCAAAAAATTGAGAGAGAGAATAACCTTTTTTTGTGAGGGAAAATTATGCATAGAAATCTAGAATAGAAAAGATAATGAAAATTTTATAATAAGAGGATAAGAATAAGAAGAAACAAAATAAATGAAGATCAAGAGAAAGAAGAAGAGTGATATTAAGGTAGAAAGTAGTGGGGAGATGAATATGTGAAAGGAATGAGAAATGTTGGAGAAAGTATAAATGTTAAAAAAATGAGTGTGATTTTATAAGGAATTTTTTATTTATTTGTATTTAATTAAAACATTATAAGTTTAATTTTTAAAAATTAAAAAAATGAGAGAAAATATTAATAATTTAATGATATGGAGGATATGACTGAATTTAAATGGTCAATTGTTGTAGTGCTATTGATTTTAGCTTGAATATATATATATATATTGCAACATGAAAAATGATAAACCCTATCCATATAACTAAATTAAAATTGCTTTATGATGTTGAGTTAACAAAACGAATTGGTGGTTATACTAGAAAGCTAAGCTTTTTTTTCTTTTTCTTTTTTTGAAAGAATAAACCTAAAAGCTAAACATGAATTGTCTTGTTTTGTTGCTTGTCATTTGGGTGAGATTGAAGCCTCGCATGAATTAATGGACCATCATTAGACCTATCAACCATTATAGCTCTAAAGAATACCAAAAACAAAAACTCAGCATAAATCAGTACTTACCCTTTGCAAGTCAAGAGGCTACACATTCAATCTAACATACATCATTACCCAACAATGTTTCAACTCACTACAAAGCAAAGTAATCATGCAAATGAACTTTGAAATATTCATTTGGTGTTATGATCGATGGTATGTAGCTTTTAGGAAAAAAATATGTAATAGTGGTAAATTAAACAACACTATTCAACTACTCAGATTTATCATGATATGAGGAGAACATGAGTGCATTATGGACCCCTTTGTTCCTTATGGCCCATACAAAATTTAATCTATTGGAATTAAGAAGAAATAGATTTCTAAATATATAAATAGAATAATTTTTGTTAGAAGTCAATCACTACACATGAGGAGAGAAAAAACAAATCAAATGAAAAGATAAGGTATCAAGTCTAAGAGGAATTTTATAGAACAAATGTCATGTTGTACAAAAATAACATATATAGAACAACTAAATAGGTGAATTCAAAGCAACTCAAACTAAGAATTTAAAGAAAAACACATGTAATAAAATTAACAATTAAAGAGAGAAAAAAACTTAAATCACAAAACTAAATCGCATCAGCTCAATATAAAGTTCTAAAGAACACAACAATTTATCAACCTAAAGCAAAGATGAAAGAAAAAAAAAAAATTCACCGAAAAATTGAGAGAGAGAACCATTTTTTGTGAGGGAAAAGTATGTAAAGAATGGAAGAGAGAATGAAAAATTTATAGTAAGAGGTTATGAATAAGAAAGGACAAAAAAAAGGAAGATGAAGGGAAAGATGAAGAGTGATATTAAGGTGGAGGGTAGTGGGTAGTGGGGAGATGAAAAAGTAAGAGATAGAGAAAGGTTGGAGAAAGTGTAAATATTTTATTTAAAAAAAAAAAGAGTAAATGTTAAAAAAAATTATAGGAAAATTGGAAAGAAAAATGATAATGACGTGGATGCTAATGTGGCTCAACTGGAGCGTAGCAACAATAAATGCTACACTTCAGCTTTTAGATATATATAGATTAATAAATGAGTCTATTCTATGTTGACTTGCTTTTTTTTTTTTTTTTAGATAATTACAACATGTTGCTAACCTCACAACTCGAACCCTTTCCCCCTAGACCCTTAAACACTTTGTGCATGGGGGGGTGTCAATTCAACTATAAGGCCTTTGGCCTATGTTAACTTGTTTGACCCACAATGATGATGTAGGTTATAACTTGTGTTGGTTAAACCAAAGAAAAAAAATGATAGTCTCAGGATGCTACTCAATAGGGGGAGCAGAAGTAACTTACATATGCCACTCAATTCGACCAAGCCACTCTTGATTGTGAGGAGGAATTACTCAATTCCAAAGCAACACAAACTTGCAAATAATTTTCTTAATCAAAAGACACTTGTTGCACACACAAAATGACAAGACTCCATAAATAATTTTGACTGAATAATTTTTAGAAAATGACGATTAGACACATACACAAAATGACACATGTTGCATTCATGGTTGCCACACAACCTATTACCTATCCCTATACTCTGGCATCACGCAGTCAACTCAAAATGACTAGATTCATTATTTATGTCAAAACAAGTTCCATTTTGACACAAACCCGTTTAACCTATAAAAATAAATGTCATTTTTATCCAATATAAGTTTAAATTTTAAATATACAATTGAGTAATTAAAATAATTTTAATTCTTATATTGATAAATTCTACATTGAAATTCAAAAATCCCTAACCTTTTTGCCTAAAATATAGTTTATATGCTTACAAATATAAAAATATGTTAGTCAGTTTAAGTTAGGGGTGGCAAAATTAGACACGACCTGCGAACTTGACATGAAATTAATAGTTATGGGTTGAGGCTTAATAAGTTCGTGTCATATTCAGGTTGACATGATAGACTCGTTTGATAAACGGGTTGGGTTAGTGTTCAATCGATGGAGCCTGTTTGACTCATCTGACCTATTTAATTAAATGAAATTTTACCAATATACCCTTCAAACCCTAGGTATATAAACTTATTAGTTGTTATGGTTGATTTTCTTTAACATATTGTGATTGATTATTTGTAATATTGAGATATGTTTTAGTTTTAAATGATTATTTGTGATGCAGTTACTCATTAATTCTTTTATATTTAAAATATTTTTTTTTTCATAAATTTTTTTTCTTCATTTTGATAAAATCAAATAAACAAGTCGACACAACTGACCTGTTTAATAAATGAGTAATGTTAGGGTTGAGGAATCTTAACCCGTTTAAAAAACATATTGGGTTAGTGTTAACTCATATAGTCAGATATGCATGAGTTAACCCGACACGTGAACACGAATTGCCACCCCTAGTTTGAGTCATATTCTTTAAGTGGGTTGAAATGGGTTGTGTCTATGTCAACTTAACACGAATTATTTATTAAGCATGCTACGTAAATTGTGTGGTCTCAACTCATTTAATAAACAAGTTATATTATATTTAGCAACTTTAACGAGACTATTAAATGTGTCGTGTTAGAGTTAACTCATATTGTAATATAATACCTCCACTTTGACATGATCCACCAACACAAATTGTCACTCCTATGTTATAATATTTAAACCCTAGGTTAGGGAACCTATCCCCCCCCCCCCTTAAAGCAATCGCACCAATCCGTGCAAAATAGAAAAAGTTGCAAATTTTACACATTTTTGCTCAAAAACTACCCATCTGTCTAAAACACTGTTTATATGCAAAATTGCTACAGTAACCGTGCATATATGCACGGTTACTATAGCTTTCTATATGATTTTTTTTTCTCTCTCCTCTCCCTTGCCTTGTCAAACTCTCTCTCACCCACTCTTCAACACCAAGAAGAAGAAGAAGAAGAAGAAGTCGAAGCCAACCACCAACATCCATCCACCATTACAACTAACCAACCACCACCACCACAACCAACCCATTACAACATCAATTTAATCCAAACACAATCAACTCACAAACCCAAATTAAAATCAACTCAAAGCAAAATCAACTCAAAATAAAACACAACAGAAAACTCATTTGTCAAAATACAAATCAACCCAAAACCCAAGCTTGCCACCGCCATGAGAGAGAGAGTGTGTGAATGTATTGAGCCATGGAGGCTTGGTAGAGAGATTTTTTTTTTCAGATTTGAAGAGAGCACCAATTTGATAGAGAAAGAGAGGGGGAGAATGAGAAAGAATTTTTTTTTTTAGAAATGAAAAAGAAGAAGAAGAAAGAAAGAAAGAATAGCAAAAGAAAAAGAAGAAAGAAAGAAGATGCTAAAGAAGAAAAATCGTAGAAGAAGAAAGAAGGAGAAGAAGAAAGTAGAAAGAAGAAGGAGAAAAAGAAAGAGAGAGAGTGTTCAGAGAAGTGGTGTTTGGTAAGGTGGTCGGGCCGTGTATGTGTAAGGGAAGTAATAAAAAAATGTGAAAAAGTATTATTTTAATAAAAGATGGTGTATTATAGATAATCTGATGCGGGTGTTCTTGCAAATTGATTGTGTAAAATAGAAAAAATAGGCTTTTAGTGTAAAACAGAAGGAAACTTTTACACTTACTAATGCGGTTGCTCTTAGAGCCATAAGTTGTTTCCGCCTTTTAGACATCCCAAAGAGGAGAGTACCCAAAGACTTTGAGAGAAGAGGCTATCAATTCTCAAGCTAAGTTTCCAAAAAATTTCTTTTTGCTATTGATCTATTGTTTTGGAATAGTGGTTGCCTAGGAGGTTAGTTATATATATATATATATATATATATATATCTTTGGCATGTTTTCATGTGAAATACGGATAGTAGATCTAGACATATAGGTCATGATTTATGAATGTTTCTTTGTGAATTGTGCCTGAATAATAGAATTTTGATAGTTCTTACCATTAGGAATTGATATTAGTAGTTAAGGGAATTCAAGAATGGTTTTATATCACTGAGAAGACCTTAGAGTAATCAAATAAAGTATTTTGGATACTCTTTCAGCAATTTCATGCATCGATGTATGATTGAGTTTTTGGTTAAGTTTGGAGAATGCTAGAAGTTTGAAAGGAGTTTTTGAGTAGGTACTATTTGAGATTTATGACATTTTCCCCTACTAGTATGAAATTGTTAGAAATAAATGTCTTATTTATGCAAAATTATTATATTTCTTGTAAAATTTTAATATTTTATGCACCTGAGATTTTGGATTTTTGTTTTCGTTGTTACTTTGGAGATTCTTCGAGCAATTGAATTTAGTTTGATGTGATAGTTCTTTAAGGATAGTTACTACTCTATAAAAAGGCGTTGAATGCCTGTATAGTGACAACTTTATAAGTGTGGCTGCTTTCACGTGCCTAGTCCACTCATTAGGTTAGAGTGTGACAACAAAATTGCTAAGTGCCCAAAAAACATCCTAATAAAATTATAGTTATTCAATTTATGAGTTACATGTCCCTTACTTTAATTAGTGATACTTTAGTTATAATGTACAAACTAAACATCTTGAATTTAGTTTATACTCTTATTTCCTGTTTATAATCTAACTCATTGTTGTTAATTTTCAATGAATTGCAGTTGTACTGAATTCGAATTTATCCAAGGAATTGTCGAAGAGGTATCAAATTCAAAATTATATCGTATGCCATTATTTGTTGCTGAATATCCAGTGGGAATAAATTCTCGAGCAGAGGCCATAGAATTACTTTTAGATATAGAATCAATTGATGTTCGCATGGTAGGGATCTATGGCCTTGGTGGAGTCGGTAAAACCACCATCACAAAAGCTATTTATAATAGGATTTTTTATCTCTTTGATGGAAGAAGCTTTCTAGAGAACATTAGAGAGAAGTCAAAGACAGATGAAGGCATAATCCAACTGCAAGAGACACTTCTTTTTGATATCTTAGGGAATAAGAATTTGAAGGTGGGCAGCATATCTAGAGGAATCAACATGATAAATGAAAGTCTTTGTGGCAAAAGAGTTCTTGTAATTCTTGATGGTGTGGATGAATTAGACCAAATAGAAAACTTGCTTGGAAGATGTGATTGGTTTGCTTCTGGAAGTAGAATTATTATAACAACAAGAGATAAACACTTGCTAGATACTTTTGGAAATGGTCTTTCAACCTATGAGGTAAAGGGCTTAAATGAACATGAAGCTTTTGAACTCTTTAATCAATATGCTTTCAAGAGAAACGAACCCAAGGAAGATTATTTGGAACTTGCAAACCAAGTAATACGTAATGCCAAAGGCCTTCCATTAGCTTTAACAATAATGGGTGCTGATTTGCATGGAAGAAAAATACTCGAATGGAAAAATTCATTATATAAGTATGAAAATTTTCCAAATAAAGATATTCAAAAAATATTGAAAATAAGTTATGAAGGATTAGATGAAACTGAAAGGGATATTTTCCTCGATATTGCGTGTTTCTTCAATGGACATTACATGGATTATGTTGTGGATATACTGGAAACCTGTGATTTATACCCAGTATCTGGTATTCCAAAACTTATTGATAAGTGTCTTGTGACTATTGATCAATACAATAAATTGTCGATGCACGACTTGCTACAACAAATGGGTAGGGAAATTGTTCGACAAGAATCACCATGGAAGGCCAAAAAACGTAGCAGGCTATGGTTTTATAAGGATGGTCTTGACCTACTAATTGAAAATGAGGTATTATCTGTTTTGATTCACTTTCTCCATTTTCTTCACATGGTAGATGTAGTCAATTTCTTCTCCATATTTTTCCTTTTAATAATTTTTTTTTTTTTAATTCTATTGTGTAATGTGATTCACTTGTTGCTTTGTCCAACTAGGGGTCAGATAAAATTCAAGGCATAATGTTGTGCTCACCTAAACCAATGAAGGTGCAGTTAAAGAAGCAATTTCTTAAGATGAAAAATCTCAGATTACTTATAATTCGTAATCTACATAGCTCTGGACACCTTGAATATCTTCCTAATGAATTAAGATTTCTTGATTGGCCTAGATATCCATTTTCTTCATTGCCAACCAATTTTTGTCCCAAGAAATTGGTTGCACTCAACATGTCTGGCAGTCGATTAGAGAAAAAATTCAAGCAGGTATTTTTATTAATAATATTTATAAATTATTACTTTTTAAAACTATATTCTAATTTTTTTTTTCTTCTACAGATATTTTCATCCGAAACCTTGAAATATGTGAATTTCAGTTGGTGTAAATACATTAGGAAATTACCTGACTTATCAAAGGCCCCAAACATAAAAGAATTGGATCTTAGGTATTGTACGAATTTAATTGAGGTTCATGACTCTGTCGGGCATCTTGAAAAGCTTGAAGTGTGGGAACTCAGCAATTGCACTAAACTTCGAATTCTTCCAAGTTGTCTCATGATGAAATCTCTTGCATCTTTGACTCTTACTGGCTGCTCAAGCCTTAAGAAGTTCCCGGATATTTCTCAAGAAATGAAATGTTTAGGCAAGTTAGCACTGCACTCAAGTGGTATTTGTGAATTTCCTTCATCATTTGGGAATCTCATTGGACTTAAGAGCTTACTCCTCAGAAACCATTTGGTACATCTTCCAAGTAGCATTTATAAATTACAACATATTGAGAGGCTCTCTCTTTATGGAGATGTCATATTTCCAAAGGACCTCGAGAATGAATACTTTCCCAAATATGTTTTTCCGAGCTTGAATTATCTATCTCTTAATTTCTTTAAGATTCACTCTGAAATAGATTTTATATTGACTTCTTTTTGCCCCTTCTCATTGGAAAGTTTATACATCACCGATAGCAATGTTGTTACCCTTCCAAAATTCTTTGGCAAATTTGAGAGATTGCATATGCTTTTCATTGAAAGGTGCAATGAACTTCGGGAAATTCCAAGGCTTCCACAAAGTATAATAAAAGTACTTACATCAAACTGCTACTCACTGAATTCACAATCAACAAGCAAATTATTCCTTCAGGTTTCTCTTTCTCCTTCTCTGTCTCTCTCTTAAAGTTATCAAGAAACCAATTTTGTTACCTTCACAAATACATGACTAGATTTGCTAAGTTGTAATTCCTTGAATTTGCTAATTCAATGCAGTTTGGAGAAATTTTAGGACTTCCACCAAATATATCATGTTTAGGTGTCAGAAGTGACATATCAATGGATCCAGAGTTATCTAGAAGAATATCCCAAGGAGATGATGAATATGAAATTATACTACCTGGACATGACATTCCAAATTGGTTCAACCATCAAAGTGTCGAAAAATCCATATCATTCTGGATTGGTCCAGAATTTCCCACATTTGGTCTATGTCTTGCTTTTGGAATGGAGGATGATTATAGTGATTATTGTTATCGTGTTGACATTTCCATCAATGGTAGTAGACGAACATTCAAAAGAGGAATCTTATTCAAAAATAGCTTTGACCATCTTTGGTTTTTCTGTAGACCTCAAAGCTCATTGCAGAAGCAATTTCAAGACTTGAAGCTAGGCTATCGAAACCAAGTTGAGCTGTCTTGTGAAATATTTTTCCCACCTTTTGCACCCAAAAAATCTACTCCTTTTGTTAAAAGGATGGGAGTCCATGTAGAATGCAGCTGTTCTCCTCCTCCTCCTCCTCCTCCTCCTCAGAATTCTAGTATCATCCATGACAACTATGAAGAGGTCCAACCTAGAGGCCGCCGAATTTCAAAGAGAATTGTGCACCAACAGCTCAAACTGTCTCATCTCCAAGGTCCAAGTTTCATCCTACGCAGACTATTGTGCCGTACTTTGTGCCCAACTCAGAGTACTTCTCGTCAACTATTACTAAAAGCATGAAAACTCAGCAACAATAATCACAAGAGAAAGAGGGCTTTAGTAGCAAGGAGCTGCATATGTTTGTGTGGAGCTCAAGCCAGTTGCCAGTGTCCAAAGGAGGTGTGTTGCACATATTCAGCAGGATTGGCTTCAGTGTGTTCAATGAATTTGGACAGTCCAACCAGGGATATCAGAACAGCTTGATCAAAATTTGAATGAGGAAATATGTCAAGGTACTTTTACGATATTTTTTGAAATATTTCTTTTCTGCATCATTTTTGTTCAATTTCTTTTGTGTGTCTAATGTAAAGGTATGTCTCCTGTAGTTGTATTATTTCATTTGCATATTCGAATGTCTTTGTCACTTCTCTATCTCTCCCCTAATCTCTAAATGACAAAGTTTAGCTACAATATTGGTTGTAGCCTAAAACTACAACCTTACTCAATATCATTAACATTACTACATATTTCAAAAATCTAACCGCTAGATTGCATGTTCTTTACGCTCTTAATACACGTGTCAAATTTTGTGTCAATCGGATATTATTTATTATATGATCTATAAGATTATATTTTATGTATAATATTAAACTACAAAAACTTGCAATTTAAAGAAGTTATTAATGGGGCCTTGTCCCAGCTTTATAGGTTTAGAGAAGTAAACTTTAGCCATGTGGGTCGGTCAGGAAATAAGGCTGCACACACGCTAGCCCAATTTGCTAAAAGCGTGCCAGACCAATACGCTTGGGTTGAGGAAGTACCAGATTGTATTGAAGGGCTGGTGGCCCAAGATGTCATGTAGTTGGTTTGAGTTTAATATAAAGTAACGAGCTTCACATCAAAAAAAAAATAAATAAATAAAATAAAGAAGTTATTGATAATATAACTATTAATCTTTAATTTTCTAGAAATTTTGCAAGCATGGAGAATATAAGAAGAAAATGTGACCCAATGGTGGATTTGTAAAAATTCACCTCCAAGAAAAAGATATTGAGTAAGGTTGTAGCCTTAAGATACAATCAATTTTGTAGCTAAACTTTGTCCATCTCTAAATATGATGTGTACCCAATTTTTTATTGGTTGCTTCAAGGAACCAAAACCTTTTAATTGATATATGGACTACTTCAAGGGAGTCCAAACTCCAAACCTGCTTTATTATTCAACATAAAGCCATATAAATGTTGACTTTATAAGATAAAGATTACATTTAAATTCAAAAGAAATCTAATCCAACAAGCTATTAATAAAACTAATCCTAATCCAAACTAATCTAATTGATCCTAATCTAAACTAAAACAGGCACATAATCAAATATGGAAGGGCATTAATGCAAAGGAAAAGCAGAATGAAAGAAAGTCATCATTTGATTTGTTGCAATATGCCTTGCCTGTGAAATCTTGCTAACAAAAAAGGAACATAGTAACAGAAAAAGTGTCTTGTGCCAGTCTCAAGAGGAACACCTGGATCATTTATTCCTCACATGTCTATCTACAAAAGTAATGTGGCTAGGTTCAAGTATCAATCTCAGATCAGATATTTTGCAGCCTAGTTCTATCCATCACTGGCTTGAACATTGGCTGCAGAACATAAAGGCAGTATAAAAACCTCAACCCTAGCTTTGACAGCACCATTGCTATGACTCTGTGGACAATATGGAAATGCAGAAACCAACCCCTATTTGAAGGTAAGGTACCAAACCCTCATGAAATACTAAATGGCTTGTAACATTTTGATTGACAGGTACAACAGAGAGCCTACATCAACAGGGAAGACAGGAATCACTCAGTGACTCAATACCAATCTAAAATGACCATTGACCAAGAAGATCCAGCAAGACCAGCAGATTCTTCTACTGACAGAAGGCCATATCAGGAAAAAGCTGGAACGAGGAGGAATAGCATACTTAGCATAATACAGGGAGGACAAAGAGGTGTTTACTTTAAAGGGTGTCATTCCAGTAAAGACCCAAATCCAAAGCACTCAACAATGCTGGCTGCCAGGGAAGCTATTCACCAAGCAAAAGCTCAAGGTTTCACTAGTATGATAACCCTGACCAAGGACAAGCAGGTAAGTGAAATAATAGCAGGAAAACCAACTGGTGAACTGGAAAGATTCAATACTATCGGAAGACATGAAACAATGGAACTCCGTAGGCTTATACACAATAAGATTTTTTGGTTAATGAATTGATCCTAGCAACAGCTAAAGCTGGGCTGATCGGGCCTCTGTATTTTGTAGACCATTAGTATTTGGAGCCTTAGTATGGTCCAGATTTCCTTTTGTGCTATCAGAGAAAAAAATTTCTAGGGACACGCCTATTTCACCTCCAAATCCACAGCATGCTCAAGTGTCAGCTTGTGATTGCTACACCCAAATGTATATTTTCACCAAGTATCAGTGTCGTTCCCATGTGTAAGAGTTGTAATCTAACCACAAATTGACACCCAAACATGTAACGAAAATGAGTATGAATTTGGGTTCTAGTACGCAGGATATAAAGTGGGAGATGCGTATTAGTATTTTCAATTTTGAGTTAATGAATCATGAGTTGTAGTAGGACACATCTCTCACTTTATATTTAAGCAGTTGTATTAGGACACATCTCTCACTTTATATTTAAGCCTAAGAATGCCCTACTTGCTATTTATTTCAACATCATAGAGAACCAAGTTACATTTTCTTCAATAACCCAGGTCCAATTTTTTTTTTTTCTTTTTTCTTTTTGAGAAACGTCTAATCTTACCCATCCACCCTTGTGCCTATAATCTCTTTCATATATAAATGATTAAAAATAAAATGTACCTTATTTTTTACTTTCTAAGAATATGAGTTACATAATTTATTTTAGAGGGCAATGTGTCAATAACCACTTAATTTGGAAATTTCATTCAGAGGGCACAAATCTTTTTAAAAAAAATGACCTAGTCAACATCTAAATATTCGTCACCCCCTTTTGGCAACAAATACTAATTAGTTTAATTATTACTTACTCATTTGAAAACAAGTTAATTAATTATATTTATCAAAAAATTATATTAATAAATTATAGTTATTAATTATAATTTTTTCAATCATTTTATAAAATAGAACAGCATGGCTTAGTTGCTTTTCTGTTATATTTATCTATTTTATTTTTTTATGCTACTTCTATTGTGTTTTTGTACATTTAAGGAGTATCATGGATTGAAGAGTAACATATCATAGCCAAATTGATTGAAGTGGACCAAATTAGACTGAACTGGACCGAAATGGACTGAGGTGGGACCAAAATGTATACTAACGTGGCTCAATAAGAGCGTAGCAACAATAAATGTTACGCTTCAACTTTTAGATATTCTATAGATATATAAATGAGTTACATATTGTAAAAAATCATCTTCGCAAGTGTGCGGAGATTTGTAAGATGTATAACAATGGTCAAGCTTGTTTTATTTTAGAGGGTATGGTGTCAATAACCTCTTAACTTGGAAATTTCATTACGAGGGCACAAATCTTTTGAAAAAACGACCTAGTCAGCATTTAAATATTTGTGTAAGTTCCAATTAACTCAACTCGTAAAGTCTACTATAATTAAATAAGAGATCTGGTGTTCGATATCCACCTACATCAAAACTAATTAATGTCTTGGTTTGATAATAAAAAACAATTATCAAAACTATTTGTGTAAGTTCCAATTAACTCAACTCATAAAGTCTACTATAGTTAAATAAGAGATCTGGTGTTCGATATCCGCCTACATCAAAACTAATTAATGTCTTGATTTGATAATAAAAAACAATTATCAGGAGCAGATTTCACTAGTTAAAACTATCTCTAAAAAGAAAATTATATATATATATATAAACACACACACAGCAACTATTTGGCCACAAATACTGATTAGTAATGATTACTTACTCATTTGAAAGCATGTTAATTCATTATATTTATAATTATTATTTATAAAAATATATATATTAATTAATTATCTGATGTATAATTTTGAGTACCTCTAGCAATTGGGTTTATCACAACTTTTTGGTACCTATCAAAGTGTTTGAAATTTGTCGAAGTTCTTTAAAATTCCTTTACTATATTATTGTAAGACATAAAAGAAGGTTGCTACGAAATTTAAGAAAATTATCAGGTCTATTTTAGGAGTGCATTTGGAAACAGCATATTTGCATAGTGTTTATAAAATGATATAGTTTTTGATAACTTTTACTATATTAAATGTGTGATAAAAGAAAAAACCTAAAAGCAAATTCATTTCAAAATAATATCTAAAAGTTAGATTATTTGCAAAAAAAAAAAAAAAAAAAAAAAAAAAAGAAAGGCAAAAAACAAATAAGTGGGGGCCAAAACACACTCCAAATAAACATTCTTTGGTACAAGGAAAACTTTTGGACCATTTGTTGATGCTAATGGCTGCCGTTGTCCATAGTTTAGAGGATAAAGAAAAACAAAGGAATTTTTTTTAAAAAATGGTAAATATAAACACAGTAGGGAAACTTCTAATGATGACTAGTTTGAAAAGCCAACCAAGGCATGTTCAGATGAGCATGAAGGTACAGGCAAGTGACTGCAATTAATAATGGTATATATGTGACAAACGAGTTAATACATAGATATTTTCATATTACAAGTGGACAAGGATAATTCTGATATAAATCATAAAAAAATTAGGTAGTCAATGCAAAAAGAATCATCTAATCTATGCAGTGGAAAAAAAAAATTAATTAAAAAAAATTAATCCGACCTATAACCTCTACCTATCTTCAATTTGCAGCCTACTCAATCCTTCCATTCTTCCTCTTTAGCTGCAATCCTAGTTTACCAAGCAGATACCCAAGAGGTAGCAGCTGCATCCTCTCACATTAGTTGGCATATATCGACATACTCTACCAGTCATATCTCAGACAATTCACCCAGAAAACTTGGCAATTATTAAGCTAACGGCCATAAAAAGAATATAAAAACCAACAAGACAAAACCCCCAAAACCTAGGCACCCAGAATCTGTACCAAATAATCACCAGTAGAGACCCCATCAAGCTCAGTAACAGGAAGACAAATGCAGACACAATTCCCAAATGAAAATGGAGCTCATAAGCATTTGGATAAACATCGGCAGTTTGTATCACCAAAGCTGTTCCAAGCCCAACAAGCATGTTAAACATTGGCCCAGCAAAGCAACCAGCCATGGCCATTGCAGGCTGACCAGCTTTGGCAACTGCCACATCGGCAACTAGATCCCCCACTGAATTTCCCCATGCAAGTACTGTGAGCCCAAGAAGTGCTGGTGGCAATTCAAGAAGTGATCCAAGTGCTTCAAGGCAGTTCAGCAATTCCCCAGCAATAGTGGATATCCAGAACACACTCATGACAAATGCTATGAGCAGCACAGGTATCTGCTCAGTTTTTGGGGGCTCTTTTTCTATTATGAAGTGAAGCACTGCAAGCGAGAAGCTAGCAAATAGTATTATAAACCAGAGAGGGAAATGGGTTTGTGGAAGGAGAAAAACAGTTGGATGATCAAATGGCATGAATGAATTGCAAGCATATAAAAGAGCTAAGGGGCAAAGAACAATATTGGCTGATGCATAGAACCTGCTCCATTCTGAAGGTGTGGTTTGAGGAATAGTGAGCTTTAATAGAAACATGACAGGAAGTTCCCATGCTTTTGAGATCTGCATATACAATTTAAATAAAAAAATAAGTAAATAAAAATTGAAGAAATCTACTACCAATTGATTCCTGTAAAATAAAACAATTTGAAATTGAACATACACTTTCATGGTATCTCCCAATTCAAGGAGAGTTGAAGAGAAGTAATAATAATGCCTACAGTTCTACTTTTCTAGTTCCAAATTGCTAGTATTTTCTTTTATCACTTTTTTGCTTCTTTCATTCAGGTATTTTAGGGTGGCATTTTCGGTAGACTGTTGGTGTTTCTTTGTTGACCTTCATCTCATTGATCTAGTCTATACATCATCACAAGTTCATGTACACATATATCAAAAGCATGCAACTAAATTAGTACCAAAGAAAAGGTAAGCTAGGTTACTGATCAGAAGACCCCGATGACATTTCAAGACCAATATGTTGAACAAGCACATAGAAACCATTTCTTCAATTTTATTCAACTAGTACACCTTGCTCTATCAGCTCTCTTAAATAGGCATTTAGCTTCGTTGATCATTATTGACATACACATTACACAAAAATCCAGGAGTCATTAATGTATTTAGCTTATTGATAATTATCAACATTTAACAGAATGTCATTCTACACTTCCAACAGACGGTACGCAAAAAATACAATAGCAATCAATAGTTTCCATTGGATCAACATCAATGCCGATTAATATTGCTCCATGATCCAGTTTATGAGACAGCTACCCACCTGTAATATTACTAATATCAATAATTTTAAGTATTAACACCCCTTCCATCTACCCAATCAAGTTTGGTATATCTAGGACATCAGCATACACCTTTCTAAAAAACTCCTTACAGCTGTATTCTTTCCTCAGAGCCTGCCTAATATTCCAACATCAAGCAAAAAATCCTAGCTATAAAATTTTTATTCTTCTTTACCCCATCTATAAAACTAGCTTTTACAATTTATATTACACACCAGATACCTTAACCATATGTTATGTCAATCCAAAGTAAAACAACACTGCATTTTCTATATGACCCTTATGTATAGAACACCCAAAATTCTACAGTATGATTCATACTTTGGCTCAAGAGAATTACAAATGCTCTCCTATATGTTCTGATATAATGGTGTAGAATTTGGTTCGGATAATCAATCCCAATACATATATCATTGTCATTTGTTATTTATGCATATGTAATTATATATGTATGTATACACACGTGTAATAGTTGCGAGTGAGAGACTAAAAGATTCAGATCATTTTCAATCATTTGTATATCAAGTGAACAAGCTGTTAAACAGTTCTTTCTCTATTTTAATGGTATTGCAAGATTACATACACAGAAATAAATTGCTTATTGCACTCAAACTACTAAAAAGAGGAGAAAAATGAAACGACTACCCTGAAGAGGTTTCCTAATGGAACTATGTAAGCAACGTGCTAAACAGCGGCATAAGTAAACAAATTATAAGATTAACAACCAAAAAACAAAAACAAAAACAAAAATCCAATTCAAGTTCAAGTCTTTTCTTACGGATACAAGAAATGCCTATAACATGAATAATAATATAAAACACAATTGGCATCAACTTTGTCATGATGTAGCTATATAGATTATAAAATCCGATCTAATTCCCCAAAACCACTTTCCAATTGACACATGATTACTAAATTAAGCTCATTCTCATGGCAAATAAACCAGTACACACATAGTACACACTTTAAAAGCATTCCAACAAAAACACAAAGTCTCATCTCAAACGTACCATTCCAAAAGCTCGACAGAACCCGAACCTCGGCTTCACTTCCTCCAAATTCCTCCAAAACTCTCCGATCTCGCTGTCTTGTTCAACCAAACCCTTCTCCACCTCACCTTCCCCAACCAAACCCACCTCAGCCCCAACCTTCCTCCTCCCTCCACCCAATCCAAAATCCATCCAAAACACAATCCCAACAAAAAAACACATAAAACCCAACAGCCTGCCACAAAAAAATCTCGGCACTAAGATACACAAAGAACAAAAACAATGCCGGCACCAAGTAAAACAACACGTCCCTCACAAAAGTCACAGGGTTCCACGAAAAGGGTGTGGCGTAGATTGCCACGAAACCAACAACAAAAGCAGAGACAAAGGTCCCCGCAGAGAGTATTGCTCCGAACCCAGTTCGGTACTGGCCTCCTCGGACCGCGGCGACCGATGCGAAGACATCAGGGGCGCCATTGGTAGTTAGTTTGGTAGTTACAATGGAGAAAGTGGTCTTGATATCTGTGTAAATATCATTTCTTTGTGTGCAAACACGGCTATTACTGCCTCCTTTTGAAGTTTGAGATTTAATTTGGTGTTGTTCAGTGGAGAATTTTGGGGGTTTCTTGATGTTTCACTGTTTTTGGAATCTTGGGTTTGGTAATATTAAGCTTAAAGTTTTTGTTTTTTGTTGTGGTTTTTTTTTCTTTTTTTTTTTGAATTTGTGTGTTGGGTTGTGCTGTAGTCTTTGGTGAACTTTCAACTTCCACAACAGGATGATGATTTTGATTATTATGGGAATAGTAGTCAGGATGAAAGCAGAGGTAGCCAAGGTAGGCTTTTTTGTTCTTAATTTTAATTTTATTATTATTATTTTTTTACTTGAAATCGCAATGACCTGTTTGATTGATGCTTGTGATTGCAATTTTAGTGTGCAAATTATGCACTTTATGTATGTATGGACTATTGGTTTAGAGGGGTGTGCACGTATGTATGTATGTTTGCCTGCATTGTGGTTTATTGCTGGTTACACAAACAGGTGGAGTGAATGTGAAACACGGTAACGGGGTTATGCGTGAAAGAGAATTGGGTTTGTTGAAGAAAAGGAGGCAGGGTGAAAATAGTAAGGACGAGGAGGATAGTTATTACGGGACACGCATAACGGAGGAGAGATATCGATCAATGCTTGAAGGAGAACACATTCAGAAGTACAACTCATATACTTGTGTGTGTGTGTTAATATCCGTGTTTGCACACAAAGAAATGATAAATACGCGAATATGCACGTAAATATATATTATGAAACATAAACATACAAACATTTATATTGGCGAGAATATAAAAACACACACATGTATTCCATCAATATGTAGTGTGTTTATATTTTTATCAATATAAACACGCAACAACATATATATATATATATATATATATATATATATATATATATATTGAGGGTAATATATAAACACATAAACATAAGTATATTAATGCAAATACCTAGACACATAAATCTAAAGCTCAATGGAATCGAGACACATAAATGTGTACTTTTTTTTTTCTTTTTCTTTTTTGACTGAATAACATAAATGTGTACGTTGACCGAATTGAAAATACACAAACATATACACATACTTAGGCCAAAATGGGCAAATGCCCTTTTTTCGGAAATTAAACATCCTTGTGCCCTCATTCTCAAACTAAATAGGGAAATGCCTCTCTTTTGTAACTCGAGAATACGAAAATCGAGTTATATGAAATACTCGATACTCCTATGATCGAGTTATATACAGGTTTTTCCCACACTGGTGGCAATTTTTTTTTTTGAATCTCTACATAACTCGATTTTTAAGTAATCGAGTTAGTTATGATGTTATTAACCCTGATTTCGTACTGTCTTTGTGTCAAGTGTAGTGTTTCAATAATACTCGATTCCTTTAATATCGAGTTATAAAGTATACTTGATATCCGTAAAGTCGAGTTATTCTCGTATAATTTCTGCACACCTTCTCCCACTCAGTGTGTCTTGCTCTCTGCTGAACTGAGGTCGTGCTTTCTGCTGAACTGAGTTGGAACTTCTCCACAGATCAACAGCGGCTTTCAAACTCAATTGAAATTTGTATCACCTCAGGTAAAAAACTCACATCACAATTTTAGGGCAATGGTATTTTCATTTGATATTATACTAAATTTTGATTTTTTAGGTTGACTGAATGTGAAGTAAGTACATTGGTGTGATTTTGGTTATTTGTTGTAGTAAACGTTGGTCACAAGAGAATAAAATAATTTCTTTACTATAGCAACATTTTGTATTGCACATAATCATCATTGGTCAGACATTTACAACAACATTTAGTGTTGAACACAATGTGGAGACATTACCAACAATGTCTATTGTTTATGGTCAAATGTTAGTGTGAGTGTTAGTATTTCATTTTTAGCATGCAATAGTACACAATTTTATGAATGTCTTTGCTATGTACCATTCTATGCAGCATTACATTATTTAGCAACAGTTGATACACACTGTTAACTTGATCATTTGGTGTTATTGTATTCAGCGTCAATGTCTGGTTCTGGCAACCCACAACTCTATAGTCCTCATGATGTGTTCACTGCTATGGGTCGTTGTTGGGTATTGCAAGATGAGTTCAGCTATCCAATCAATCCGAATTTGCGAAATAGTGCTTACGTTCACAATACCATGAGACAAGAGTGGGCTTGGTTATTTCGTGAACAACAAATGTTTTATGATGAGTTGGTTGGTTTTAAGTTGTCAGTGCCTCGACAACTCGCATCACAGATGCCTAGAGACAGCATTGACGAACTTCGTAAAGTATTGAACCGCATAAGAGAAGAAAATAATCGAATGAAGATACGTCTTAATCGATATCGGACCTAAGTCGAGATTCGAGAGTCAGTGCAAGAACGGTGGTACGAGCATGCATAGTTCATGCAATCACTTCTTGCTAATCCCATTTATCAGTCAGACGTGGAGATGTCAGATGAAGAGTAATCGTGTCGTGTCGTGGTGTAATTAGATTTTGTTGGAGAACTATTTTGCTTAACTATGTGTCATATGTATGGTTGCATTTGTACTATGTAAACCTTATTATTGATTATGAGAAGCATGCACGTTATTCATAATGTAGATTATTCTCACATAAGTCATAAAAGTCAAATATTCTCACACATGATGTTTTTCAATAAGCACCTACGACATAACACAGAAAACATAAAATAACTTACATTAACATTATTAACTTAACCATAGACATAACACACACACACACCACATTGGCATTCATTCTGATAGGTAGTCCTCGTAGTTGAGGACATTGTTACGTTTTGCCGGAGTGAGTTGCCTGTTCGTTGCAGCGGCTAGCTCCTCCGCCAATTGTAGCATATGATACCTGGACCTACGAAGTATCATAAGATTATTCTCTTTTTTTATTTTCGTCACTGCACGCTCATATTGGTGCATGTTTTGTCGTGGCAGTGTGAGCGAGCTACGCTCGACAAGAGGCGCTCCGAGTTGCAGGAGATCATTGTGCAGAGCGTTGGACTTGTTCGCGCGAAAGTCCCACTCCTGTCGCAATCCGGCATAGTATTCCCTCTCATCAGAATCTCTTTCCGTTCTATAGTTATTTGAAAAACGAGGTAGCATCCAATTACGCATTGACATTGGAAAATGTGACTTTAGATCGGTATGTGTAGAAGTTTTGCAAGGGTAGATGTAAATGGGACTTTATATAGGGGTTTTGCAAGGGCAAGTATTCAGGTGGATGTGACTATAAGTATTCACGTGAATAAAGATGATATGACTTGACACTATATTGTTCAGTGGCGTCTGTTGGTGCATGTGATTCGTTGAGGTAGCTGTTTCATATGGCTATAGCTTGTGCTACAGTAGGGGCCTAGTGATGTGTGCTGCAAAAGAGGTTGCGTATTTATTCACGTGAAGACTATTCAACATTGATGTGCTTCATCTGACATGACTTGACGAGACAATGTTGAGCTGTGTTAAATGTATCATAAACTTTTCAGGGATGCTTTGCATCCTTTAAAAATGCTGCATTGCAAAAGGATGCATAGCTGTGTATTGACGTGCGTGTAGGTGATATGACTGGACAGGGTTCAACAGTGCGAAGCTGTTGAGCAGCATTGCGAACATCAATGTAGCAACAGGACCAATAACACCCGAAATTGATGCACAAAATTTTCTGCGCTGCTATGTGTATTGACGTGAGTGTGGATGGGTACTTCTGGTCAGGGTTCAACAATGCTGAGCTATCCACCGTAGCTACAGTCATTGCTCCTTATGGTTGAATTTGGCAAGTGGGATTGAAGAAAGCTGATAACAACATTTGGTTTTGTAATGGTTGGCAGGATTTTGCTGAATACCATTCTATCTATTATGGTTATTTTTTAGTCTTCAGATATGAAGGAAATTCAAGCTTCCATATTCTTATATTTGATAAGACTGCCATTGAGATTCAATATCCACCTAGGAAGAATTGTAAATTGGAAGATCATCAGGTAAAAATAATAGACTTAGATGAAGATGATACAAACATTTCTTCCTCAATGTACAAACCAATAAAACATGAAGTCAGAGAAAAGTTTGTTCTAAAAAAATTACTGATTATGTCCAGAGGAAGAGAGAGAGAGAGCAATCCAAGCAGCCAAAAAGTTCAAGCCAAAAAATCCTTCTTTCATGGGTATCTCGTGGCCACATAATATGGTGAGCCTTTATACATAATGTGATCATGATGTTCTCTTAAATATGGCTTGGAAACATATATGGGAAGCAAGTATATTATTGGGAAGCAATTTGTCACACATCAATGTCTTGTGCTATTACCCTCCATCAAAACATATTAAGCAATGAGATTCGGGAAAGGCTGGGTTGCATTTTCGAAAGACAATAATTTAGAAAAAAGAGATGTCTGTGTCTTTGAGGTGATCGAAAGGACTCCTGTTGTGATTAGTGTCTCAATATTTCACTTGGTTGACCATTAGATTTTGGACTAGGATAACCTGTTTAAAATTTAAACTAGTGATGTTTATGCTTATATTTAATTAGGGACTTTGGTCACTACTATGGTTTATTTCTGATGGATGTGGTTTTAAGACTTTTCTCTGACCAGTTTGGTATGTCTTGTTGAAAACTATTCAGAATTCCTGTGTTTCATCTGACATGACTTGACGAGACAGTACTGAGCTGTGTTAAATGTATCATAAACTTTTCAGCCATGCTCTGCATCCTTGAAAACGGTGCATTGCAAAAGAAGGCATATCTGTGTATTGACTGGACAGGGTTGAACAGTGCGAAGCTGTTAAGCAGCACATGTAGCACTACGAACAACATCTATGTAGCAATGGTGGATAGCTCACACCCAAAATTGATGCATAACCAATTCAGGGATGCTCTGCCTCTTTGAAACGGTGCATTGCAAAGGGTTGCACATATGTGTATTCACGTGAATGGGGATGGGTAAGTGTGGTCAGGATTCAATAGTTTCGAGATGTTGAGTATCACATGCAGAACTACATCAATTAAGTGTAGCAATGATGGACAGCTTACCCCCAAAAATTTGCTTACACTTTTGAGGGGTCTTCTGCATCCTTGAAAATAGTGCATTGCAAAATGTTGCATATCTGTTTATTCACGTGAGCATGGATGATATGACTGGACAGGGTTCAATAGTGTCGAGTTGTTGAGCAGCACATGCAGAACTACATCAATTAAGTGTAGCAATGATGGACAGCTTACCCCCAAAAATTTGCTTACACTTTTGAGGGGTCTTCTGCATCCTTGAAAATAGTGCATTGCAAAATGTTGCATATCTGTTTATTCACGTGAGCATGGATGATATGACTGGACAGGGTTCAATAGTGTCGAGTTGTTGAGCAGCACATGCAGAACTGCGAACATGACTTCGCTGAACAGTGCCGAGCTGTATTAGCCTTCTCCAACCTCACTTGCCAAATGCTAGTATTACGAGCAGTGAGTGTAGCAATAGTAGAGAGTTTTATCCCCCTGTTCCCCTACAAACTTTTCAGGGAGTCTTTGCAGGTAGAAAATGTAGTTACATTTTCTCAACATCAATGTAAAATTACATGAAGAAAACTATGCTTCCAAGTTTTACATCAATGGCTTCCGATCATCACAATTGCAATATTAGGGAGCTTTCAAGCAATGGTACAACAAACCAATAACTTGAACGAAACATTTTAAAGGCTGATCAGGCTTTTAGGCCTTTACCCTATTTCTAAGCAAACCAAATATCGTTGTGAGAGTGTGTTGGGTGAGCCATATGGATTTTCAGTGAGTGAGTGGTTAGTCTGGTTTGGACGAGTCTTTATGTAATGTATCTATATAAAGTAGGACACTATTACAACTAAGATACACAGATACGTGCATATTATATCGTGACTCAAACAACTCATATAAATGAATTATTCGTATTATTGAATCATATGCGCGGTTGGTCTATGTGGTTTGGATTAGTCTGTATGTATTGAATCTATTAAATTTTCCTACAAGTAATGTGCAATAAATATAATTTGGTGGCATTTCACTTCCTAAGGTTTTCCCTACATTACAAAGTAAAGGACATTGTCCAACCAAAGCACTTTACTTGAATGTAGCAACAAAGAACACGTATGAAAAAAATGAGAAAGTGATTTCACATAAACTTAGCCAAAAGTAATAAACAGTTAATCTTTAGAGTTGCAAAAGTTGAACATACATAATCATCATTTGTCACACATTAACAATAACATTATGTATTGCACATAATGTGTAGACATTAACAACAACGTCTAATGTTCGTAGGTAGAAATTTTTGGAAATCATCATTGCTTGAATCTGAGAAGTCTGAAATATCTGTTTCATCATCTAACGCAGTAATTTCATTAATAGACTTCATGGCTTGCTCTTGCGCCTTCCCCTTTAGATGCTTCCTAGCTTTTTGGATTGCGTGAAAACAGTCTAGTCGCCTTTGCATTTGATTGTTCTCTTGTTCAAGACGAGCAAGTATGTTGGCAGGTTCATCTCTAGGTAACTCGGCAGAGCGTGCCTTAGGAACTCGTAACCCGTGCCATCAACAATACACCTCTAACTCACACCTTTTCTCGTATAGGGTTGACCATGGTGGTTCTGCTGGTTCTGCTATAGTGAACTCTATTGCGGTGGTATCTGTACTTAGTTTTGTAGGTTTGCCAACCATGATGTGTCCGATGCTTCCAAGACTCTTATACGTGTATATTGGCATATTAACGAAATCTCTCTTCTTTCCAACCCATTTTCCTCCATCGTGGTCTGTGTATGTATGTAGTTGTTGATCTGTTGGAACTTGTGATGATGCATTTGTTGAAGTAGGTCCAAACTTGTTTTGCATTGTACGATTTGATGTTGAGGCATTGCGACTCATAGCTTAATCAATCTATGAAGTTAGCGGGGTAGAAAGTTAACATTATATCACTGGTGCATTTATAACCTCATTTCACGGTCCAAGCATTACAATTTCACTTATTAGGGCTTGTCATGTCAAACCCTTCAGGAAAAACGCTATATGATCAGGATTTTAAATGTTCCTAATGTCACATCAAAGGTGGGCAGTAGTTGCAACAATAGATGTAAATGAGACATCTGTGCATCCAATTTCACAATTGTGTATTCACGTGAGTGTGGGTGTGAAACAGTGTCGAGCTGGGTATCCACATCGTGTAGAGCATCGAACATGACTTGGCTAAACAGCAGTGTCTGTTGGCGCATGTGCTGCGATTGAAGGAGTTTGATATGACTACAGTTAGTGCTACAGAAGCAGGCTGGTGACGTGTGTTTAGAGTTGGAACTTGGTCACCTTGAAACTTTGCTATATTAATTGTGTTTTGTCTTTCATGCAGCAAGTTCGCAATATTAATTTATTAATTATGTTTGGTCTTTCACAAAACAAATTATGAAGATCACAGTGTTTTCTGTGATTTGGTCATTTTGAATGTCTGTAAACATCATGGTGTGTAAACATGACGGTGTTCATTATCTTTGGTCATTAAACATTTAGAGGTTAAAAGCATCACTTTGGTCTCAGAACCATCACTCTTACAAATTACGCAGCCCCACAGGCTGAAACACTGAAATTTCTCTTGTAATCGTAGCCAATTAATGTGACACTGCATTTGAGGGAATACCTACTTACTCGACTATTCGATCAAACATTGTGGTCAAAGACTTGTCGGTTTGAAGCGAGGCCCAATTGGGACTGAATACCACATCTGTTATACCTTAGATGTTGGTGGCTTGAGCTCCCGGTTATATCTGTTTAATTGTGCTTGGTCCTTTACAAAACCTTAAACATCAGGGTGTTTATTATCGTTGGTTATTTTCAAGGATGCTAATCAAAACGCTCTTCCCATAATTCGTGACTGTTGGTTAGAAAAGATTGCACATGGTAAAACCATGTTCAACCCTGAAACTAAGCTCTTAAACAAACGCGTGCCATAATAATTTACAAGTTGAAAGCACAACTTTGCTCTTAGAACTTTGATGTTAGTGGCTTGAGCTCACTGTTATATCTGTTTAATTGTGTTTGGTCATTCGTAAAAACATCAAACATCAAGGTGTTCATTATCGTTGGTCATTTTCAAGGATGCTAGTCAAAACACTCTTCTTATAATCCGTGACTGTTGGTTAGAAGAGATTGCACATGGTAAAACCATCTTGAACACTGAAATTGAGGTCTCAAACAATCACGTCCCATACACATTTACAGGTTGAAAGCACCACTTTACTCTCAGAACTTTGATGTTGGTGGCTCGAGCTCACTGTTATATCTGTTTAATTGTGTTTGGTCCTTCACAACAACATTAAACTTCATGATGTTTATTATCTTCAGCTCACTGTCATCTAATATATTATGTAAGGGGCTTGCCCTGTTTGGATTCCTCATATTTGATTAAAAAAAATCCGTTAGACCTAATGCTAGAGTGAATGAGGTCATGCCAAGTGTCGCTTTTATCTTTTTCGACGAGTCTGCATTGCAAGGTTTCATCAATAAATTTTGTAATGAAAATATGATGCATGAGGAATAGTCCAGGCGAGGATCAAATTCAAAATAATATAATTGCTGATTTAAGAGCGACAAAAATATCCAATTAGTGGAAAATACATGTAAGCTCAGCAAAACCTCCAATAAAAATAGTTGCCTGAAGTCAAGATATAGCTTCAGCCATTGTTCCAAGGAAAATCTCATAGGTGATTCATCGTTAATATCAAAACCTGTAAATGAACTGTGCTTTCACAAACCTTCCATTTGTATTAATAATTACTATAATCTAATAACACGTGAGCGCCGTACAGAATTATGAAATAAATGTTATTTACACACAGACTTGGATCTACTTGATATTATATAGAATCACATAATAACATAAAAAATTCTTTGACCATTACATCAATTTCAATAATACTAATGATAGTAACGATGGGCATGAAACTAACCATCATATTAATATATCAAATTATTTTCAATGGATACCATGTTCTTCAAACTGCCACTAAAATAACAAAATATAGAACTGTCGTACAATTCTCCAAATATGTTATAGCAACTACGAACTGAAAATCGTCCCCCCCTTGGGTACAATGCCCAATGGCAATCATCAAGAGTCAGATGGTGTAGAAGGTGGAATAGGACGTCTATAGTGAGCTAAGTCTGCTCGCATAGCTCCAACCTCGGCAAGAAGACCATGTAGAAGCTGCCCATGGGCTGCCTGAGTCGTCATAATGGTCTCCATCATAGCATGAAGAGAGGGAGGAAGAGGGCATGTATGCGCTGCATCAACAGTGTCAACATCTACCTCATCATCACCATCCTCGGTAACAACAGATGTGGGATCCCCATGCATGTCCTCATCTTGAACATCTCCAGTAGTAGACCGTACTCGTGGTCTGTTTGATGGACCAACACTGAGGTCGACAACCTTCTTTTGGGCAGTTCGCTGTTTCAGAAATTTGGCTCCTATGGGGGCTTGGATGTGAACCAACTCTTGGGAAGGAAAGTTCTTTAATCCTAAATATTTGAGGACCCTATGGATGAGAACTGGGAAAAACAAAGCATGCCTCTTATACTTGCTCCTACGCACCTTGACAATGGTTTCGATGAAAAGGGGAGGAAAACAAATGGAACTATTGGTGACGAGGGCGTAAAGCAAGATACACCTATCTACAGGGATTGTATGGATATGAGAGATAGGGAAAATGTTGTGACAAGCTATCCTAAAGAAGATATAATTAAGCTCAGTCAACTCACTTGAGCTAAAACTTCGGTCAGAATCCCGATTGTTTGATCGTCCACAAAGAACATCCATAACATCATCAATACGAGGAGACATAGAGTTTGGATAAGTAGGTGTACAAATTATAGGTACATCAAGAGCTTTAGATACGTGCTCCCTAGTTATTGTAAACGGTACACCACGTATGGACGATGCCACCTTGTGACCACCCAGATCCTCATGCACCGATAGATTCGAATAGAATTCTCTAATCAAGTCAACTGGAGGGGGTTGTATGTTTGTACACAGGGACAGCCAATGCCTAGACTGTAGATTCTCACGAACAAAAGGATGCAGTTCCTGTAAATTGATTTGCCTTTCTCCCCAAATACGCCTACGCTTAATCAAGGTTTCAAAGGTTTGCTCATTTTCGGGCGTGAGGAACCTTAATTGATCAAACACCACTTCAGGTTCGGATGCAGCTTTGCATTTTCCCCTCTTAGTCCTCTTCGGACCCATAACTAATCGATGGTCAGTAGTGCAAACACGATCAGCTCACACAAAAACAAAACCAAAATGAAGTTTGAAGCAGAGAACAAAAATTGGAGAGTAACCAGATACCATGTGTAGAAAATCATGCATACAATATACTGTCTAGAGCAGTTTACAACAACACAATGAAAAAACAATATTCCTTGTCGTGCAGTTTGTTTAGTTGGTGCAATAATTGTAATGCATTTTGGTCCGAGTCAATAATTTGAAGTTAGAGACCTAGAGTATATAACAGTAATACTATTATATAGGAAACATACAAGTGGATTTAGGAACTAACATATTTTCGAAATTCGTAGCTACATGTAGTAAGTTTCACCAGCTTCTACAAAAAACAAAAAATAAATTGCATAATGTACAGTTCAGACATACAACCAGCATAAGGAGTACCACACACATATGGAGCCATTGGCAAGTTCATTTTGTGGAAGGAAGACAACCTATGACATAGGCAACCTTACTAACAACAATGCATTTGACTAGCCAAACACCCAATTTCATCACAATCTTCATAGACATAGAAGTGTCAAGCATCAAAAATAAAATTTGAGAATAACGCACCAACAATGTGTAATTTGAAAGACAGCAACCGTTAAAAGAGTCTTACTATGTAAAATCCTCGAAGAATTTGTGCGGGAAATTGTTGGTTCTAGCCGGATGAAGCGAGAGCAATCGAAGATGTAATTTCGGACAGCTGCAAGTTCTGCAAAACTGGGGAAAAGTTAATAAAAAATGGGTCGTAGTTTGTAATGTCCATATAACTCGATTTTCGAGAACTCGAGTTACATGCAATCCAAATTTTCAGCACAAGGGCTTGCACATAAATCGATTATCAAGAAATCGAGTTATGTGTAGCACAAATAACAAGAATCCAGTTAATGGTGGAACGGCTTTCTCATAACTCAATACTACAGACAACAAGTTAATTTCAAATAAATCAATTATCTCTAACTCGAGTTATATTGCTTGGGCCTCCACACCCAGCCCAGATATTTGGACTGGTCTAGATGCAGTCCAAGACGAATCCAAGTTTAAAGGTAGGCCTGCCACAATACTCGATTCTACTTGAATCGAGTTGTGTGCAGTGGAAAATCACAAGAATTCAATTTCTGTGTAGAATGGCTTGCACATAAATTGATATTTCAGAAACCGAGTTGTGTTTAGAATTCCTCGATATTTCAGAACTTGAGTTACGTTGTACACATGGACCCACCCAGCCCATATATTTGGACTGGTCCAGATGCAGTCCAAGAGGAATCCAACTGTAGAGGGCTACCTTGCACATAACCCGACTCTGTTGAAATCGAGTTATTCGCAGTAGAAAATCTCAAGAATGCAATTTCTATGTAGAATGGCTTGCACATAAATCGATACATCAGAAAGCGAGTTATTTGCAGAGTTACTCGATTTTGTAGAACTTGAGTTATTTTCACTGGTCTCACCCATAAACCTCTTCTCCCTTAATCTTCCTGTTAGGTGTAAACATTTCTCAACATTAATTTAGTGTGGTATTAACAATAACAAGTTGACTGGGCTTGTTAATTATGATACCTCAATTCATGTGTCTGATCCTCAATTTCCTTGCGCAATATGGTGCAAGTATTGTGCTGAAGCTAACATAAAGAATTGCCGTTCATCAATATTTTTGTGATGTGATGTGTTACCAAGCACTTTTAATATAAAAATGGTTCTGAAATATGTAAGCATTACCTGCCTTCAATAAGAAATTTGTAGGGCTGCCCTAAATTCTAGTGTCATCATTCTGCCATTTTGGGACTGCTACAAGTAGTCTTCTAAGTTGTTCCAAAAATCATGCGTAGCCTTTTTATTTAATATTTTTTATTTACTTTTTTTTTTAGTGGTATGATTTTCAATAAAATGTAAGTTTCACAGTTTTCATGAAAATTTCTTGAGAAAATGGATTTAGAAATAATCCAGACTCATGATTCCTTATGACAATGATAGAATTACCTGCATTAATGTGATGGCAAAACACTAGAAATAACTTTGTTATATGTAGATCAATGATTTGGAGAATTTTAAATCTCCAATTGTTTGATAATATAAAATCTTTAAAAGAGGGAATTGATATTGCAAACCACAAACATTTGTAGTTGTAAGTCTAAACAGCATTAGATTAATATGAGATAGAGTAAATGTGGGCCAAGGATCACTATATTTAATAATAATAAAAAGTTTGAAATATCTGTACCTTTAAAGTAGTTTATTCTTTTAGATATCTTGAGAACATGATGGCATTATCATGATCAGTGGTATCTAACTCCAAAAAGGACATTATTCACCAACTAAAAAATTCAAAACATCTTACCAGCAGCTCAAGACACGGTAGGTCCATTTTATCAAAGTTATCTGGATGCAGCTAATGCTTTACGATTAGCTGCTGCATGCTTCAAACAACAAAAAGATAGCACATTTAGTTCTTCTCTTTCTCTCTCTCTCTCTGTCTCTCTCTCTCACTAGAATAAGATGATAGTGCTGATGAACATTCAAACCACTATTTGTCTATTTCTGACTCAAATCTATGCAAAGAAAAGTTTGAGCTGGTGATTGAAGAACTAAATATCTCATATTGGCATATCTGCTGTTGGGTCCAAGCCAACTGTGTACTCAATCAAAATGTGAAGCACAAGTGATATTTATATTGATTGACAGAAAGACACAAACATATAAACTTCTAATTTGGTCAAACTATATAAAAACTATGCAATGTCAACATCTAAATGAACCCTCAAACTATTTACATTGATTGACACAATTGATGGATTAACTTCTCACTTATTTTTTAAACATCTAAATTTGCAAACATCAAAAATAATGACTAAAAATTTTAGATTTGGTGTTATTGTATTAAAGTGTTATAATATATACAAAACATACAACAATGTCATCTGAAGACAACAAAATCCTAGCTCAAGACACTGTTGACCCCCCTAAAACAAAATCCTGGAGTCGCCATTGAATGTAATATAATTGAATGACACGCAAAAAGGCCAAAATCCAAACAAAGTTGGAGAAAAAAATACAGCATCACATTCATTTTAAAATACATATGAAAGTTCATCATAGTAATTAAAAATTTTCCAAGAGTGAAACTCTAAACATCACAAAAGTACCCAATCAATAAAGTTGCAAACTGGGATGAATAGTAAAGTTGCCAAGTAAACACACTCTAAACACATAAAAAATTATCATCACTTTGCATCCACCCTAACCACTTAGTCTTGGCATCTGAAAATGTGGACGTTTAACACAACACCGTCCCTCATAATTAGCTTAAATACGCAAACATCTCCTACTCGCAAACTATTTTCCCTCACAAATGTAGACCAACCAACTGATACGACACATGATGAACCCCCACTTCGTTCATAAATGTATAGCTTCACAGGCCATAATCGGTCCACAATCTGGAGCTTGACAGGGAGTATACTTGCTTTGGTGTAGTCCTTGGTAAACCCTTCTCTCGGTAAGTAGTTGATAATGTCTTGGGGTAAACTCTGTACAAGGAACAATAACAGATATTTAAAAAATAGTTCAACCTATGATGATACTATTTGATATCCAAATGATACAGTTAAATATATATACATCTTTTCACCTAAAAACACAAATAAGCAAATCATTACCAACAAAATGTCCAGCAACAAGTATCTAGTGTGACAATCTTTCTAATTGATCTATGAAAAATTATAGTTAATGGGAGTTGCATTTCTAAATTACAAAAATATTTCATTTTAGTGAAGCTAAAAGCTTACCGCACGATCCTTGCCATTAACGTAGGATGGACGAATGATAACGGTGAAAAGGGGATTTTCTGATTTAAAAGCATTGGCTATAACAAGATTTTCAGCTACACCACTGTCTTTCTTAGGATGGGCTGATCCTGAAACGAGTTGAAAATATGAAGTCATGCACATAAAATTAATAGTAAACATGCTAAAAAAATCAACCAGTTGCTTACAAAAGTGTAACATTCAAACCTAAACCCTCTCCCCTATAAAAGTGTTTGATGATTTCAACAGAGCTGTCATCACTCTCATCATCTTCGATCCTATGAACTTGGAGTTCATCGTCTAAAGTATAGTCTATTTCTGTTGTAGTGGCATCAAATATGAGTACATCAAAGTGTGAATTTCCTTCATATTTGAAAACCAGCAAGTGCCCCACGATTACACCATGAGAGCTTGCAAATTCGGACCAACCATTTTGAAACCAAACCCCCCCAGCATGTTGTGTCAACTTGACTTTCCATTTTCTACCATTTGGAATAGTGAGAAAGGCCATATCTGACAGATCCACTCCAAATTTCTGCACGAACTTATCTGGAATCCGCTGTAAAAAGAATCTCCATAACATAAATGCAGGCTAGGGAAATAAACACATGCAATCAATCAAGCTCTATGGAGTTGTGCAGCTACCATTGCAGGAAAAATGGATTTAGTGATTGTTAGGTCATATTACTTTCATAAGTGTTCAATGGTATTACTATTTTTTGGATGAACAAAAGCTCAAAAAAGCAGACAAAATCCTTATACACAATGCTAGAAAATAAAAGTAAAACACATGGCAGAATACTCCTTAGTTACAGCCCCCCACCCCCACACAAAAAAGAAAAGAAAATAAACTGATCCACAGATTTTTATGACCACATCCACGGATTTTTATCAATGCTCACTGCATTAAGTAAAATGAGGAAGAGGAAAGAGGGAGGAGGAAGAAAGGAAGGAACAAGAACAAATTTATGATCAAGTACAAATCAAACAAAATAAAATAACAGCCCATGCAACATTGAAGTTATATTTAATAGCTATAACCTCAATCTGTCATATTAAAGGCTCGATATTTGACAGTAACAAATCTTATGAATTTTTATGCTTCTTGTAAAACCTAATCTTATAACCAAAATAACCATCAACAGCTTTCAACATCCAACATTTCTCTGTTGTTGTTGAAATGTAAAAAATTTTGGGGAAATGTTGTATTTTGAGTGCTTCTGTAATGTGTTTGTGATTTGGTTTTGGGGTGTTGAGGAAACATTGAAGATGACCCACTTTTGTTTATGGGCAGGATTTCGATTTAGACGTACAAATTTTTGCCACTTAGCCACTTCATAAGTTTGTGAACTCTAAAAAAAAATGATAAAAAGAGTGAACGATTTGTGTATCCTAGTTTGATCCCAGGACACAGTTTCACAGTTTAAATTGAGTTAGACATCTGTGCTGACCCTATAAGCCCTAACACATTTTCAAAAAAATGCTATCTGCTCTTGCTCTGTATTTATTTTTCCTCAATCTCTACCATGCGCTTATCCCTATTTCATTTTTTGTTCATATAAAAGTGTTCGATGCAAAAGTACTCTGTTATGTGACTGTGTTCTTCTTAAAATGTAACCTACGTATTGCAAAATGAAAGTTTTTCTGACTACATGTAACAAATGTAAATTTTTTCAAGAATCACAAATAAAGAAGATGAAGTGGACGACGTGTATTAGCATATGTTTTTCAGAGGAATCTAGTTTATAAATTTAAGCATACTTACAAGCTTTCCTTCTTGAACAGCATGCGGCAGAATAATCTTGAAAAAGTGTGGGGATCGATCAGCAGGACCATCGTCGTTGTCACTCTGCCATTGAGAAGCCATTGTTCTGGTTCTCCAAAGTTCTGTTCTTTTCGTTGAGAAGTTGAACAGTTGCTGCTACGTACGTTTGAGCACTAAATAGTGGCCAAAACGGTCTGTGGTCATACACATAACCCGATTATTAGGAAATCGAGTTCTGTGCACTGCCACTTAAAGGAAATCGAGTTCTGCGCAGTGTATCTCAAAGGAATCCATGTTGTGTGTGCTGCTTTGGACGTAACTCGATATCCCCTATCTCGGGTTATGAATAGACTTACTCAATACTAGGTTAATCGACTTACGTCCCAACAACTCGATTATACAGAAATCGAGTTACGTTGACTGGGCTTCTCAACCCAGCCCAGATATTTGGACTGGTCCGGACGCAGTCCAAGAGGAATCTAAGTGTGCACAATGGTCTTCAACGTATCTCGAAACTAGAGAAATCGAGTTCTTCTCAACATAACTCGGTAATAAGCAAATCGAGTTACGTTGACTGGGCTTCCCAACCTAGCCCAGATATTTGGACTGGTCCAGACGCAGTCCAAGAGGAATCTAAGTGTGCAGAATGGTCATCAACGTATCTCGAAGCTAGAGAAATCGAGTTCTTTTCAATGTAACTCGGTACTCAATAAATCAAGTTACATTGATTGGGCTTCTTAACCCAGCCTATGTATTTGGACTGGTCCAGACGTAGTCCAAGAGGAATCTAAGGGTGCAGAATGGTCTTCAACGTATCTCGAACGTTGAGAAATCGAGTTCTTTTCAACGTAACTTGGTAATAAATAAATCGAGTTACGTTGACTAGCCATCTCAGCCCAACCCAGATATTTGGACTGGTCCAGATGCAGTCCAAGAGGAATCTAAGTGTGGAGAATGGTCTTCAACGTATCTCGAAGCTAAAGAAATCGAGTTCTTTTCAACGTAACTTGGTACTACAATAATCGAGTTACGTTGACTGGGCGCCCCCTCCCAGCCTAGATTTTTGGACTGGTCCAGACACAGTCCAAGAGAAATCTAACTGTGTACAATGGTCTCCAACGTAACTTGAATCTAGAGAAATTGAGTTACGTTGACTGGACCGGGTGGGATTCTCTTACACGTAACTCGGTACTACATAAATCGAGTTACGTTGTCTGGGCTCGAACACCCAGCCCAAATATTTGGACTGGTCCAGATACAGTCCAAGAGGAATCTAACTGTACAGAGTGCTCTTCAACGTAACTCGGTACTCTATAAATCGAGTTACGTTCAACGTAACTCGGTTCTACAGAAATCGAGTTACGTTGACTGGGCTTCCCCACCCAGCCCAGATACTTGGACTAGATGCAGTCGAAGATGATTCAGAATGGACTGCAACGTAACTCGTTAAATTGAAAATCGAGTTTTTTTTAGTATAAACTCTCTACTTGAAATTTTCCTTGCGACTTGTACTGTTCACACCCATTCAGTATTGGCGTGCTTATTCATCGTAAAAGTGGACCTGTTGACAACCATACTGTGAACAACAAGTCATCCATCTACTTCCAACCACATCCATCAGTAAATCATTCCCCCATTTCCATTACGCAAATAAAAAAATCATCCATATATACAAGCTTATTTGTAAGTAAAGAGCCTTTATGCATTTAAATCAGTTGATGTACAAAAATAAAGAGTTCAATTTCTGCATTTTAAACATTCTTCACAATTGTAACTTGAAACTTGGACAGCATCCGCCAACAATGGTTTTAGGCAAACATGGAGTCTAGGCATTTGAGTGACACCTTCTTTTTGTTCTCTTCAGAAGTTGCCTTCTTTCTGATGAGTAGCCAACACAGAAATTAGTATACAACCCACATTAATTAATAAATTGAATTGACAAATACAGAAGAACCTTCAGGCTTGCCTGCTTAAATGACGAGCATCTACAGTTACACCTTGGCGACAATTACAAATGTGCAGCAAAACATATACAGTTAGGGAAATAGAGACCCCATGAATACTAGAATATGTACACCACAAACAATAAGATTGAAAGAACACCAAAACTGGGACAAAAGACTTGGAATGGTAATATGTAGAAGTTAAGACTAACTGCAACTACTTGAAGAAGTAATCACAAGATTGCCCAAAGTGGAGCTAAATTTGATACAATGGTATTACTATCATGGTTCCAATCTACAAATTACTCCAGGTATCTTAATTATAACTCATATAATGTAATATCTAAACATGTAAAGAAGAATAACTTATGATACCCCCTTGTTACTATGATTTGTAATTGTTACCTGCTACATAGCACCATGGCTTGTTCAGGCCACATTTCGAGTTGGACATGTACGACGGTTATGACCCTCTTGGCAACACAACCCACACTTCAACTTTGGTCCATTCTCAATCAACAATGAGGTTGGCAACTCCCCATCCTCGTCATCCATCTCATTGCGGATTCTCGTGGACTTTGGTCGACCTTTCTCACGGATCAACCGCTGGTTTGGCATCACGGTTCTCCTTTCTGCTGGCTCCGGCCATTCTAACCTATCTTTCAGTGGTTGGAATATCAGCTCATAGCTGTGATACTGTTCTTCAACGCGGTAGAAATGATCCATATACTCAGTGGCATCATGGCTGTGTTTGGCACAAACTGTTATCAAGTGGGAACAGGGGATCTTGTTTGCTTCCCATTTGCTGCACGTGCATGTCATGTCCATGAGGGAAACCCTATGTGTGTGATCTCCCCCGCCAGTGTTCAACAATGAAGACTGTGTCTCCACTGTATATAACCGTTGTTGCGCACTTATCCTTCTAACAATATGGAGCTTCGCCTTCTCTTGATTTGCCTCGAACTTGTCATAGGCATATTTGCACCACACTTGCCCCTCTTCCAACTGCTCTAGGGTTTTGTTTCGACGTTCGTCAAAGTATGAGTTCACCTTGTAAAATGTAAACTTCACCATTGCAGTTATGGGCAAGCTACGTGCACCCTTAAGTACCCCATTGAAGCACTCTAACAGGTTGGTTGTCATTGCCCCATGTCGGTGCCCATGGTCATGTACAAGTGTCCACTTTTCTTGATTTACCTCCTTAAGATAGTCGTACGCAGCCGGGTTGACATTCTTGATGCAATCCATGGTGTTCTCAAACTTCCTAACTTGATTCACAGTTGCTGCGTTCCATACCAAGTTCTTCAACGGCACACTATTGAAGTTAGTGTTAACATTGCTTACTAAATAGCGGAGGCAATACCGGTGTTGGGTTAAGGGCGGTTGCAAGTAGCCCCTAGTGGTGTCATCGAAGCATGATTGTATCCCACGATGCCTGTCGGATATTATACACAAATTGGTCCGGTCTGTAACATAGGTCAACAGGCATGCCAAGAACCATCCCCATGTCTTCGTGCTCTCGCTTTCGACAACGGCAAATGCGAGTGGATAAACCTTGTTGTTACCATCTGTTGCCATTGCTATCAACAGCTTTCCTTTGTACTTGCCATAGAGTTGCATCTATGCTTATCACCGGCCTGCAATGCCTGAACCCTCTAATACACGGACCGAAAGCCCAAAACGCGGAGTTGAATATACAAGTCCCCGGGACATAGGGGTCACACTTTAATGTGGTCACAGTGTCCAGATCTGCATCGGACAATTCAACTAGAAATCGTGGCAATTCCGCGTACGACTCGTCAAAATCCCCGTAAATACGTGCAACTGCCTTCTGTTTGGCTTCCCAAACCTTGTACATAGTTACATCATGCTCATGCCTTGCATGCAACATACTACGCAAGTCCCTTACCTTTCGGGTTAGGTCCTCCCGTACATACTTCTCAAGTGCAATGGAGATGAACTTTGAATCCATCATTCGCCCATCAGTTGCTAGCTGGAGGGATGAGCAACTATGGGGACCCTTACATGTACTGATAACCCACATCCCGTGCTTCTTGCTGCAATTGGCCCGAATTGACCACAGACATGCCTCATGTATGCACCGCACTACCAGCCTATTGGTGTCAGACTTGATGACCTCGTATTGCTTATTATGCTCCACAAAGTAGAGGGTCAACACATATTGAACAGAGGCTTTATTCTTGAATAGCATCCCCATTGCTGGGTGCTCACCTTTATGCCAACTTGTAAGATGTCCTGTACCCAATGCAGGTGATGGGTCATTAATATTGTCCCATGTGTTTAATGTGAACCATTCTGGGATAGGAACTGTTGTAAGGCAATCCTCCTCGTTATTTTCGATTAGTGGTACATCTAAGACCTCCGCGTCGTCCACTGGTCCATCAGTATCAATGAACTCTTCATACACATCTCGGCTGGCATCAATATCAATTCCCCCGTCCATATCAGCTTGGACATGTTCATATGTGTGACTAGACCCTCCCACATCATGTGTATTGGTGGCGCCCACCACTTCGGTGTTGTCCAAATGATCAACCGCACTACATGGTTGATTATTGTAGGGGAAAGGCGTGGCATTGGCAAAGGGAGGATGCACGTCAACCGACAATGAGTGTGGCTCTTCCACCCCATTGCCATGCTGTGAACTTGCACTACCATGGAACCCAACAGCCTCAACAGTTACATACAAGTCGGACGCTATGAACTGGGGGGTCCTCTTAATCACTGCCCACATTATGTCCACGTCAGCATCGTAACCCAACGGATTTGAGTTGTAGACAACCTGAGTACTCACAAGTATCTGGGGGGCATGGTACACGATGGATATCTTATGTGACTCCCTGTCCAACTGTAGAGCTTTCATTATCTTCCGGTGCATTTTTCTCAAGTGTGCTCCCCATTTCAACTCAATGAACTTCTGCTTCACTGACTCGCCTCTATAGGACAGCCCATGCAAGTCATGGAAATACTGTTCCCCATCATAGTAAACGTAGAAGCAGTGACGACCCATGCCAGACTTGGATAAGGACAATTAATTGTGGTTATCATGCAGAAGATAGGGGGTTATGTTAATGCAGCAGTAATTAATCTTTTACAGATGCACTATGATGCTATCCTAATTATAGGTGTACAAACTTGATTCGTTTGGACACAAACATTGGCCTTTTAGGGGAGATGTGCCACAACAAAGAATCAGGGTGTTTGTAATATCGCTTGGTGAGGATGCAATAGGGAGTAGGAAAATGCAAACATGGTCAGCAAAACTTGTTCACCTCGCAGGCTTTCTTTTTCAGAACCCACACAGTAAAGCCTTTTAGAACTAAAAGAGCCATACAATTTAAACCTCAGTATACATTACACATCATTGTTAATATGTATGAATGAATGCATATGTCATCATATGAATTCACCGTACAATGTTTGTTTATATATATGTTTATTTAGAATGATTATATACATATTTCCCAAAAAAATTCTCAAAAAGAATTATTATATACATTACTATATCTATACATATTTAGGAACAATATGTATACAATGTCACTATCACACACACACACACACACACACACACACACACACACACACACACATATAAGATTTTGCTAATGTATGTCATAAGAGCACACAATAATTAATCGTTTTTTGGACAATTTTTTTCGGGATTTTCAATGTATTAACAGTTTTTGCAATTCCTAACAAAATGTTTCAAAAAATTGGTGCCCTAAGCACATACATTATATATAAACATACCTATATATGTGTGTGTGTGTATATATATATATATATATACATGTGATCATATATGGGTAGGTAGCTTTGTTTATATTTACATATATTTGCATATACATACATTCATATATATATATATATATATATATGTGTGTGTGTGTGTGTGTGTGTGTGTGTATACATATATTTGTACATGCCACATATACATCTTATGATATGGGTAGGTACGTTTGTCTATATATACATATATCTATACATACATACATTTATGTATATATATACACACACATAATGTCAGAATAAGACAGTTGTAGAAAGCAATCCCATTTTGTCCCTAAAATGGCAATCCAATTATAAGTAGTTATGTAAGTCAATAAGTTATGTAAGTGAATATATACCTGTCAGGGAAGATGTGCCAAAAAAAAGAAGAAGGGGACCACAGCAACAGCACGCTTGGTGAGGATGCAATAATGACAAGGAAAATGGCAGAAGAGTTAGCAAACTTTGTTCACCTTATAGGCTTTCTTTTTCAGAGACCAGACAGTGAAGGTTTTCAGCACAAATAGAGCCAGGCACGTGCATGGATTCTGAAATGTGGGGAGGGGGACAACCATGACTCGATATTGAGGAAATCGATTTTATATAAAACTCGATACCATAAAAATCGAGTTACTGTTGACAAGACATATTGAAATGACGGCATTTCAGAAACTCGGTTACTAAGAAGTCGAGTTACTTGTAACTCCGTATTTTATGCAAGGGCAGATGTTGCTATAACTCGATTTCTTTAGAATCGAGTTTTAGCTTCATTTCCTCTACAAAAGCGCACTTCACATGTTAGAAGGTGCAACCACATTCTGGTGCAAAGAATTCCCACCATTGCATGTTTGTAGAGCAGGATGGGATGTACCTATGTTGTGTTTAACGGTCGTGTTCTAGGCATATACGACAACTGGCTAGATGCAAGCAGACAAGTTCATAAATTCCCAAACGCCAATCACAAATCATGTAAAGATCGAAGGGAAGCCGAAGCCGCATACATGGAGTATTTGCATGGTAATGGTATGGGCGTGCATGGTGGTACGTCTACATCGTGGGCAACTCCAAACATATCAATCTCAACTCCACCTAGCACTTCTCTAAGCAAAGGAACCAACTATGACAGTGGAGACATTAGGAACACTTTGTTAAGGTATCAGTTGGAAGTTGCCATTGAGGAGCGTGACCACGCAAGGAGGATCGCAAGGTTGAGTGCAAACATGTTGAATGAAGTGGTGGCCCATGTTGTGGGGGATGATGAAGTTGATGCACCCACGAGACAACGTACGGATGCATGAATGCAAAAGTACGACTTCTTGTTGTGGTATTTAGTAAGATATGTATACTTGCAAGTAACTACTTTCGTGTGTGTGGTTTAAGTAGAAGTGTCATCGTTTTCCAGTTGTTTGACTGGCAGATATGTATATATGAAAAAATAACCTTATTATTTTTGTTTTTGGACTACTTTGGTCTTATTCGGTCCACTGTGGTTTCTAGGAAAATCAGTGTACTACATTCTATTTACTCTATTTGATCCTATTCAGTCAGCTTTAGTCGTACCCCGTCTATTTGGTTCACTGCAGTCCATTATTGTGTAATTACAAAATACAAGATCAGCCTATACACAACGAGCCACGATTAACGAATGTACATGATGTCAAAAACAACAATGAATTGCATAACCTCTACATGAACGATTTGGAAATCCACTAGGAGGATTCACTGCAATCCATACCAATCAAAGAAAATTCAAACTTTAAAAAAGATAGGATTGGAATTATTCATACATGATAAATTGTCCAACATCAGAAAATGATCTAAATTCTTCAAGTCAATTATGAAAATTTTAATAGCCACAATATAGAAAGTCCAAAACAAAATAACCATGAATAAAAATTGACACCAACCAACTAAAAAAACAAATAACACAGCTATATAAAGGTTCTTGAATCCCAAACACAGTAAATAAAACCCTAAAATTATGATGTACCTTGTAATATTATTCTAACTAGAAAAAAAAATGAACACTTAAAATTTCAAAATTACGTAAAAAGTGAACATTACATGGAATACTACAGGTTTCAATAGATACATTACTATATCTTCCCTCTAGCTAGCTCCACTGGACGAAATAGAGCACCTATGAGAGTGGTCTTGCCACTGCCAATTCTGCCAACAATACGTATTTTGTGCCCTTGCTCAAATGTGCAACTGATCCCTCAGAACAAGTGCATCAGCCTATATTTGATCTGTTTTATCAATGATATTCTTAGAATCTCAGCATAAGAACCTCATACAATTTTAAATTAAATAAAAAAAAAATAGTTACCTGCAAACCATGTATTTCAACTTTACCCACAGATGGCCAATTTGATGGAGGCCGGTTCCCTTCGAACGAGAACATTCTTCAGGAAAGTTTGGTGTAATGCCCTTGTAAAAACTCAAAGACCCTCGAACCTAGAAGCCCCAACAGAATAAATTAGCCTTATAGATGAGAAAATGTCTCAAGTTTATAATGAAAGTAAGAACGTCTAAAAACCTAAATCAAGTTTGTGACTCAATGGGGTGAGCCAAAATCTCCCACCTTCACAACTTGAGATCATTAGGTATTTATTCTCTTATAGCATTTGCGAGAAAATGCACAGATTTAGTATTTTACTTATAGAAAAGACCAATGTGTTTGCACTCTAGTTAGAGCTTTCCTTCTTCGACAATGAAAATTAAAGCTGGGCTAAATACTTACTGTGCAGTTTCCTTCACAAGGAATGAAAGGGTCACATTGTCAAACCTGCAATGGAGCTTTTACAACCTGGAAATGAAAGTCACCCAACCATATAAGAAGCAATGATCAACTAAGAAATGAAATTAACAATTCATAGTCTAACACCACCCAAGACAAATGCCTACCTGGAATGGAAGAATAGCAGCAATTTTAGAGGATGCACCCAGAACAGTATAATCCTCTATAGTCTGGGAAAAAAATGATGTACACTGTAACAATTAATATACCATCAAACATTCATATCAGAGATACAAACACCACCCAATTAATAACATCACAAAGCAACCAATTATACTCCTGGAACTGTGTAACATACAGAGTTGTAATAGAACTACAAAAGCCTACACTTAACTCCAATGAGTCTTTCTTAACTTAAAATACTCCTCGTATACAATACTCAGAATGCCCCATGTTCCAAATGCTGTAGATAAATTGCTAGTTTGGGCAGCACGTGCAAGGCACGTGCTTGCCGTGGAAAAAGAGTAATAATTAAGATAATTCTGGATTTTATTTATATCACAAAACATAAATATAAATCATTTGAGTTTTAAAGTATATAGAGATTTACATTAATCAAATAGACATTAATTCTCAAAAAATAAAATACATTAATTTTACTATTCTTAACATGAAACACTGATATCTTCTCAAATAAAAGACATTAATTTATAGGCAAATGAATCCAATTGTATTATCCAATTGAACTTCACCTCAGCAGCTAGAAGTTTAACAATGAAATGAATAATCAATTACAAATACTTACCTGTAGTCTATGTGATTGTTCTTTGGAGAGACACAGAGCTTCAGTTTCATAGCTCAAGGAAGCTCAACAAAGACGTATATATTATTATCTTTTGGTTTTTCTATTTGTCTAGCATGCATATATCACCACCAAGAATTGCCAATTCAAAGTTTCAACAACTATTTGCTAAGCAGATGAACCGTTGGGAATTTATTCAGCCCTTCATATGCAAGCAAGGGCAGAAAGTCCTATAGCAATAACAAATTGTCTAATGAAAAACCAGATAAATGCCAGCAACGTAGCAATAATTTATAAATTCATTCTCTACGAAATATTGTTGCTACTCTGCATACCATTTTCTAGAGCAGACAAGTCCTCATTCTTCTCCTACAGGTCACGTGCCAGCTGATATGTCAGCTCAATGGTCTTAACTACATTTCCCTCCAAGGAAAAATGAAAATTCCTGAGCATAAACTATACAATTAGAAGCATGAACAACCATGTATTCAACAGATAAAACAACCTATAAAATATTGATGAATTATTGAAAAATAACATATAAGAGAAATGGCTAAGATTATTATCAAGATCTATAATTTATACTCCGCCTTGTTATCTTCAGAGAATGTGTTCGCTAAAATGGTTAGCCAAAATTCATAAAATTTTGAGCAAATTGATTAGCAAGGCATTCAACCAAATAGAGGATAAACATAGACTTGCAACTACTTGGAAGGGTAAGCAAAGCCTTGAAAATTTTTTTCAATTCTAGCGTCCTCTAACACCCATATGCATATTATAAAGCCAATTTTGAAGCAAATAACTCAACTCTCAATCATGTGAAGATAAATACAAAACTAGTCAGATTGGTAATGAATGCCGGACTGTGGTTCTGTTTTCAACCTTGCATATCAAATTTTCCACCATGCAAATCAAACCACCAATCTTGAGGCCAACTAAACCACTTTCTTGAATTACATAAATGTAAAATCAAACACATATCATCATATTAGTATCTCTCGAAACTCCAAACAAAATTCAACAAAACAAGCCTATCGTGCAAATGCAATAATTATAGGAGTGTGCTCTGATGGTGTGAGTAACCATCGTACAACACTAAAAGTGAGCAGCTCTAAATCCTATTACTTTTCCAACCAGAATAGTAAACACACTCAATTACTTTTTAATTTTTTAACGGATACCATGCCCTCAAGATAATCATTAGGCTGTTTCATCCCCAATTCAAGCAATGAACGCCTTCATCATTTCATTAAAGCAAATGATGGACAAGATTTGATTCATTGGCCAATGACACACACAATATATATATATATATATATATATATACTGAAAATCATAAAATAAGAAGACTAATTGATGAAAAAATCAATAATCAATTTTTTGTTTCTCATTGGGTTCCCAAATTGCTAGCAAAATGAAAAGCTAATATATACAATGTTAAATAACAATTACGAACCCCAAGAAGCGAAAGGAACAAAACATGCACACATAACTAAGATTTTTGCCCTTTTTAGCTTTAGGTAAGTTATATTGTGAGCTGCTCTAGAACTCAGAAAAAAAAAATATAAATTCTATTCTCCAAAGTTCCTACTAACGAACTTGTAATCAAATGTACACAGATCTAATCATTCTAGAGAAGAGGGGATTTAAAGGAGATTAAAAATAAGAGAATGGGAAGGAGGATGTACCAATCTAGGAATTTTAGGGAAGGCGAATCAGAAAATTAGGAGAGAGACACATACCTAGCCAAGCATTGTAGAGACTCGGATAAATGATTTGCTACAAAGGAGTTGGTTCTGCCATTGATCCGCATAAACTTCGTCATGAAACTCTTTTACGGAAAGTATCAAATTACTTCTTCTTGCTTATCAGCAATGCCACACATTTGTTTCTCAAAAAAATTAAAAAAAAAAAAACAAATTACTCTCTTACAACCCACTTTACTATAGTTAACAACATACAAAAACACAAGAAAGTTTGGCTTCAAATGAATACCAATCGAGACATTTGTCGATTTGCAATCAAAACTCCAAGTGCAGAAAAACTTCCTAATACATCAATAAATACAATACGCCTTATGGGTTTTCTCCAAAATATCAATTTCTTGACAACAAACACATTGACAGCCAGTATTCTCCCCAAGCAATGATCCAGAAATAGATGCACAGCCACCAAGATTCTCCCCAATTAGTAGAACATTTTGCATGCTTATTCCAGTCACCTATACACATGAAGAATAAGCACATAGGGACAATCCGGCTCAATGGCCTTTTCGTGTCCACCATTGCAGTAAGGTCTAAAAAAAAATACTACTTTAGAAGAAAAGTGAAACGTAACTATGCAGTCACCTATAGGCAGGAAGTATAAGCATACATTAAGGCATTTAATGAACTTTTTGTTTCCGCTCATATGCCCTGACAGGTCTAATCTTACCTGTTTCATCAGACACAACAGCATAATTAAATTAACATAATCAATCAAATGCACAGTAGAAGTAGCTCAAGAAGATGGGAAGTGTAGACGAAGTACATACCATCACCGGTCCCGCAATCGGGAGCATGCGCACGCAGGCGTCGCGATCTCCACAAAGCCTTCACCAGCTCAATGTCCTCAGCCAGTATCTCCTCAATCTATACAGCCTCTCCGTGGGGGGTTTGAGATGAAGCTAACATGGTGGGGTCCACATGCACTAGAGGTGGGGTGGGCATGCCTGGTGTGGGGACAAATATGCATCCACCATCATGGGCAGATCCACTGAAAACTGGGGGCGACATACGAGGAGGGCCCTCATAGTCCGTGCTAGCACCATGGGATGTAGTGTGGGCTGGAACAGTGCCCTGATGATCGATGCTATGGGATGGCCCAGCACCATCACTAGACGTGCATCGCGGTGTCTTGCCGTCGTCATCAAACAGTACCCAATCAGTGCCAAGCCATGCCTCTTCTGCACCCGACTCATTCCCTTCCTCGTAGATGGGACCCGACTCGGTCGTACGGCTGCGACCAGCTTGACCACCTCCACGATGTCCACCCCACGAGACCCACCACGTTGCCCGCCACGAACTGGGGCTTGTGTACCAATGTCAACTACTTCTGCAAGCGCATTCGCCAATTTAAGTCGGCCTAGCTCCTCCACAAGCTCTAGTGTAAATGTAAGGTCAATGTGCATGTCAGAACCTTCATCGCACCTCTGTATAGACCTAATCATCGTCCGAACCTACAAAACAAGGGCGTCATAAAAGCAAGAACGCAAGTATGATGCAAAACTTGGATAAATCTGTTCCAAAATCAAAAGAAAAAAGTAGCAAACATAGCTAATGAAATCCTTATATTACTTATAATTATTAAGCATCTTTAAAAAGACAGTGTATAAAAATAGGGGTTGGCCCCCCCTGTGCAAAAATTTATAGTTCCAACCCAGCACTCAAGAATTTTCAGTTTCCTGTTATGTTTATCACTATGCAATCTAAACATTGAGATAATACTTCTAAAAAACACGTATAATTGGTTGTACATAAGTTCAATCTTAGCATAAGTGAAAATATCAGAATTTCACTTCTGTATCTAGGCTTCACCAGATTTACAACTCCATTAATATCACATTGCAATCAGGACACATATTTTGAAGTTATTATTTCCTAACGTACACGTCCAAATCAAATGAATTGAAAATATCAAACGCGAGCTTAAAGTTTCAATTAAGGGAAGTACCAAAAACTTAGAACATATATCATACTTGAATTTAGTAGTCCAGCACATCTCCTTGCTGCATACTTGCAAGATTTTAAATGACCTTTAAGCTGTTGGGAATTGCATTCTACCAACAGTTTAGTAAGGGACTTCCCAATCCTAGAGGTAATATCTATCAAGGAATATGTAATTAGCTTTCAGTCCTGGAGGAAAGGCTATCTAAACTATCATGAAATGTGAATTTATCACTACTACACAGAGTTGCACCGTCCATTTGAAAGTACAAGCCAACCAAAAACAAAAAAAAAAATTAAACAAAAAATAAAATAAAATACAATAAAACCCAACCCAACCCACCCTTTTTAAAAGTTGAATGTAATTATATGAACAAAGGTGTGGTCATCATTAGTCATTGCCAATTAACCATTCCTCACGCAAACAAATTGGATCAAGACAAATTTAGTTTGTTATGAACAACTTAGATCATGCAGTATTTTGACTTTAAAACATAATGACAGACTCATGTAGTATTTTTTGACTTTAAAACAGAATGACAGAGAAACTTATAGAGATGTAACAACGATAATTATTGTGGACTTTTGCATGCATGATAAAGCTGCTGAGGATATTTAATCGAACAATGGTTTCATCCATAAAATAGGAATTGTTGCCTCACCATGAGTTCCCAATACGCAGACTCTAGTGTTATGTACCGCCTTGTGTTGCGATTGTACCACATCATGTACTCAACGAGGTACGTATCATCACCGTCTAGGAGAGAGGACCCGCGAACTACATTCACTCGGTTGGCCCATTGCCGAATAAAGGGATCATGTTCTACCTCCCAGTTCTTCTCCCATTTACCCTGAAGGGATATCTTGTGAAGGGTAGTCGACGTATCCACGACACTTGGAACTGGTTGCTTCATCCCAAACTGACGGAGGACTCGCTCAGGATGATGCCACTCCACTATCCAAAAGTATATCAATGGCACCTCGGCCCTCCAAATATGCTGCCCGGCAATGCAATACGCAGGTAGGGAGCCCAGCGTATGCGTGTACGGCTCCCATACAATCTGCATAAATGGATTATGTTTGTGATAGTGAGACATCATACTAATTTAAGATTATGTTTGTGATATGTAATATGCAAAGTATGGAATTTCTTGCTTCTAGTCGTACACAAAATCTTCAGGGATTATTGGGCAGAAAGTAAAAGAACAACAAAATTGACCTGTAAAAAATATTAAAAGATCTAGGTTGTTCATGTCCACCATTTTCAGCCCCATGTTCATATGCATAACATTCAAAGCTAACTGACACCATCAAATACTAGGGTTTTCAATCTGAACCAGACTTAGAGGAGGATACTAGAGCATCCTTATGGCTGTAAGATGAATCCAAGTTGATGATTTCGCAAAATCTTTTTATCGTAATAGAAATATTGTACTACATTAATTGCATTAGTCATTAACAATGTTTCAATGAATGAGAACAAAATGACTATTAATCATTCTAACACTAAAGTAACTATACTTAATTTGCTCTTGAAGCTATAAAAAATATGGAGGGAAGATATATATAAGGTCTGCTGAAGACATTGCATTTCAAGTAGCACTTTATATTGCAAGAAATGGAAGCTATGTAAATTATTACATGGTATAATCCTCATCAAATACTGTTATTATATTTCTATGTAAATATATTTTCTTATAAATTTTAGTGTTGGAAATTACGTAAGCCTTTTAGTTATCTCAAACTAATCATGTCAATGTCTAAAATTACATTCCTCTTGATGAATATGGTGAGTAGCATATTTTGCACGCTTCTAAAATTATATGAATAAAGTAGTCATTAATAATCCATAGCTTTTAATAATTTTAGGACTATTAAGTCAGCTAAAGTGGGACAACTTAAGGAGTTGCATGCTGCAATTAAATTGTGCTCTCCAACTTTGGTGCAAGGAGCACGAACTAACTTTTCATTTAGGTCAACAACAAGAGATATTGTGTCAAGCGTCTTTATGTTTTCTCATATATCACTGATTAACAATTATTTGTTTCTTTAAACTTAGGCCATTGTTTTCCAAGAAGACAATGGAGGCTGTGCATATTCAAAATATACCACTTGAATACGTAAATCGAAGTCAAACAGTATTCTACTAGACTGTAAAAATATAACCTTCAATTCAGCAAAGGTAATTTATAACTTACAATGTAACAATGTTTTTTGCATCACAATAACAATGTTTGTAATCCTGGATACCCCTATGTTAGAAGAAGAAATACTAAATTGTCTACTTATTAGGCAGAGCAATAACTATGGTTTTAAGCTCATAACATTTTATTAATTAATTACAAACCGTACAAGCTTAAATTTTATTTGTTTAATCAAATTTGTAGCATATATTGTTTGTGTTTTGAAAATATCATTTGTATTCTAATATGCCTTGATTCCCTTGTTCTGAAAAGACCCATATTTGTCAAGTTTATAGTAGGAAATTTGTTGTTTAGAATTTAATTAATATCTTCTGCGTTTACAATCATTCGCCTTATATAAAGTCTTAAGAAATATTGTTTTGAAATTTTTTAGTTTCTTTTCATAGCAGGCTAAAAGTTCTATTTTCTCGTGTTAAATAGGTTGAAACGGTGTATAATGACATAATCAGTAAATGAACACAAACCTTTGATTCAGTTAGTAGCTGGAAAGAATTTAAAGATGTCATCGTGAGTTTCGAAGATGCATCATTAAAATCAAATGAATTACTTGAGCACACAAATACAACCAAAGACAAATCTGATTATCTTTGGTATACTCTTAGGTAAATTCATTTCTCATTGAATTATAACCAATTACATAATCCAATATGTGCGCCTTCTCTTCATTGCATCAGATTAATGACATTTGTAACAATTGGTGGAGTTTTTGTTTTTTGGTTGCAACACAGGTTTCAACTCACTTTGTCTTGCACTAAACCAAGACTTCATGCTCAATCTTTTGCGCATGTTGCACATACTTTTTTGAACAACATATACATAGGTAAGTTACTTATTTAGTTCAAACATCTTGGAAAAGGGACAATTTCTTCTGTGTTCTTTTTTTTTTTTTTTTTCGATGTAAATCACAAACGTTTCCGTACATAATGAAGGATATAGCCAAATTCTACTTAATATATATATGACTAAATTTATATATAACCCATTGATTTAGCCCAACTTAACCTGAGTCATGTGAGTTGGGTTGCGTTAGAAAAAACCCTTCAATCCAACCCAATTTGGAAAAAACCCTTTGATTTAACATTCAAGAATTTTTTACTTTATGTTTGGTCGTATTCATGCAGGTGCTACAAATGGAAGTTCTAATGTGAAGTACTTCACGATGGACATTCCAATTGAGTTAAATGATGGGATGGAAATCCAAGTATCAAACAAAGTGATGGGATGGTATTATGAAATCAACTCATTCCTACAACAATCCAAGAATTCAAACTAAAATAAAAATAAAAACGTGGTCATGCAATTGAGGGAAACGAAAATAAAAGCATGTGCGGTGCATTTGAGGGAAACGTGCTCGGCCCGTAGTCATAAGAATTGAGGGAAACGTGGTCATAAGAATTCAAACTAAATTAACCGAATACCTGCTCGGCCCGTAGTGTAGCCAGTGACGCCCGGTACGCAGCAAGGACGTGTGTGGCATGCTCTACGGTGCATTTTGGCCCGCTTCACCTACCAAACATAGGGTGTCGACAAATGCTCATTACTGAACCTTACATTTAACCTTACATTTAACAAACTTTGCTTTTATATTTCACATCCATATACTAAGCATTGATAAGTTTCTTTTGTTTGTTAGTTTGGCATATTCTTAATTATATGAAAGAGACAAATAACGAGAACTCAATGAACGTACCTAATGGCAAGGGGCCCTGAGTGCACTGGCGGTAGAGGTGGCCTCACAATAGGGCATAATTGTGGGAACCTTGAATAGGCCCATAGCTGCACCAACAAGAGTGCTCCTCCAATCTGCATCGCATCCTTCTTCGATGCACCACAAAGTTGCCTATACAGCCAGGCCAATGCTGCACTACCCCAGCTATATCGTCTCGCATTGCTGACTGGGTTGAGCAACTGCAGAGGCACCAGTGAGACCCGGTCCACAGACTTGTCCATGAACAAGAGGGCCCCCATCCGTACAAGTAGGTGGTAGCAGGCATGTTGCTGCACGACTTCGTCACCAGCGTCCGCAGCTAAGGGAGCGACAAACTGTGCATCAAGCCAGGTGTATTTTATCCACGCCCCAGCAAGGGTAGACTTGTTTGAGTTTGGTATCGAGGGTGGAGGTTTATGGCCCAACAACTGTTCGCACAGCTCGCTCCATACATAGTCTGTCTTCCCAGTGACAGGCAACCCATCCACCGGAAGCCCCAGCATCACCTCCATATCTTGCAAGGTGATACCCATTTCTCCATGGGGTAAGTGGAACGTGTGCGTCTCCGGACGCCACCGCTCAACCAACGCCGTGATCAAGGCGTGGTCGACCTCCATATCAGGAACCTTGAATAAACCAGTCAACCCTGCTGCATCTATGTATTGCATGATACGTGGATCTAGCCCACCCTGTGGCAATACACATTTACGGCGTCGAACCTTTATCATGCCGGGCACCTCCTGCACACGGACGAGTATTGTGTTAGGAGATTAAACACGAGGTAATTATAAAACAAACATGTATTAATAATACTACTACATACCTCGTTAGCGGCGCACCTCCAAAGCGGACTTGACCGATGATTCGGCTGCTGGGTCAACTGGGTATCCACATCGGGTCCAGGCCGCACTCTATCTAGTGCCTGCATATCTGACATGGCAGCAAATAGATTGTTAGCAATTTTCTAACAAGTAAACCACAATTAATATAAAATAAAAGCATGGATTCAGTAAGACATATTATTTTGAGCACAAGATTTTCAACATCACTTCTTAAAGCTTAAATAAATAAGAACTTGCCATAAAAAAAATTATTTCAAAACTATTTAAATCACTTCTTAAAGCTTAGGATAATTATTAATTAACTATTTATGAAAATTTAAGTTATAACACCACTTTTATGAGAACTATAATCAACCGTCATAAAAACTAAATACTTTTTTCTTCTCCTCTACAAAGTCCCTAAAAATGTATCCAAAATCTAAGCTTTATTATGAACCCCAAAATCTAAAAATTTAAGTGCTCCTAAAATACGAAGAAATGAAACCCCCTCCTCTCAAATTTATTATGAACCCCACCATTAATTTAAAAAATGGACTCCTCAATGAATGTGAGAACAACATCCTTTTCTTTGCTCTGTTCACTTTTTCGTTGTTAACTTTTTCCTTATTACTTTTGTGCACCACCTAAAATATTTGTGCACCTAATAAAGAGGACCAAAGTGATCAAGAAAAACGGATCAAACATATATGCCTTGAAAAAACTGCCAAGAAACAAAATCCATAAAATAAATTGAACAAGTGAGAAGATAACATTCAAACGTTCAGCGGTAAAAAATGTGAAATCAAAAGAATATTTCAAGGGCTTTCATATTGCCTAAGAACAATAAAGATTCAACACTTCTACACCATAACCTTGCTGCAAAAGTAAATCACAATTTTCCCTCACGTAGACAAACCATGAGTTAAAGTCTTTTCACTAACAATAAATAGCAAGACCTAATGAAAAATCAGTGTTTACCATAAAAACAAGTTGCAAGCTGACAAACTAAAGACAATCATTTTTTTTTCCTTAACCGAGGCACTCACATGTTGGGGAAAGAATAATGATTTCAATTGATAAAAACAGATTATTGCCTTATGTCCTCATATATAAAGATTCAAGAATTCTACACACTCTGTTGCATCAGAAAATCAACATTTCCCCTCCCTATAGAGTGTAGACACGTCATCACAAATCACGATTGTGAATCACAATTTCACCTTCTGTAGACACATCAAGATTCAAAACTTCTAACTAACAAATAGCAAGACATAATAAAATTATAAAAGTATAAAACTCCAGTGGTCTCCATCTTGACAGAAAATGATATCAATGATGATATAGAAAACAAATAGCTAGACTTCAATTAACAAAAACGAAGTTGCAGTCTGGCTAAGAAAAAGCACACAACCTGACACATTATGAAGAAAATAAATAAATCAATTGATAAAGAAAGATCATTCCTTACGTCCTCATCAAACACCATCCCATGTAAACATACCTTACTTAAACATATTAAACAGATTCATTTACGGGTAAAAAAATTCATAAAAACCCTTGTATCCCAAAGCATGACCCAAAAATAGAAGAGTGCAAATAAGGAAGCACATACCTAAACTTCCATATTTAGATAAAAACCCATGTATAAAGCATGCCAATCATTTCTATTTGCTCACGATTGACTAATGCAAAATATCATATGAGGCTATAGAGCAAATGACAAATTCATCTATGCAAATCTTAAGTTCTAAAAACTTGTGATGAGTGCAAATGGATGACAATAGAAAAAGAAACCAAGGAAACATGTCGAGTGTTGGAATGAGTTACAACCGCACAAATGGGGCCTGAAATATCCACAATAGAAGCACCCATTTTCATTTACACAAAGATTTTAAATTTCTTAATCCATAGTAACTAGCCAACTCAAAATAAAAGGGGGCAAAAAAAAGTTCACATATTTGTGCTCCTATAGAAGAGTACCACCTTGATTTAGAGAAACCTTAATAAGCAGGCACTCACTCTCCAAATTCTTTAAATAAAGAATTAGAGTAAAGAATATTATAATATTTTACGGATCAAACAAGAATCTCAAATTCACCAAAGGGTGTAGGACCATTGAATGTTCAATTATTCCTCTCCCCCTCCATATGGTCAATTTAAAACAAATAGGAGCTGTATTGCAAGCAAAAGAACTTCTATGCTTGCTATATCAGCTTCTCCAGCCATACAGTTGCACATATAAGCTGAGGGTACTAGGGAATTAATTTGTTTTTTCAGTATAGTTACTTAAAATTTTCTACATTGGACTGATATGCACAACAAAAGTAGTGTCAATCCCAAGAAATAATGAAATTTATAACAACCTAGATATACCAAAAACAATGAGTACTAAAACTTTTAAGGGATATCAAAGAACTTAATCTCTTTGTTGTTGTACTAAACACTACAATCTCATCACTCTTATTGGTTTTTAACTGGACTTACAGTAACTGACTTTTTGTTTCATTTAAATGTGTATTGTATTTCATAGATTTATGTATATAGGATGTCATTATGGGCAGAACATCTTGGATTTACGGAAGACTGCTTCAACCAACCAGAGTCTCAAAGTTTTCATCATTTCTTTCTTAACCTGTGTACCCAATAGAACCAATCTTTACAAGATGGGTTCTGCTTGAGAGCTAACAGTTGCTGCTAGAGGCACGACACACATTTTACACCATTTACAACAACTATTTACGCTCAAACGTAATTAGTTTAACACCATTTACAACAACTATAACAAAATCATGCCTACAATCGGATAAGACACATTTTGCACAAACCTAGAGACATCACTGAAACACCACCACTCGATTTGCCAAAACCCCTCATCAAAACCCCAAGCACATTTAAACTCATTAATGAGAAAATCATCATTGCAGCATATAAAAGACAACAAAATTCTCATCTTCATTAGTAAATTTACTACTTCTTAAGTTTCAACAAAATAATCAAAATCCCACACAAAACACAACCTAACATTAACCAACATCAGAAAAGATTTCAGAGGGAGAGGACCGTACCTGTAATCAGCGGCAGCGGGAACCAACGACGACTGATGGAGACTCGAGGAAGAGTGGGGAAGCCGGATCGCAAAGCGAGAGAGACAGAGTGTAGAGAGAGAGTGATGGCAGAGAGCGAGGGAAAGAGAGTGTACAGGGAGAGCGAGTGACTAAATAGGCGTTGTGAGACGTTAGGGTCCTATTGATTCAAACCGCTGAAGAAAACTCGATTTTCAGTTTCCTGAGTTATGAACGTCTACACAAACATTTTTTTATTGGGAAAAACCCACGTCTGCAGGGCTAGGTGGCGGAAGGGTCAGACTAACTCAATCATACAAATATTGAGTTATTCATTAAAACTCGATTTCTCTATTGTCGAGTTACAAAAGAGGGGCATTTCCCTACTTAGTTTGAGAAAGAGGGCAAACGAATGTTTAATTTCCCAAAAAAGGGTATTTGCCCATTTTGTCCCACATACTTACCTATGTGTTTACATATAAACGTGTATGTTGATGAGACAAAATAAAAAAATTGATGGAATTCATTCCTCAAAAAAAAAAAAAAAAATTGATGGAATTCAAAATATCAGGATATACCCTTTGGCGGATCCTCAAGTTCGTCGAACAAAAATGGCCTAACCCCACACGAGACCCTAACCACTAGTCAAAGATGAAGTATTAATTTTCGGGCATGCATGGAAATGGGTTCACACATTAGTCTAAAAAGAAGGTGACTAAATGAAAGAGGCATTGAAACGTACGTAGGTCTATTTTGTTGGGGAATGGAAAAGTAAGGGGAAAGAAAATATTTAATTTTTTTTAATGTGTGTTTGGTTGAAAGAATAGAAAAGTGGAGAGTTGAAAAACTATTTTGTTTGGAAAATGAAGATGCCATTTTTTCTCATTGGATAAAGAGTTTTCTTGTTCCTTTTTCCTTTAGTTATTACTAAAGAGTACTGAGAACGCCACACTATGGTAAACATGTGTAGCACGCAGACGCCAGCTTATATCTTTCAACATATATGACAGTAATGGAATTATTTATGTCCGTGTTAAGAAGCATAAAATCATGAGTAATGCTATTAATTGCTACTACGACTACATAGGCAAAAATTTTCACAACAAATAACTGTTGAGTTGGTAGGAAAATTGGCCTACTACTTTATTATATTCGTTATTAATAACTTGTTATCTAAATAATTGTCGAATATGTTATAACTTTAGATTTATTGTAAAATTTTATACAATAAAAAAAGAAAATCAAAGTTTAATTCTTTTTTTTTTTTTGGCATATTGATTTAAAATAATTCGAAAGGCACCAAATTTTTATAAAAAATAATATAAGGAAAGTTGTTCGATTGACCAAGTACTGAGAAGCTGTATTGTTTACTGTTCTCGGAAAATGAATTCACTATAAGGACGAATTTTTCATAAGGGCCCAGTTTACGCGTGAGGACTGAGGAGTAGATTTTGTAACGTGAAATGTTACACCGTAATGACCGGTATGGTTGTAACTTGTAATAAAGTTGTTTACCAAAAAAAAAAAAAAAAAAAACTTGTAATAAAGTTCGAAGAATATTTTACATCAATAAAAATAAAAATAAGAAAGTTCAAAGAGTTATTCTCGGTTTCACACAAAAAAAAATCAATGATACAGCAATGTAAAATCAAGACTGCATCAAATCAAAGTCTCCTCTGATACCACGTCTTGTACGCTTATATCTTTCAACCATAAAGGTGGACTTATATTCGTGTCCATGTTAGAAAGCATAAAACTTTATGCCCAACAATAAAGGATCAATGTTTAATTAAGTTTTTGCTTTCTAGCCTGCGTATTAATGTACAATAAATCGATGAACATTTCACACATTCCCTTTTCCTTTTTCCTCTTTGTTGTGGCGTGTATAGCAGAATTGATTTTGGGCAACCTCAGGGAAAAATATATCTGAGTGAGTGAGGAATCTCAAGGAAATGGAAAAGTGAGGATTTTGTAGGAAAAAGAATAACTTTTGATTACTGAAGGAGTGGTGAAACTTGAAAGACTAAAAATATATAGTTTCTTTTCTTTTCTTTTCTTAAAAAAAATAATAATAATAATAGCTACTTTTCAAGAAAAGTTAAAAATGTGTGGACCTCTCTAAAGATTAAAAATTGTTATTTTTCTTTTCTCCCAAAAAAAAAAAAAAAGATTGGTACTTTTCTAGAGAAGTTAAAAACGTGAAAACCTTTCTTTGAACTTTGTAGGATTATGGATATCTAAATCTATTGCTATTACTTTGATCTACCATTTATTCTCAAAAAATAATAATAATAATAATAATAATAATAATAAAATAAAGAAAGAAAGAAGGGCTTTTGTTAAGGACTAGCATTCGTTAAGTTGAATTGTTTTTAATAGAGGGTCTTAAAAACTATAAAGCATCAATATGTGGCACTTGAAATTTCGAAGAGTATGTCAGTGCCACACCAAAAGCAAGCCCTTCTTCAAAATCTCCACTTGCTTGAATTCACCTTCCTAATTTGTCGGTTACTTTTCTCAGTCATATATTGGCAACCCCTTTCACATCTTCCTTTCTCCTTTCAGATTTTTTTTCTCGTCCTTCTACTCATAGAGATCCCAATGGCGCTTGTAACCAGCAGAGGAGACTCATCTTCCGCTTTCACTCACCAATCCAAAAATTTTGATGTCTTCTTAAGTTTCAAAGGTGAAGATACCCATTTTGGTTTCACGAGTCACTTGTATAACGCTTTGTGTCAGCAGGGCATTCACACCTTCATCAATAATAATCTCCTAATGGAAGAACAAATTTCTACTGAACTTTTCAAAACTATTGAGGGTTCAATGATTTCAATAATCGTATTCTCTGAAAACTATGCATTCTCTACTCGGTGCTTGGATGAACTTGTCAAGATTCTTGAGTGTAAGAAAAATGATCAGTTGGTGCGACCAGTTTTTTACAATGTTGATCCATCAGAAATTCGTAAGCAAAAAGGAAAGTTCGGGGAAGCACTCGCTAAACATGAAGAAAAATTTAAGGATGCTGAGAAGGTACAAAGGTGGAGGAATGCTTTATATGAAGTGGCCAATATTTCTGGTTGGCATTACAAGCACAAGTATGTATCTACTGATTACTTTTTGCTTTTAAGAGTTTTAATAGTTTTGGAATGACCACTAGACTATTGTTAAACAACTACCCGGCCCTAATTATTAATTTGCTTCTTCTTCTTCTTTGTTTCCCCTAAGTTTTGACAAATTATGAAAGTAATTTTTGTTTTTGTCATCATATTTTTCTAAGAAGGTAATTAGTTATAGTTTAAAGATAGAAATAGAAGAACTTATTATTAGGTTATCTTATTTATTCTAATCTCAAATGATAGATTACATGATTGAGGTATTACCAAGGTATTCTATGACATGGACACAATGTTAGTGCTTAGTTGATTCTCTAAGGTCATCTTGAAAATTTCCTTTTACGCACTTTGAGGAAGGAAAAACATGCACATGCATGTGAACTAGTTTGAACTCGTGAAAGAATGAAAGCATTACTTAATATTGAGGTATAGAGTTAAATGGCTATCAGAGTTTAGTGATTTATATGATGAACGTTGAAATCAAGAATTTTTTTTTTTTTTTTTTCATTATAATTTTGGAGATCACTTTTAAGTTTTAACTTTTGAGCAATTAGAGAATAGTGAGTGATAATTATCACATTATTTGGGATATTTTGACAGAATAGGCACTGATATTTTCATTCATTATGGAAGGAATATAAAAGAACTACTTAGACCGGAATTATATGTATCCAAAGGAGTTTTCGTAATTTAGTAGTTCTTTTACGATACTAGGAAAATCTTATAGACAATCACAAATGGTAGCATTAGTGTCCATGCGCAACAGAAGCCTAGTGGCTTGGTTCACTTTGAGATGAATTTAGAGGACTAAATCTTATAACTGGGGGAGATTATGATACCCGGTTCCAAAGGAAAAAGACAATAGGACTTTTATTTGGTAGGAGAGGACTTAGTAATTTTGACACTGGTCTTTGTAATTGAGGTGGGAATATTTGACATGGCTCACTAATCCAACAAATTTTTTTATGGGTTAGTGTTTAGTGTAAATGGGTTCATATCAAAATAGATCATCCATTTTTTACATAATTAATAAATGAGTCAATTCTACGTTGACTTGTTTGACCCACAATAATGATGTAGGTTATAACTTGTTGTGTTGGTTATACCAAAGATTCAACCAACGAAAAAAAATGATTGTCTCAGGATGCTACTCAATAGGGGGAGCAGAAGTAACTTACATATGCCACTCAATGCGACTCTTGATTGTGAGGAGGAATTATTCAATTCCAAAGCAACACAAACTTGCAAATAATTTTCTTAATCAAAAGACACTTGTTGCACACACAAAATGACAAGATCCCATGAATAATTTTGAATGAATAATTTTTTAAAAATGATGATTAGACACATACACAAAATGACACATGTTGCATACATGGTTGCCACACAACCTATTACCCATCCCTATACTCTTGCATCAGGCAGTCAACTTAAAATGACCAGATTCATTATTTGTGTCAAGACTAGTTCCATTTTGACACAAACCCGTTTGACCTATAAAAATAAATTTCATTTTTATCCAGTATAAGTTTAAATTTTAAATATACAATTGAGTAATTAAAATAATTTTAATTTTTATATTGATAAATTCATCATTGAAATTCAAAAACCCCTAACCTTTTTGCCTAAAATATAGTTTATATGCTTACAAATATAAAATATGTTAGTCAGTTTGAGTTAGGGTGGCAAAATTGGACACGACCCACGAACCCGACACGAAATTAGTAGCTTATATGTTGAGGCTTAATATGTTCATGTCATATTCGGCTTAACACGACGGACTCGTTTGATAAACGGGTTGGATTAGTGTTCAATCTATGGAGTCCGTTTGACTTGTCTAACCTATTTAATTAAATAAAATTTTACCAATATACCCTTCAAGCCCTAAGTATATAAACTTATTAGTTGTTATGGTTTTTTTTCTTTGACATATTGTGATTGATTATTTGAAATATTGAGATATGTTTTAGTTTTCAATGATTATTTATGATGCGATTACTCATTAGTTCTGAATTTTATATTTAAAATATTTATTTGTTTGTTTTTCATAATTTTTTTCTTTATTTTGATAAAATCAGATAAACAGGCCAATACGACTGACCCGTTTAATAAATAGGTCATGTTAGGGTTGAGGAATCTTGACTTGTTTAATAAACATGTCGGATTAGTGTTAACTCATATAGTCAGATACGCATGAGTTAACATGACACGAACTCGACGTGTGAACACGAATTGCCACCCCTAGTTTGAGTCATATTCTTTAAGTGGGTTGAAATGGGTTGTGTCTATGTCAACTCAACACGAATTATTTATTAATCATGCTACATAAATTGTGTGGTCTCAACTCATTTAACAAACAAGTTATGTTATTATTTAGCAACTTTGACAAGATTATTAAATGTGTCGTGTTAGGGTTAACTCATATTGTAATATAATACCTCCACTTTGACATGATCCACCAACACAAATTGCCACTACTATGTTATAATATTTAAACCCTAGGTTAGGGAACCTATCCCTTCCTAGAGTCATAAGTTGTTTCTTGAAATCTTGTTAAATTTGCTAAATCATAACATAACTTGTAATCTTGTAAAATTTTTACAATAAAAATTAACCCTAACACGACACATTTAATAATCTTGTCAAGATTATTAAATTATTATATTTCTTGTAAAATTTTAATATTTTATGCACCTGAGATTTTGGATTTTTGTTTTCGTTGTTACTTTGGAGATTGTTCAAGCAATTGAATTTAGTTTGATGTGATAGTTCTTTGAGGATAGTTACTGCTCTATAAAAAGGCGTTGAATGCTTGTATAGTGACAACTTTATAAGGTGGCTGCTTTCACGTGCCTAGTCCACTCGTTAGGTTGGAGTGTGACAACTAAATTGCTAAGTGCCCAAAAAACATCCTAATAAAATTATAGTTATTCAATTTATGAGTTACATGTCCCTTACTTTAATTAGTGATACTTTAGTTGTAATGTACAAACTAAACATCTTGAATTTAGTTTATACACTTATTTCCTTTTTATAATCTAACTCATTACATGCTATTAATTTTCAATGAATGGCAGTTGTATTGAATTCGAATTTATCCAAGGAATTGTCGAAGAGTTATCAAATTCAAAATTATATCGTATGCCATTATTTGTTGCTAAATATCCAGTGGGAATAAATTCTCGAGCAAAGGCCATAGAATTACTTTTAGATATAGAATCAAATGATGTTCGCATGGTAGGGATCTATGGCCTTGGTGGAGTCGGTAAAACCACAATCGCAAAAGCTATTTATAATAGGATCTTTTATCACTTTGATGGAAGAAGCTTTCTAGAGAACATTAGAGAGAAGTCAAAGACAAATGAAGGCATAATCCAACTGCAAGAGACACTTCTTTTTGATATATTAGGGAATAAGAATTTGAAGGTGGGCAGCATATCTAGAGGAATCAACATGATAAATGAAAGTCTTTGTGGCAAAAGGGTTCTTGTAATTCTTGATGGTGTGGATGAATTAGACCAGATAGAAAAATTGCTTGGAAGATGTGATTGGTTTGCTTCTGGAAGTAGAATTATTATAACAACAAGAGATAAGCACTTGCTAGCTACTTTTGGAAATGGTCTTTCAACCTATGAGGTAAAGGGATTAAATGAACATGAAGCTTTTGAACTCTTTAATCAATATGCTTTCAAGAGAAATGAACCCAAGGAAGATTATTTGGAACTTGCAAACCAAGTAATACGTAATGCCAAAGGCCTTCCATTAGCTTTAACAATAATGGGTGCTGATTTGCATGGAAGAAAAAAACCCGAATGGAAAAATTCATTATATAAGTATGAAAATTTTCCTAATAAAGATATTCAAAAAATATTGAAAATAAGTCATGAAGGATTAGACGAAACTGAAAGGGATATTTTCCTCGATATTGCATGTTTCTTCAATGGACATTCCATGGATTATGTTGTGGATATACTGGAAACCTGTGATTTATACCCAGTATCTGGTATTCCAAAACTTATTGATAAGTGTCTTGTGACTATTGATCAACACAATAAATTGTCGATGCAAGACTTGCTACAACAAATGGGTAGGGAAATTGTTCGACAAGAAGCACCACAGAAGCCTAGAAAACGTAGCAGGCTATGGTTTTATAAGGATGGTCTTGACCTACTAATTGAAAATAAGGTATTATCTAGTTTGATTCACTTTCTCCATTTTCTTCACATGGTAGATGTAGTCAGTTTCTTCTCCATATTTTTCCTTTTAGTAATTTCTTTTTCTTTTTCTTTTTCTTTTTTTTTTAATTCTATTGTGTAATGTGATTCACTTTTTGCTTTGTCCAACTAGGGGTCAGATAAAATTCAAGGCATAATGTTGTGCTCACCTAAACCAATCAAGGTACAATTAAAGGAGCAATTTCTTAAGATGAAAAATCTCAGATTACTTATAATTCGTAATCTACATAGCTCTGGACATCTTGAATATCTTCCCAATGAATTAAGGTTTCTTGATTGGCCTGGATATCCATTTTCTTCATTGCCAACCAATTTTTGTCCCAAGAAACTGGTTGCACTCAACATGTCGGGCAGCCGATTACAGAAAAAATTCAAGCAGGTATGGTTATTAATAATATTTATAAATTATTACTTTTTAAAACTATATTCTAATTTTTTTTTTCTTCTACAGATATTTTCGTCCGAAACCTTGAAATATGTAAATTTTAGTTGGTGTAAATACATTAGGAAATTACCTGACTTATCAAAGGCCCCAAACATAAAAGAATTGGATCTTAGGTATTGTACGAATTTAGTTGAGGTTCATGACTCTGTCGGGCATCTTGAAAAGCTTGAAGTATGGGAACTCAACAATTGCACTAAACTTCGAATTCTTCCAAGTTGTCTCATGATGAAATCTCTTGCATCTTTGACTCTTACTGGCTGCTCAAGCCTTAAGAAGTTCCCAGATATTTCTCAAGAAATGAAATGTTTAGGCAAGTTAGCACTGCACCCAACTGGTATTTGTGAATTTCCTTCATCATTTGGGAATCTCATTGGACTTAAGAGCTTACTCCTCGGAAACCATTTGGTACATCTTCCAAGTAGCATTTATAAATTACAACATATTGAAAGACTCTCTCTTTATGGAGATGTCATATTTCCAAAGGACGTTGAGAATGATATACAACCACCATGCAAGTCTTATGAAGACTTTCCCAAATATGTTTTTCCAAGCTTGAATTATCTATCTCTTAATTTCTTTAAAATTCGCTCAGAAATAGATTTTATATTGACTTCTTTTTGCCCCTTCTCATTGGAAAGTTTATACATCACCGATTGCAATGTTGTTACCCTTCCAAAATTCTTTGGCAAATTTGAGAGATTGCGTATGCTTTTCATTGAAAGGTGCAATGAACTTCAGGAAATTCCAAGGCTTCCAAAAAGTATAATAAAAGTACTTATATCAAACTGCCACTCGCTGACTTCACAATCATCAAGCAAATTGTTCCTTCAGGTTTCTCTCTCTCCATCTCTCTCTCTCTCTCTTAAAGTTATCAAGAAACCAATTTTTTTACCTTCACAAATACATGACTAGATTTGCTAAGTTGTAATTTCTTGAATTTGCTAATTCAATGCAGTTTGGAGACATTTTAGGACTTCCACCAAATATACCATGTTTAGGTGTCAGAAGCGACATATCAATGGATCCACAGTTATCTAGAAGAATATCCCAAGGAGATGATGAATATGAAATTATATTACCCGGACATGACATTCCAAATTGGTTCAACCATCAAAGTGTCGGAAAGTCCATATCATTCTGGATTGGTCCAGAATTTCCCACATTTGGTCTATGTCTTGCTTTTGGAATGGAGGATAATTATAGTGATTATTGTTATCATGTTGACATTTCCATCAATGGTAGTAGGCAAACATTCAAAAGAGGAATCTTATTCAAAAATAGCTTTGACCATCTTTGGTTTTTTTGCAAACCTCAAAGCTCATTGCAGAAGCAATTTCAAGACTTGAAGCTAGGCTATCGAAACCAAGTTGAGCTGTCTTGTGAAATATTTTTCCCATCTTTTGCACCCAGAAAATCTACTCCTTTTGTTAAAAGGATGGGAGTCCATGTAGAATGCAGGTGTTCTCTTCCTCCTCCTCCTCAGAATTCTAGTATCTTCCATGACAACTATGAAGAGGTCCAATCTAGAGGCCGCCAAATTTCAAAGAGAATTGTGCACCAACAACTCAAACTGTCTCATCTCCGAGGTCCAGGTTTCATCCTACGCAGACTATTGTGCCATACTCTATACCCAACTTTGAGTACTTCTCGACAACTATTACTAAAAGCACGAAAACTTAGCAACAACAGCAATCGCAAGAGAAAGAGGGCTTTAGTAGCAAGGAGCTGCATATGTTTGTGTGGAGCTCAAGCCAGTTGCCAATGTCCAAAGGAGGTGTGCTCCACATACTCAGTGGGATTGGCTTCAGTGTGTTCAATGAATTTGGACAGTCCGACCAAGGATACTAGAACATCTTGGTCAAAATTTTGAATGAGGAAATATATCAAGGTCCTATTATGATATTTTTTGAAATATGTCTTTTCTGCATCGTTTTTTTTTCAATTTCTTTTGTGGTGTTTAATGTAAGGTATGTCTCCTTTAGTTGTATTATTTCATTTGCATATTCGGATGTCTTTATCATTTCTCTATCTATCTCCTAATCTCTAAATATGATGCGTACCCAATTTTTTATTGGTTGCTTCAAGGAACCAAAACTTATGGACTACTTCAAGGGAGTCCAAACTCCAAACCTGCTTTATTATTCAACATCAAGCCAAATAAATATTGGCTTTATAAGATAAAGATTACATTTAAATTCAAAAGAAATCCAATCTAACAATCTATTAATAAAACTAATCCTAATCCAAACTAGTCTAATTGATCCTAATCCAAACTAAAATGGGCACATAATAAAATATGGAAGGGCATTAATGCAAAGGAAAAGCAGGATTAATGAAAGAAAGTCATCATTTGGTTTGTTGCAATATGCCTTGCCTGTGAAATCTTGCTAACAAAAAAGGAACATAGTTTCAGGCAAAAAAAAAAAAAAAAAGGAGCATAGTAACAGAAATAGTGTCCAGATATTTTGCAGCCTAGTTATATCCATCACTGGCTTGAACATTGGCTGCAGAACATGAAGGCAGTATAAAAACCTCAACCCCAGCTTCGACAGCACCATTGCTATGACTCTGGACAATATGGAAATGCAGAAACTAACCCCTATTTGAAGGTAAGGTACCAAACCCTCATGAAATACTAATGGCTGGTAACATTTTGATTGACAGGTACAACAGAGAGCCTACATCAACAGGGAAGACAGGAATCACTCAGTGACTCAATACCAATCCAAAATGACCATTGACCAAGAAAATCCAGCAAGACCAGCAGATTCTTGTACTGACAGAAGGCTATAGCAGAAAAAAGCTGGAACGAGGAGGAATAGCGTACTTAGCATAATACAGGGACGGAAAAGAGGTGTTTAAAGGGTGTCATTCCAGTAAAGACCCAAATCCAAAGCACTCAACAATGCTGGCAGCAAGGGAAGCTATTCACGAAGCAAAAGCTCAAGGTTTCACTAGTATGATAATTCTGACCAACTACAGACCAAGGACAGGCAGGTAAGTGAAATAATAGCAGGAAAACCAACTGGTGAACTGGAAAGATTCAATACTATCGGAAGACATGAAACAATGGAACACTGTAGGCTTATACATAGTAAGTTTTTTGGTTAATGAATTGATCCTAGCAACAGCTAAAGCTGGGCTGATCGGGCCTCTGTATTTTGTAGACTATTAGTATTTGGAGCCTTAGTGAGGTCCAGATTTCCTTTTGTGCTATCAGAGAAAAAAATTTCTAGGGACACGCCTATTTCACCTCCAAATCCACAGCATGCTCAAGTGTCAGCTTGTGATTGCTGCACCGAAATGTATTTTTTCACCAGGTAGCAGTGTTGTTCCCATTTGTAAGAGTTGCCAACCACAAATTAACAGCCAAACATGTCACGAAAATGAGTATGAATGAGTTACATAGTGCCTATAACGGAAATGAGTTACATAGTGTAAAAAATCATCTTCACAAGTGTGTGGAGATTTGTAAGATGTATAACAATGGTCAAGCTTGTTTTATTTTAGAGGGCAAAGTGTCAATAACCTCTTAACTTGGAAATTTCATTGGGAGGGCATGAATCTTTTCAAAAAAACAACCTAGTCAGCATTTAAATATTTGTGTGATTTTCAATTAATTAAACTGGTAAAATCTATTACAGTCAAACAAGATATTTGGAGTTCGATATCTGCCTACACCAAAATTAATTAGTGTCTTAGTCTGATAATAAGTAATAATGATCAGGAGCAGATGTCATTAGTTAAAACTATCTCTAAAAAATATATATAGCAACTATTTGGTCACAAATACTAATTAGTAATGATTACTTACTCATTTGAAAAAATGTTATTTAATTATATTTATAAAAATATATATATATTAATTAATTATCTGATGTATAATTTTGAATACCTCTAGCAATTGGGTTTATCACAACTTTTTGGGTACCTATCAAAGTGTTTTAAAATTTTGTCAAATTTTTTAAATTTCCTTTACTATATTATCATAAGACATAAAAGAAAGTTGCTACGAAATTTAAGAAAATTATCAGATTTATTCTAGGAGTGCATTTGGGAACAGCATATTTGAATAGTGTTTATGAAATGATATAGTTTTTGATAACTTTTACTATTTTATATGTGTGATAAAAAAATAAAAAAAATAAAAAATAATCTCTAGAAGTTAGATTATTTGCAAAAAATAAAAATAGAGGCAAAAAAGGCAAAATACAAATAAGTTGGGAGCCAAAACACACTCCAAATAAACATTCTATGGTACAAGGGAAACTTTTGGACCATTGGTTGATGCTAATGGCTGCCGTTGTCCATAGTTTAGTGCCCATTTGTTTCCACATTTTGAGCCCAAAAAGCGCTTTTTGAAAAAAGTCAGGCCTAAAATTGCGTTTGGTTAAGACCAAAAACGTGGACTGAACGTGGAAATTTTATGGACCTCTGAGGGTCCATAAATGAAAACGCGCATTGCACGTTTTGATGGGTTACCGTTGCTAATGATGAAATTACAGAAATACCCATGAACAAACACATAACAAACACTACAAATCATAACAATAAACAATCTTTCTCTTAAACATCTCTAAACTCAAGCATAATCAGATTACCAGAATACAAACTCAAAAACACAGTTTTAAAATTAATCAAATCATAACAATAAAAGCAAAAAAAAAAAAAAAAAAAAAAAAAAAAAAAAAAAAAAAGACAAAGGGCAAAAGCCAGCTGACCCATCTGGACTGGGTTGGGGACGAAGATGAGCAACAGTACGAAGATGAGAGCTCCCTGGAATGTTCTTGAATGAGGGAGAAAAGGAAAATTTTCTTATCACAGAGAGAGTTTTGGAATCAAGTAAAAAAAAAGAGAGAGAGAGAGAGAGGGAGCTGGAGGAAGAAAGAGCTCCTGGAACGTTCTGATGAATGAGGGAGAAAAGGAGAGTAAAAGAGGGGTAGAGATAGTGAACAATGTGTGGAGGAGAAAAAAAAAAGAAAAAGAAATAAAATGTATAGTTGAAAGTGAAATGGAAAAAGAAAAAATAATATAAAAAATAAAAAATCCTAATTGAGATATGCTACTATAATATTTTCACAATATTTTCACAATAAATTTTAAGTAACAGATTGTTATTAGTTAATATTAGTTAGTAAAAAAATAATTTCAGTTGTGGGTTCAAATTAGAACTAGTAACAACTTTCCACGTAAATTTTGTTGTGAAAATATTGCGAAAAATATTGTAAACGTAACACTTCTCATAATAAATTTGACATAGTAATTTGTTATTAGTTCTCATTTGAACCTACTAATGACATTATTATTTTTCTTATCTACCATTAACAACTTGTCATATAGACTTTATTGTGAAATTTTTGTAAAAATGTTGTGTCCATAACTTGCCTTAATAGAGATAATTAAAACAAAAAATTCACTTTTATATATATATATATATATATATATATATATATATATATATATATATATATATATATATATATATATATCTTGTCCTTTTTGGTAATTTATAACTCAAACCTCCACTTTTATAAGTGCTAGCCAAACACTAAGTTTTTTCAAAAGCACTTTTTAACAGTTTTTACCAAACACTTAACTTTTTTAAAATGCACTTTTTCATTATGCACTTTTTGAAAACTCCACTTCTTCATTATGCACTTTTACAAAGGACTGAACCAAACTCACCCTTAGACTTCACAGGATAAAGAAAAACAAAGGATTTTTTTTTTTTTTTTTTTTTTTAAAATGGTAAATATAAACACAGTAATTAATAAGCTGATGAACATATCTTAGGGAAACTTCTAATACTGACTAGTTTGAAAAGCCAACCAAGGCATACTCAGATGAGCATGAAGGTACAGGCAAGTGACTGCAATAATGGTATATATGTGACAAAAGATTTAATACATAGATATTTTCATATTACAAGTGGACAAGGATAATTCTGATATAAATCATAAAAAGATTTGGTAGTCAATGCAAAAAGAATCATCTAATCTATGTAGTGGAAAAAAATTAATTAATTAATCCGACCTATAACCTCTACCTATCTTCAATTTGCAGTCTACTCGATCCTTCCATTCTTCCTCTTTAGCTGCAATCCTAGTTTACCAAGCAGATACCCGAGAGGTAGCAGCTGCATCCTCTCACATTAGTTGGCATTTATCAACATACTCTATCGGTCATATCTCAGACAATTCACCCAGAAAACTTGGCAATTATTAAGCTAACGGCCATAAAAAGAATATACAAACCAACAAGACAAAACCCCCAAAACCTAGGCACCCGGAATCTGTACCAAATAATCACCAGTAGAGACCCCATCAAGCTCAGTAACAGGAAGACAAATGCAGTCACAATTCCCAAATGAAAATGGAGCTCATAAGCATTTGGATAAACATCGGCAGTTTGTATCACCAAAGCTGTTCCAAGCCCAACAAGCATGTTAAACATTGGCCCAGCAAAGCAGCCAGCCATGGCCATTGCAGGCTGACCAGCTTTGGCAACTGCCACATCTGCAACTAGATCCCCCACTGAATTTCCCCATGCAAGTACTGTGAGCCCAAGAAGTGCTGGCGGCAATTCAAGAAGTGATCCAAGCGCTTCAAGGCAGTTCAGCAATTCCCCAGCAATAGTGGATATCCAGAACACACTCATGACAAATGCTATGAGCAGCACAGGTATCTGCTCAGTTTTTGGGGGCTCTTTTTCTATTATGAAGTGAAGCACTGCAAGCGAGGAGCTAGCAAATAGTAATATAAACCAGAGAGGGAAATGGGTTTGGGGAAGGAGAAAAACAATTGGATGATCAAATGGCATGAATGAATTGCAAGCATATAAAAGAGCTAAGGGGCAAAGAACAATATTGGCTGATGCATAGAACCTGCTCCATTCTGAAGGTGTGGTTTGAGGAATAGTGAGCTTTAATAGAAATATGACAGGAAGTTCCCATGCTTTTGAGATCTGCATATACAATTTAAATAAAAAATAAAGTAAATACAAATTGAAGAAATCTACTTCCAATTGATTCCTGTCAAATAAAACAATTTGAAATTGAACATACACTTTCATGGTATCTCCCAGTTCAAGGAGAATTGAAGTGAAGTAATAATAATGCCCACAGTTCTACTTTTCTAGTTCCAAATTGCTAGCATTTTCTTTTATCAATTTTTTGCTTCTTTCATTCAGGTATTTTAGGGTGGAATTTTCGGTAGATTGTCGGCGTTTCTTTGTTGACCTTCATCTCATTGATCTAGTCTATATATCAAAAGCAGGCATGCAACTAAATTTAGTACCAAAGAAAAGGTAAGCTAGGTTACTGATCAGAAGACCCCAATAACATTTCAAGACCAATATGTTGAACAAGCACATAGAAACCATTTCTTCAATTTTATTCAACTAGTACACCTTACTCTATTAGCTCTCTCAAACAGGCATTTAGCATTGTTGATCATTATTGACATACACATTACACAAAAATCCAAGAGTCATTAATGTATTTTCTTAATTGATCATTATCAACATTTAACAGAATGTCATTCACTTCTCAAAAAAAAAAAAAAACAGAATGTCATTCTACACGTCCAACAAACAGTACTCAAAAAATACAATAGCATTCAACAGTTTCCACTGGATCAACATCAATGCAGATTAATATTGCTCCATGATCCAGTTTACGAGACAGCTACCCACGTGTAATATTCCTAGTATAAATAATTTTAAGTATTAACATCCCTTCCATCTACCTGGTCAAGCTTGGTATATCTAGGACATCTGCATACACCTTTCTCAAAAACTCCTTACAAGCTGTATTCTTTCCTCGGAACCTGTCTAATCCTCCAAGATCAAGCAAAAAATCCTAGCTATAAAACTCTGATTCTTCTTTACCTCATCTATAGAACTAGCTTTTACAATTTATATTGCACAACAGATACCCCAACCATATGTTATGTCAATCCATAAGTAAACCAACACTGCATTTTTTCTATAACCCTTATATATAGAAAACCCAAAATTCTAAAGTATGATTCAACCTTTGGCTTGGGAGAATTACAAATGCTCACCTATATGTTCTGATATAATGGTGTAGAATTTGGTTTGGATAATCAATCCCAATACATATATCATTGTCATTTGGTATTTATGCAAATGTAATTATATATGTATGTATACACACGTGTAATAGTTGCGAGTGAGAAACTAAAAGATTCAGATCATTTTCAATCATTTGTATTTCAAGTAAACAACTGTTAAACAGTTTTTTCTCTATTTTAATAGCATTGCAACATTACATACACAGCAATAAATTGCTTATTGCACTCAAGCTACTAAAAAGAGGAGGAAAATGAAACGACTACCCTGAAGAGGTTTCCTAATGGAACCATGGAAGCATTGTGCTAAACAGCGGCATAAGTAAACATATTATAAGATTAACAACCAAAAAACAAAAACAAAAATCCAATTCAAGTTCAAGTCTTTTCTTATGGATACAAGAAATGCCTATAACATGAATAATATAAAACACAACTGGCATCAACTTTGTCATGATGTAGCTATATAGATTATAAAATCCGATCTAATTCCCCAAAACCACTTTCCAATGGACACATGATTACTAAATTAAGCTCATTCTCATGGCAAATAAACCAGTACACGCTTAGTACACCAAAAACAAACATAAACTTTAAAAGCATTCCAACAAAAACACAAAGTCTCATCTCAAACGTACCATTCCAAGAGCTCGACAGAACCCGAACCTCGGCTTCACTTCCTCCAAATTCCTCGAAACCTCTCCGATCTCGCAGTCTTGTTCAACCAAACCCTTCTCCACCTCACCTTCCCCAACCAAACCCACCTCAGCCCCAACCTTCCTCCTCCCTCCACCCAATCCAAAATCCATCCAAAACACAATCCCAACAAAAAACACATAAAACCCAACAAACCCAACAGCCTGCCACAGAAAAATCTCGGCACTAAGATACACGTAGAACAAAAACAATGCCGCCACCAAGTAAAACAACACGTCCCTCACAAAAGTCACAGGGTTCAACGAAAAGGGTGCGGCGTAGATTGCCACGAAACCAACAACAAAAGCAGAGACAAAGGTCCCCGCAGAGAGTATTGCTCCGAACCCAGTTCGGTACTGGCCTCCTCGGACCGCGGCGACCGATGCGAAGACATCAGGGGCGCCATTGCCTAAGGCCAAAAGAGTAACAGCACCAATAGTGGGAGAGAGATTCAGTTGGTTAGTTAGTTTGGTAGTTACGATGGAGAAGTGATCTTGGGCGGTTTTGATGAGGATATAGAAGAAGAGGAGGATGAGGAGGGAGAGAGAAGGGATGGAGAGAAATGGGTTTTGGGTGAAGAGGCAAGAGTAGTTTAGGAAAGTGTTGGAGTGGGATTTGGAGCAAGGTGGTGGTGGTGGTGATGTGGTTGGTTTTGTGAGAAGGGATCTGGTGGGGATTGTGGGAAAAGAAGAGGTGTGAGGTTGGGATTTGAGGAGGAAGAAGAGGAGTGTGGAGAGGAGAGAGAGGGAGAGTGCAGTGGTTTTGAGGGACTGGAGAAGAGCGAAGGCCATTCCATCATTCCATGTGAGGAGTTCGCATCAAGGCCTTTTGTCAAATCTCTCTCTCTCTCTCTCTCTGTTTTTGACTGACCAATGTGTTTGTGACAATTTAGGCCTTTTGTCCACACTTTCATAGTGCTTTTCAATCTTTCTTTTTTTTTTTTTTTGTTAAACGGAAATTTCATTAAACTAAGAGGCAAATCTCATCAGATGGGGAGATATCAAAAACTAAGAGGCAAATCTCATCAGATGGGGAAATTTCATTAAACTAAGAGGCAAATCTTTCTTTTAAGTTATGATTGGTTTAATTTCCCCATCATAATAAGCGGGTTCTAAGGAAAATAGGATTTTTATAATTTCTCTTATAAAATTAATGCTCATTAAATTCCTCCCTCCTGGGGACTGTATGGGATGCTCGGAGAAAGGACTCTGCATTTTGCTTTGTTTAATGAAAGTTTGGTATTATCAACAAATAATAATAATAATAATAATATTATTAATAATAATAATAATTCTTAGCAAAACCGAATGAAACTAAATAAACTAAGTTCTCAAATTCAACAAAAGGTCTTGTTTAGACTAAGACTCAACAAAAGCCCCTTGCCCAAAGATGTCTAACTTCTTAAGAGTGAGTTTGGTTCAATTTTTTTATGCTGTGATTTTTGAAAAAAAAATGATGATTTCAAAAAGTGTGGTATGAAACTTGACTTTTTTAAAAAGCAAGTATTTGGTAAAAGCAGTTTAAATGTCGCTTCCTCATTTATTTCTCACTTTTTGAAAATATTCTTTTTTTATTCACTATATCTTAGTGACAAATCAGTGATCAAACAAACAATTTCCAAAATGTGGCATTAAAAATTTATTATTTTGTGTAAAATTATATGCAACATCCCTCTTATATGGGAGTGGACCCCACAAGTGAGGAACTTACCCTAATGTGCAAGGGATGTCGTATGTAATGGTTATAGTGTAATAAGAAGTATAAAATCATCTTTCATTAAAATAAAATAAAAAAGACCATATTCTAATAAAAAATTTAAACTATTAATAAGTTAGTATATTTGAGATATTATATTTATTTTTTCAAGCTCCAATTATATTACATATATTTTTTAAAAACTATTGTGGGTGTTTTAGGATCTAAATTATTTATAAGGTAAAAGTACATAGTACCTAAACTTTAAAAATAAAGCTATCAACAATATTTTTACAACAAAAGGGGTGTCAAAATGTTAGTAGTAGATAATAATAAATAAATAAAATAATTTCAGTAGTGGATTTAGATGAGAACCAATAACAAATTTTCACCTAAACTTTATTGTAAAAATATTATTGATGTAGGCATGTAACATTACTCAAATTTTAACTCATGAGCAATTTTAGTCCCTTTGGCGGTGTTTAAATATTATATAGATGCTTAAATATTTTTCATATTAATACATATGTTAAAAAGAAGGGGGGGAAAAACATAAAAACAAAATAAACAAACAAGAAACAAATCATGATGGGCTGACCCAACCTGTAAAGGGGTGGAAATAGATATAGGAAAATAAACCCGCTTGTAATCTGGTTAGTATTAGGCCCATTGTCCAAGTGTATGCTTTACGACGTTGAGAATGTCCAAACGTGGAAGATAAGACCGACCAAGAAAAAAAAATGTTGCATACGGTGTTTTATATGCTTTAGGACCAAGGAGTATATTTTGCTTAGAAAGTTCAAACAATTATTTTTGGTTTCTCAAGAAACATCAAAGATGCAACGTGAAAGCGACAATAGCTGTGTGATGATGCTTTGAAAGTTGGAAGAGACTCAGGGGCAGCCCAACATAATTTGTATGCGGAACCTTTAATATGTAAATATTAATTAAACAAAATTATTTAATACTGATCAAATTAAGGTTAATTTGATACATTAAATACATAAATAATACCAACTAGACTAATGTTAATTTCATATAGAGAATTGAATATCATAGTTGAATTATAAATATTAATAAAAAGAAATAAAAATATATTGCGATTGAAAAAGATACTTTATTTTGGATATAAGACGATGCATAATTAAATAAAGTTCTAATCTAATTTTTAATTTTATATTTTGATTTTAAGAAAGAGAGATAGATATTGTTTGGTGTATGGTTTTGTAGGATATTAGTTTACAAAAATCAAAGTCTCAAACTATTAGAAGAGATTAATCTATAATTGATGATTTAACACATTTGCAATATCTTTTTGAAATATTTTAGGGTTTCAATTGAGTTAAGGTTGTCTCATACTTTGAGAGTCTTAATAGAAATGAAAAAGAAAAATGCACTGATTAAAAGTACTATAAAATGTTCAAAATATAACGTGATATTGTTTCTCATTGATGAACTTCATCAATTTAACTAATGAATGTTTATATCACATTTTTTTTGATTAATAACATGGTAATTTGTAAGCTAATAGTAAAATTTGTACATCACTAGTAAAAAAATGTACAACCTTTAGAAAATATATATAATTTTATAAAAATTTGGACATTTAACTATAAAAAATAGGACATTTTTTCCCAAGGAAAATTTTGTTTTTTAGTGGACCTTAAGCTTAGGCGTAACTTGCCTATGCCTTGAGCCGGCTCTTAGAGACTTTGCTTATATTTTTTCCTTTTAGAACAAAAGTTGAAAAAGACTCGGTTTCCCCGAATACTGTCGACTTTAGGTGGATTTATAACTTACAGACATATTTCTTGGTACACTCATGGATATATATATATATATATATATTCGACATTATTGAGCAACTTCTATGATACTTCTCTTTTGTTAAAGACCTTGACCATACAGGTCAATGGTGGTACCGAGTTTGAACGTCCAAAGTGCTAAAGTTGAATGCACGTTAAATTCAATGTGCTTTCACTCGTCTGCTTATTAATCCTTATGGCTTTTCTTACCTTCAAAGGAGACTCATCTTCCTCTTTCAAACGTGAAGATGAGGCTCCTTTGTATCAGAAAGGGTATTGACACCTTCAATTGTGTTCTCTGAAAAATCTTGCATTTGGTGCTTATATGAACTAGTCAAATTTGAAAGACCAGTTGGTTATATTGCTTTTTCAGTGCGTTAATTCATCACAAGCACATAACCAAAGGGCAAGTTTGAGGAAGTGCTGGCTGCAGAACATGAAGAAAAATTCAAGGAGAACAAGAAGGTGCGGAAGCAAAGCTACATGATGAAAAACTCGAGGATAAGAAGAAGGTGCAGAGCAAAGCTGGGAGGGACGCTCTAAACGAAGCTCCCTATATGACAACTCGTGCTTTTATGGAGCTTTAATGGTTAGTTATGAATTATGATTACTATATTTAAGAAAATTTTACTTGAATTCTTGTACTTAGGCTCATATGATGTTGTGCCTACAAAACCAGAGATTAATTTTAAGGCATGATGACAACTAGTTCTTAAGGCTGCGGTTTCTTTACCTAAAGTTTCCTAGTCAGAGATAGCAGATACTAGCGCCAAGCTAAATGAGATTAAGGCTGGTCATAAATATTATTTGTTGGTCTTTCTTTTTTGGGTTTTTGAGGTGTTAGGATATGTACATGTATTGCATTTTAAAATTACATTTTCTGAATCTGCCACTTCTAAAAACAAATAAAAGCATGACTAAGCTTCTCCAGAAATTATAGACTGGCACTTTTGGCTCAGCATTTATGAGTTTTTTGCATATTTTAAGGACATTGGAATGCTGAAATGACATAAAATGTATGGTGTGTGTGTGTGTGACCTTGGAAGACTGATATTCAGATGAAAGTGATGGTATCTACCATAAATTTTGTGTTAAGTTGGCATTATTTTCCATTATAATGGCAAGAATGAGCATGCCAAAAATTAACTAGACTCTGTCAGTGCAATAGATGATATCTTCAAACTCCTATAATTCTTTGATCTCATTTCAAAAAACTTTGCAAATTATTACAGGAATGTCCAATTCAAAATTTACTTCTCTATTCAAATGGTATAATTTTATTGCCAATTATTTTCTTGTTTTCCTAATTTTTTTAACCTATTTTTTATTCTGGAACCACACACAGATGTAGCCTTTTCTTCAACCTGCAGTGGTATGGACTTGAAAGAATGATATAATTATGAAACGATTTCTTATGGTTTAAACCTGCTGCTTCTGTTTTTATATGGTAATAATCTGTTATGATACAGCTAAAAAATATGAAAGCAATTTATATTTGGAATCTAAATACCAAATACATATAAAATAAATAGGAAAATGATGACAGAACCAAGCAAAAAGAAGATGAAATCAATCTTTACTTTGGGAAAGCTAGTCAGGCTTTCTCAGATTTTAGAATTTTGAATAAGCCACTATCATAGTAGCCATAAATCACTCGAAGGTCAGAAGTACTTAAATAATGTCCTTTCAAATTTCTAGACAAGTAGATGTAGAATATTTAGGCAATATTCTGGGTTCTCACTATGTTGAGCTTCAAAATAGAGATTAATTAAGCATAGTAGATTGGCAGTTTCAAACATAAAAGTTACATCAAGTCATCGACCATCTTCACCTCTTCTCTGTCGTTCTTTAACTGTTCTATTTTATCTTCTCTTTTGTTCATTTTATAAAATCATATTACCATAATAGTCTTCTTATGCATATAAATCTGGTTTTATACTTTTTTTTTTTAATTGTAATATCAGTACCATGTGTCTGACTGGTTTTTTATTTCAGCCAAAGAAGGAAAATAATAATAAAAATGGATAGGCATACATTTTATATAATATTTTGACCAACTAATAATAAATTGTCTTAAATTTTTATGTAACATTTAAAAGAGTAAGCGGATTCAATTCTTATTTTCTATTCTGTTTGTTTTACTGGCATCATTTAAAAGAGTAATCTATCATAAGGTTTAAAGTGCCCAGAATTTTGAGCAGGGTGTTGGGGATCATATATAGCATCGGTTTCTATCTCTTCCTCTTTATGCATGGTATGAAGAATCTGACACCATCCTGTTTTGAAGAATAAATCAAGGATAAAATTCCTCTGATTCCTTTTCCAAATGAACTCCTATTTCCTAGGGTCTTGTCAATGGCAGGTACTTTGTCACTGCTTCAGCTGGTAAAGATCCTTTCTTAGGATATGCCTGTCAAATATTATGTGAATAAGAGCAATTTTGGATCTTCCATGGTAATATGTCAATGTCTCTGGAGGAAGTAAATTACAAAAGATGTGACCTATTTGTAGGGGTGTTCCCAGTCTTTGAAATGTTTACCCTGCATCTTTTGGCAGTATGACTAAGGAGTATAAATGGTACTTAATATGAACAATGCCAAACTTCATGAATCTGCATCTTGAATTGTCTTCTTAGAGAATGTAGTTCATCACTTCCCTTTCCCCTTGTAGAACAATGCACACCAGGGTCCATTTCTCCTCAGAGACACATACTAGGGCTGTTTATATACCTTTATGTGGTAAAATAGGTTGCATCAAAATATTGTCCTACTTTGGGAGACCTTATATGTGAAAGTCTATAGATGCAAAAAAAAGTACTAGGTAGTTCTTATCTAGCAATCTTGGTTATTGAATTTTCTGTTGTTCTTTCTTCCAAAAGGCAGTTGCTGGTTGCATCTAAAGCAGTTACTGTATCTCAAGTTGAGAACTCCACAAATACGAAAAGGAAAACAATAGCAAAGCACCATAGACAAATTTGTAATCTATTTTCTTTTATATTCTATTCAAGAAAATTCCATTCATGATATGGAGAAGTAAAAGCTAGTAATTGGATTAAATACTTACATAAACTTGAATAGAGAGAGATTCTTTACAGAGATGAAAGCTGAATCATAAAGTACCAAACTTTCCTTTCAGTTCCATCAGAGAAAGGAAAATACAATTTTTTTTCTGGCAAGAGCTGATCTTGGCCAGTCTTTCAAGATGCAGAATCTCTTTGGTTTGCCAACTGTTTGCCTGAAACTGGAATGCACTTTACAAGCCAAGAAATTGGCCATGAAAATGCTGCGAGTAAAATGCAAGCACCCCATTGCCCCCAATCCAATCTCTCAGTATTAGCATACCTCTTCAAAAACTCCACCATCACCAATTGATGAACTATGGTTAACCCAATGACTGCTAAAAACAGTTTGTTCTTAAGTAACCCTTCAAATATCTTCTTCTCCTCCAGTTTCCTTGCATTAAATTCATTGAAGACTTGGCAGAGGACAAAAGTATTGAAAATGAAGGTACTCTTAACCTTCTCATCCAAACCAAAGATGGATCCTCTCTTAAATTGTAGAACCAATAAGATTGTTACCTGATACAAGGCCTGAGCAATGAGATTCCTCCACATGATTTTGGTTATAAGAGGTTCTGATTGACCAACAGGTTGCTTTTTCATGTGATCTTCAATTGGTTTCTCAGTAACCAAAGCTAAAGCTCCCAATGTGTGCACTGCAGCCAGTGGGACCTTACCAGAAGAAACAGCTACAACGAAGTTGACAACAAGGGTAGTGATGCTTAACGTGAGCTGAAACTGAAGGAACTTTTGAATGTTGCTATGTATACACCTTCCCCACCTCAACACTGTCACCACAGAGGTAAAATTGTCATCTAAAATAACTATATCTGAGCTCTCTTTTGCCACTTCTGTTCCTTGGATCCCCATGCAAAGTCCAATGTCTGCTTCCTTTAGAGTAGGTGCATCATTGGTTCCATCACCTGTAACTGCAACCACATGGCCTTTCTCCTTCAAGCACTGTACCATTAGAAGCTTGTCAGAAGGGGATGATCTGGCCATTACACGTATTTTATCGATCTTCTCCTTTCTCTCTTCAGGTGAGTAATTTCTAAATTGTACTCCTTCTACTACAGCTTCATTGTTCAAATAGTCTTCAGGAGTGAGAATCCCACAATCAAAAGCTATAGCTCTTGCAGTATGCTTATTGTCACCAGTGATCATTTTGACATTCACTCCAGCAGTCATACAAGATTGCACAGCTGTTCTGATTCCTGGCTGACACGGATCCTTCAAGCCAACTAACCCTATTAGTGTTAGTCCATTTTCTTCTAATTTCTCAAGTACCTGTCCACTTTCTTCTACAACTTCTTTGTGGGCAAAGGCAATGCAGTGCAGGCATTTTTCTCCCATATTCTTAATAATAGTCCCAAGTTGCAGTGCTTTTTCCTCATCCATTATTTTCAGTACCCCTGCTCTGTCATAATAAGTTGAACACATGGCCAATATCATTTCAGCAGCTCCCTTCCAATGAATGTGAATCTTCTTCTCATTGTTCCTCTCCACCAAAACCCCACTTCTCATTTTCTCTGAACTGAAAGCCTCTACATGGATTATCTTATAATTCTGCTTTACATCTTCAATATTCATACCCAAATCAAACACAGCCCAAGAAAGTATTGCTTTCTCAGTTGGGCTACCAAAAATCTCAGGAAGTGATGTAGAATGTGGTTTGTGAACTGTACCAGCTGTGTTTAAACCAACAGCTTGTTGCAGTAGTTTAAGAAGATCGCCTGATATATCCAAAGAAGTGTTATCCTTCACTGCTTTCTTCACTTCTTCCTTTCCAAGCCAAAACTCTGTTACTCTCACTTCGTTTAGAGTAAGGACGCCTGTCTTGCTTGTACAGACTGTTGTGACTGAGCCCAATGTCTCGCAAGCAGATAGTTTTCTGACCAATACATTATTCGCCATCAAGCACTTCATAGAATAAGCCAGAGTAACAGCCACAGGTGAGCCCTCCGGAGTAGCCACCATGCTGATAGTGACAGCATCAGCGACAATTCCCACCATTGAATTCATTACGTCTACAAACTTAGTCTTTCTGTCATTTGCAGTGTTCCCTTTGAAGTATTGAATCAGCAAAGCAGCAAAAACAAGCGCAGCCACCACCAACCCAACCTTCCCAGTATAAGATGTTATTTTGCTGAGGCGTGCTTGCAGTTGCATCTCCTCTTTAAAGTCAGAGCTTGTTGAACTCATCAACTTACCCCATGCAGTGTTCATCCCCACAGAAGTCACAACCATGAAACCAAAGCCATCCATCACCTTTGTGCCTGATAACAAAAAGGGATTCCTTTCATCAATCTGAATGTGATGGCTTTCACCTGTGATACTAGGCTCATCCACCTTCAAGGAATACCCTTCTAAGAATAATCCATCTGCAGGAATCTGATCACCAATCTTCAAGCACACAATATCACCCACAACAACCTCAAAGATTGATATAGGCTGGTGCCTCTCATCTCTCACAACTTCCACTCTGATATCGCTACACTTTGTTGAGTGCTTCTCAAATTGTCTTGATTGCTCAAATTTACTCACTGCAGACACAAGAACAACTAAAACAATATCAACAACGATACTGCCACCACCATACCACCCATCTTTGAATCCTTTTTGTTTGATACCAAAGAAGAGAGAGAGTATAGCACATACCAAAAGTATACAAATAGTTATATCTTCAAATACTTCAAATAACACAAAGCTAGGAAAGCCTTTTGGAGGTAGCTTTTGGTATCTATTGGTAGTAAAAACGTTCTGCCTAAGAATAAGATCAGCTTCATCACCTTTTATACCATCTTTTACATCAGTTTCAAGAAGTAATACAAGTTCTTTTACCCCTCCAAGCTGCTTTAAAAGCTCAGAATTTTTATCCCTTACCATGTCATCAAGCTTTTGCCGATCAACATTTAGAAACGAAACAGGTTTGGCATTTGCAGAGTCCTCATGGATAGGCTGCACATCAATGGCAACAAAAGAAAGGGTAGGCAAGAGAGGGCCATTCTTGTCAAGAACTTTCTTGGACAAAGAAACAAGAACTCTGGTAGAGTATATGGCCCTGAAAGCCAACCTCCATCTCCGCTTGGCATCAAAAACACTTTGTCTGTGAATAAGGTCAACCTCACACTGCCTCAAAGACTCAGAAACTCTCTCCCTTATTAGCTTTTTCTGATCACCATCGAGAAATGAAATGGAGTTGTCACCCAGAGAGTCCTTATCTACAGGCTGCACTTCAATGGCAACATGAGAGAGGGTGCCCAAGAGAGGGCCATTCTTGTTAACATCTTTTCTGTACAATGAAACAAGAACCCTGATGAAGCATATCGCCATGTAAGCCAACCTCCATCTCTGCTTGTGGGTTTTGAAGTTCAACCTGCTTTCTTCATCACATATGGCTATCTTGACAGGTTGTTGAAAGCTCAAAGAAGACATGGCAATATTTGCCATAGCTAACGCTTGGATCTGAGGCATGTTATATTGGAATGCAAGTTCCAGTGGGAATGCCATTGAAGTCTTTTTTTCTTGTCTACTGTTTTGCTTAATTAAATTTGAAACTGCATGGAGTTTGTGATGAAGTATCACAGCAAGTAGGTCGTAGAAAAAAAGCAAAGAGCAAAAAAAAAAAAAAAAAACACAGACACAAACAAACAAACAAACAAATATCTCAGGTTGCAAAACGTGTGATTTCATCGTGACCTGAAATTACACAGCAATTGATTCATCTGCTTCAATAGGGGCTTTGCCCCCTGCATGAGTTAGGATTTTAACTTTCATATTTGATGGTCATCGCCTATTTCACTATTTGAGGTGTGTTGTTACATTACTTACGTTTATAATAAGTTTAGAGTTATACCATAGTTACAAATTTTGTAATTAAGGTGGCAGAATAGTGTTAATGGTGGACTCATATAAGAATCAATGATAACTTCTCAACTCAATAATTGTAAAATTTGTTGTGTCAATAACAATATTCCAAATATATAAAAATCTCATTGTTGAATCTCACATTTCATTTGTTATTAATATATGAGAGATGTTACGTCTACAACATTTTTACAACAAATCACAGGTGGTTAGTTGTTATTGGTTCAAATTTCAAACTAACGTTAAGATTACTTTTTTGCCCCAACAATAACAACTTGCCATTTAGGATTTGTTGTAAAAATATTGTAGAAATGTTGTAGACATATCATTTCTCTTAATATATACTGGAGTACCTCAAATTTTGTTTCAATCAAAATGTCATTTACAATCCGATTCATAAAATCATGTTATATTTTAAGTATGATTTTAAGATATTTAAAACTTGAAATTTAAATATTTTATATATGAGATAAATATAGGTTTTTGATTATCTTGATATTTTGCAAATATAGAGTATATAAAGATACAATGCAATACAAACGATGAACCTGTCACCCAAAAAAAAAAAAAAAAAAAAAAGAGAGAGGAGGAAATGCTCATCCATTACAAAGGCGTTAAGTGTCACATTGATATAATACAAACAAGTCATCCAGTACAAAGTTGTTAAGTGATGTCATACAAACAAGACTTACATATCAAGTATAATTTGAATTTAACTTATTTAAAATATACAATAGAGGGTTCCTATAAAAAAAATTAACAAAATTGAACATTAAACGTTGTTTTATATATATAAATATATTAGGTACTTTATTTTTGCTCTAACATTCAAATTCGAGTAAAAAAAAAAAATTGTGGCTCCATTATTTTAACCAAACTAAGGCTCCGTTTGGATACCGCTGAAAACTGAAAACTGAAACTGAAAACTGAAAAATACTGTAGCAAAATAATTTTTAAATGTGTGAATAGTACCGTGGGACCCATTTTTAATGAAAAAGTTGCTGAAAAGTGAAATTTGTGGGTCCGTGAACAGTACACGATGTGCACTGATTGGCTGAAAAAGGTTTGAAAAGTCAAAATTTGCGGTTACTGTTCATGTACTGTTCATTGAACAGTACATAAACAGTAACCGCAAATCTAAAAAACGCGTGAAAAAAAAAAAAAAAAAAAAAAAGCTGAAAAACGCAAACACGCTGGTTTTCAGCGCAATCCAAACGCACTCTAAGGCGAGCACACCATTTCCCACGACCAGGGATGGACTTGGGACTCGGGAAGGCCCCCGGGCTTCTTCTTTTATATATATATATAAGATATTTAAAGTAAAATACTGATACTTAGGGGTGTGCAGCCAACCCACCAATCCGTCAAAACCGACCCGACTCAATCGAACCCGCCGAGTTGGGTCAGTTTTTTGGGCTTGATGGGTTGAGTTGGATTACAAAATTTTTTTATAGCGGTTTGGGTTGGGTTTGGGTCATAAAAGTTCAAACCCGCCAAACCCAACTCAACCCACCCATATATTTAATATATATATTTAAAAAATATTATATAATTAATAAATTTTTTAAAATAACTAGCTCTTGCTATTCTATATAAAAGCCAATTAGTTCACACAAACCGTAGTAAATTACTATTGTTGTTTAGTCATTAGTGTTGTTTGCCTTTAAGGAGTTACATTAATACTAATCTTTGGGTTTTTTTAATATATTTATATTTATATTTTTTTCTACTCAATTTAATAATAATAATAATAATAAAATTTTCCAACCCATGGGTTTAACCCGACCCATGTGGGTTGGGTTGGATTAGATTGGACTTATGTGATGAGTTGGGTTGGGTTGGGTTGAATTTTTTTTAACCCACAATAGTGGGTTAGGTCAAAAAATCTCCTTAACCTGACTCAATCCAACCCATGCACACCCCTACTGATACCAAAATAACTTCAAAATAAAAAACAGTATAGTAAAAGCAGTTGGTATTTTAACAAAATAAGGTTTCAATAATAGATTAAAACACTTACAAGAGATAATAGTAGATACAAGGATTTGAACTGGAATGGAAAAAGGTTTCAAGCTTAGGAAGCCGTCTGGAAACTATATGGAATTTGAAACTAGGAAAATTGAGTGATGATCTAACCTGAAAGGGACATCCCCTTTATAGGCAAAATAAAACACTATTTAAACAGTAAATTGTGAAGAGTGAACAATAAAATTGACTTTTTTACTATTCATCGTTGGTTAGCAAAATTATCAACATGTGCTGTCTGGATGGAATCATCCCCCATGAGGAACAACCAGAGCAAGAGCCATACTCCTATCAAGGAATCAAAGTAGTTTTAGTAACTTTAGTAGGGAGTCAATGCAGATCGATATCTTTAACAAGAGATTCTTTGTTTGTCGACTTAGCAATTTTGGTCATTATGCCAACAGATTTAGTTCTCACTTAAGTCTGGTGTGGAAGCCTCATCATGTCCAAATAATTCCTGATTATAAGGGTAATAAGGATCGTTATTAGTAACATAGGCTTTTGAGGATGCCTTGGATTCTTGGTCATCTTCTTCTTCTTCAGAGTTAGCATTTGCATTTTGCAACTTCTTCTCCATCCTTCCATTTTTGTTTTAAAAGTGCAATTATATCAGATTTGCTGAGACCATCAAAAGCAGATTTTTTTTCTTTTTGTTCTTGGCAAAAAACTTAGCAGGTTTAGTAGTAGATGTGGTAGCAGGTGTAGTGGGTTGAGGCATGGCTACCTGCACAAGTGGGTATGGCAGTGCTTGAGCTTTAACCTAAGTAGTAGTGTTAATAGTGCTTTGAGAAGAAGTCGGGGATTTCTAGGTAACATTATCAATAACATCTTGGGTGTGGGAAAATGTGTCCCACCATTTAACATACCACTGCCAAGTAAGAACATCGCCTTCCTTGACATATTGCCATTTCAGAATCCATGGCACCTTATTTTTTAACAAAATGTAAGGTTGCAAGAAACTTAGCACCATGTGCATCTGTCTTAAAAACACTTGTAAAATACATGAAGGAGCCAGTCAGAGGTCTTGGAAAAATATCAGTAATTGGGCCGAATTGTGTCCACCAATGGATGAACCACAAAGGAAGTTGAGAATTGAAATCGTTATCAAACTTAACAAACCAAGAGTGGGTCATAGTAGCATCTTGGTGTAGCATGAACTTGAACCATGCATGAATATAATCACGGTATGAATATGGAATAGCCGAATAGCTGAACCAGGTAAAGGTTTTGTAGAAGTAGGACGGAGTCCTCATTTTTCTTCAATAACAATATTAAGGATGAAAACACTATGGTAAATAATTTTTGATTTATCAATCTTATCAGGTATGGATTTGATAAAACCGATTTTTCATGAAACAGGATAGCAAAGTAATAATTTAAATTTTTACCATTGTGTTCAAGCATCCAGTGGAAGTTTAGGGGAAAATAATATGTAGCAAGTTTAAGAAGGTCTTTGATCATTACTCTGTTGGGTTCTATGGAAAACAAGTTTTGGAAGTATTGTTTTTTAACATATTGAGAAGCATTGAGGGTTTTTGGAGAAAGTGGATTTAACAGATTGGTTGGTAGGGACTATAGCATATAGATCATACGAGGATGCTAACATAGTGGAGTAGTTTGGTCTGGGATAGTACCCAAAGTAGTAAAACGGTTAGCAATGTCAACAAGGGAAACAGGTCCTTGTTTAACAAGTTGTTTAGTAGTATCTGTAGCAGGGTGTTTGTCTTTGGACCTTCTACTTGCCATTTTGGCACTGCAGGAATTCACGGGTAAGCAAATCGGGTATAGCATTTTGAGAACCTTTAATATATTCAATATCAAAATAAAAAACACTTAAAATAGCTTGCCATCAAGCAAAAATATGTTTTGAAACAATATTTTCAACATCTTTTTCTATAACATAATTAGTATTTTTGCAATTAATTCATAACAAAAACTTTTGATTTAGCAAATCACTTTGAAATTTAGAAATACATAACACTACAAATAAAATTTCTTTTTTAATAGTACTATAATTTATTTGTGCAGTATTCTAGACTCCTGAATGGATACAAACAATTTTTTCGGATGAGTCTAGTAGTTGTTTCAAAATATCTCCATAACCAATGTCAGAGGCATCAATTTCAACAATTTTGAAAGCATTAATAGTAGGGATACCAAGACAAGGAAAAGTTTTAACATGAGACTTGATTTGTTTAACAAGAGAAGTATGAATATCAGACCAAGGAGGGGGATTATTTTGTAATCAATCAAATAGAGGTTTACATTGTTCCACAAGTCCTTATAGAACTCAGCAATGTACTTCAGAGACCCAAGGAATCTTTGTAGCTATGTTTTATCAATAATGACATCAAGGAACTTATCAGCAAACTGAATGGCTCTATCAATGGGACGAATATGTCCTACATAAATGTCATAGCCAAGGAAACGAACCTTTGTTTGAAATAGTTTGATTTTTTTAGCAGAGACAACAAGACCATTACATTTGATGATATCAAGGAATGAATACAAATGTTTCCAATGTTCATCAATGGATTTGGAATAGACAAGGACATCATCAATGTAAACAATGGTGAAATGACTAAAGGAATTGAAAATATCATTTGTAATGTTCTAGAATTCACTAGGGGCATTCTTAAGACCAAAAGGTGTAACATTCCACTCATAATGTCCAAAGGGAGTGGTGAAAGCAGTCTTGTACTCATCAGTTTCACTAATTTGGACTTGCCAAAACCCAAATTTCATATCAAATTTAGAAAATACAACAGCATCACTTAACCAATGTACTAGGCCATTCTTATTAGGGATAGGATACCTAATCTATTCTAATACTTTGTTCAAATGTTTGTAATTAAACTAAGCGAGGAGACCCTCTTTCAATTTCAGCATTTTTTTTTTTAAATAGAAAGTAGCACAAGACTAGGGGGACTTACTATTCCTAATCAAGTTTTTTTCAAGCAAATCATGAATTTCCTTTTTACAAAATTTAACAGTTTCAGCATTCATTTGAATAGGACGAGCCTTAGTAGGAATGTTTTTTTCATTAAAATCTATAACATAAGACAAATTAACAATATGCTTTTTCCTATGCCAAAAAGTATTGGGGATATCAGAACAAACATCATTAATCAATATTTTATGAAAGTTATCAATTTCGGATTGTAATAATTTATTGGAAAGTTGTTCAACAATCTTCTTATATCTAACCTCTTGTTTTAGAAAATTTAGGTATTTGGTTTTAGCATGAATCAAGTTTAAAGAATCGTCAGTATCAATTTCAAATTTGGAAGCATATTTAAATTTCACTTTCTACCCAAAAGGGTCAGTAGTAATACCATCATGTTTGGTAAAAAAAGGATATAAATAATTTATAAAAAGAATACCAAGAATCACTTTGTCAATCATGTTTTTAACACGAACATAGGGGATTTTAAAATAAACATTGTCATGGCAAACATGAGCATTATTTAATTCATATTTAATTTTCATTTCAGTACCATTAGCAAAAAACAGTTTCTCAGTGGATTTTTCATAATATTTAGAAGGAATTATTCCTTTTTGAATGCAATTCATATCAACCTCAGAGTCAATCATTGCAATAACATTGAATTCATATTCATAGCAAACAACAATTTTAACTTTGGAAAACCTTTTTGGAGGAATCAGTCTATTAATAAGACTAAGTTTATTAATATTAGTAGGAGCAACTTTAGAAAGAGGAGCTTATTGACTGGGGTCGTCTTCATCTTTCTACTCATTAGGCTCACTATCAATTTGTTCATTATCAAGTTGTTTATCAATTTTTAAAAGTAACATTTCTTGTTTTAAGCCAAAGTTATCATTTTTAACATTCTTTAAATCATCTTTTATCTCAATGATTTCTTTCTTAATAATAGTAATTTCATGTTGTAAATCATTAACAGTTATTTCTTTGAACTTCTTTTTATTAAATCTTTCCAAGGTTTCATTAAGACTTATCTTTGATTTCATCTTTAATCATAGTTTTCTTGAGCTTTTTTAGATATTCTTCTTTAAGCTTGAGATTATCAATTTGGCTTATCAAATTTATTAGCATATTTTATTGTTCTTCTCCTTTGGTTAAAACATTAATTGTTTTGTGACCTTTGGATAGAGCATTAATAGTATTACAACTAGAGTCCCTACTCTCTACAACCAAATTTAATATTAGGGGAATCAGAAGTTTCATCATTAGAATGATAGCCAGAATCAGTTGAGGAGTGAATATCATCATTTGACGAAGAAAATGAATCAGAAGATCGTGATTGAAGGATCCAAATTAGATCTTCTTTATCACTGTCATTGATATTTAACATATTAAGCTTGTTTTTCAATTTATCAAGTTTTTGTTTGTAGTCTTTGCTAAAGCGACCATATTTTCCACAATTAAAACATTTCTTTTACTAGATTTCTGCTTATCATTTTTCTTAGGCGAAAATGCACTTTTGGTCCTTACATTTTGGGCCGATTCTCGATTTGGTCCCTAAATTGATTTCAGAAAATCGATTTTATTTTGGTCCCTACTGTCAACCCAGTAACAGAAAAATCAGAGGTGGTAAATGAAATGCACTGTGTGCACAGTAAATGCTGATGTGGCTAATAAAATAATATTAAAAAAATTATTTGGCATTTATTAAATGCCACGTCAACATTTAAAATGCCACATCAGTATTTAAATTAATAAAAAAAACAGGTCTAAAAATTAAAAAACATTAATCTAATTAAAATAAATAATTTAATAATATTAAAAAAATTATAATTAAAAAAAAAAAAAAAAAAACCAACAACAACGTTGAATTTTTTTTCTTTTTTTCTTTTCATTATTTTCGGAAGAACAAGGGTAACATGTTCTTTGGGTTGACTAGAAAATTAAAATAATCTAAGATTTTCTTTTCTTTTCTTGTATTTTCTTAGCAAATAAAGATGCAAAATTCATACCAAATCCCTATCCTCCACCAAATCCTCCAACATCAAACCCACATGAAAAAATCAACCCAGAAAAATCATCAAATCTCCAACCCAAAAATATCATCAAACCCACATGTAAAAACCAAACCCAAAAATTTAAAACAAACCAACACCCATAGGGAAAAACAAACCCAGTTCAGAGAGAGAGTTCTCTGGACTGGACTCGATCAGGAAGAATAAGGTGGGTTTCTAGGTAGATTGAAGAGAGAGTTTTGTTTTATTTGGCCATGGGTGTCTAGGTTTGGAGCTTGGTGTCTTTTGCCATGGATCAAAGAGGTTTGAGAACCACTGATCTGGGCTTCACAACCACTAATCTGAGCTTTGATATCGAATCGATGACATCCAGTGCCTCAGGAGGAAGAGCTTGTGAGCAAACATGAGGTGCGGTTGCTGAGTTCCCTCCTTGCTATCCATGGTGGCTGTCGACTCGATGGCTGATTCACTGAGTCTTGAACGAGATGGGTTTTCTTTCTTTTTGGCCTTCTCTCTCTCTCTCTGTGTAGGGATTTTGGAATGGTTCTTATTCTGATCTTACACTGGGGGGGAGGGGGGGGGGGAATTAATGGCCTGTCTGGATGTTTAAAAAAATGAGGGGGAGTAGAGTAGAGGAAGGGAGAGTAATTCAATTATCTTATTTGGAAGTTTTTTAAGGAAGGGGGGGGGGGGGAGGGGTTTGAAGGGGTTTCAACTACCTGCAACCCCTCATTTTTAATTCCTCAAAATTGGAGAGATTTGGAAGGAGAGTAGAACACATAAATTATTGAATATGTAAATTACCTAATTGACCCTTATTATATTAAAAAAATTACAAGGTTTTTTAACGTCAAAAAAAAAAAAAAAAAAAAAAAAAACTGATTATGTAAATAACATTTGTTTGTTTCCTAAGAAAATTTAGGTGAATGAAAAGAAAAATTGAATCAAACTAGCTAGGGCAAAAGCAACGGTATCAAAGCCTATGAATTCGTTTGCCAACACGAAGCTCTCTGAAAAGCCTTCCAAAGCCAAAGAAGAAGCCGAGCTATCTTCATACGTTGTCGACGACGACGGCGATGACAACAACAACAACGTATTGCTCTCCAAAACCCTAGCTCATATTCAAACTTTCAACTAGTTTTATTGTATTTTTGGTTTCATCGAGTTCAATGCTTGATTTTTGTGTTTACATGCCATTTCTCATCATTACTTGGCCTCTATTTCGTTGCTGAGAAAACAGAGGAAACTGCATTTTTTTTTTTTTTTTGTTCTTCTTCTTCAGTTTTGTCGTATTGCTCTCCAAAACCCTAGCTCATATTCAAACTTTCAGCTAGTTTTATTGTATTTTTGGTTTCATCGAGTTCAATGCTTGATTTTTGTGTTTACGTGCCATTTCTCATCATTACTTGGCCTTTGTTTCGTTGCTGAGAAAACAGAGGAAACTGCATTTTTTTTTTTTTTTTTTGTTCTTCTTCTTCAGTTTTGTCGTATTGCTCTCCAAAACCCTAGCTCATATTCAAACTTTCAGCTAGTTTTACTGTATTTTTGGTTTCATCGAGTTCAATGCTTGATTTTTGTGTTTACATGTTGTTTCTCATTACTTGGCCTCTGTTTCGACGCTGAGAAAATAGAGGAAAATAGAGGAAACTGCATTTTTTTTTTTTTGGTTCTTCTTCAGTTTTGTCCACTGATAAGGAGCTTTCACTTAGAAAAAGATACATAGTTGTATTAGGTCGAGTAGTCACAAATGATAATGAATCTGAGATTTAGAAGCTCCAATTTAATTTTCTTTTTGTACAATTTTAGCTACCACAAGGCCTTTCCAAAAATTTTATTTGAATTTATTAGTTAGTTATTTTTTAGTTTACATAAGCTTTAATGGTTCGCAATTTGTTGATTTTTATATTTAGCGTGAATAATTTTTAAGGTTCTTAACATTTTGAAATTGTAATGAAAAAAATTCACTAATAACATATTCTAAGATTGAAAAAAAAAATCTTAGAATAAATTAATCATAGACCAATGTTACAAGTCCATTTTCAAATAAGGGTAAATTTGTCTATTTTAATCATTTCCTCTCCTCTCCATCCTAATTTTTAAAACATCCAAACAAGGAGAAGGGCTAATTACTCCCTTCTTCCTTACTAATTTTAAAAACATCCAAACAAGGTGGAGGGGAATCATTCTACTCTACTCTCCTCCCAACTACTCTCCTCTCCTCTACTCCCCTCTACTCTCATCCCTCTCCAAACTTCTAAACAGGTCATAAGAAATATATAATAAAGTAAAAATAAATATTAGATTGAAGGTTTTTTTTTTTTTTTGTTTAAACTATTTGACATGGAATTTTAAATTAATTAGATTTAAGGTTTTTCTTTAATTTTTTTTTAAATTTTCTGAGGTGGCTTTTTTTTTTTTTAAATTAAAATGTTGATGTGGCATTTAATAAATGCCAAATAATTTTTTTAATATTATTTTATTAGCCACGTTAGTATTTACTGTGCACACAGTGCATTTCGTTTGCCACCTTAGATTTTTCTGTTATTAGATTGACGGCAGAGACCAAAATAAAATCGATTTTATGAAATCAGGGACTAACTTAGGAGCAAAATCAATTTAGGGACTAAATCGAGAATCGGCCCAAAGTATAGGGACCAAAAGTGCATTTTCGCCTTTTTCTTATAAACATTTTTCTTCTTAGCATAAAAATCATTAGGTTTAGTAAAATGTCTTTTATATTTGTAATCTTTATGGACCTTATCGTGTTTCTTTTTCCCCTTTTGCTTAGAAGGGGCAATAGGAGGTAAATCATATTGTTCACAGAAATTACCCATTTCATATTTAGCTTTTTTACTATTTTTTAACTGTTGTTTTAACATTTTTTTATCATTACACATGTTAATACCAAGCTTTTTAATAGAGCTAAAAATATCACCATATGTTAAATCATCATAATTAACAATACCATTTTTATCAGTTAATTCTTCTTTTACCTTATGAGCAAAAACAGGAGGCAGACCAGCAATAAACTTCTCTTTCCAATAAGGTTTCAAGTAGTCTTTCCAAAACATTACTCTAGAAATAAAAACATCTTGGTACCATCTGTAATCAGGTATAGTGGGCAACGCAAATTGTTTAAATAGTCACTAATATAGGAAGAAATATTAGAAGGAGTTCTAACAAAATGTTTAATAATAGTATAGATTAAAGTATTGACTCCATCAGGAATACCTCGACCAATTCTTTCATCAAAAATGGGTAAAACATCATCATCTTTTTTAATGGCCTTTTTGATAGATTTTCTAAAATCTCTTGTAAGATATTTTTCCCACCATCCGCGAAGGGTTCCAAAAAAACCAGTAGTAAGGAGATCAACAATTTCACCATGGTCAAGATTAAGATTCACTACAAAACGCGGGGGCCTTGGACCGCGTTTTTTAAGCCGTGGCTATAAAAAACGCGGCCCAAGATAGACTGAAGCCGCGTTTCATAAAAACGGGGCCATAGACAGGTTCTTAGGCCGCGTTTTAAACGCGGGGCCATAGATGGGTTCTTAGGCCGCGTTTTTTTGAGCTAAAAACGCGGCCTAAGGACCTCCGTATTTTATTTTTTGGCAAACTTTTTTTTTTTTTTTTCTTTTCCTTAACTGTGGCCGCATTTTAAAAACGGGGCCATAGACGGGTTCTTAGGCCGCGTTTTATAAGCGGGGCCATAGATGGGTTCTTAGGCCGTGTTTTTTTGAGCTAAAAACGCGGCCTAAGGACCTCCGTATTTTATTTTTTGGCAAACTTTTTTTTTTTTTTTTCCTTTTCCTTAACTGTGGCCGCATTTTACAAACGAAGCCATAGACGGGTTCTTAGGCCGCGTTTTATAAGCAGGGCCATAGACGGGTTCTTAGGCCGCATTTTTTTGAGCTAAAAACGCGGCCTAAGGACCTCCATATTTTATTTTTTGGCAAATTTTTTTTTTCTTTTTCTTAACTGTGGCTGCATTTTAAAAATGCGGCTCTAGCATAGACTAAAGCCACATGTTTAAAATGCAACTTTAGTTTGGGATGGGGCTGCGTTTTCTAAACGTGGCTTCAGAGTTTGCCTATAGCCGCAGGTTAAAAACGCGGCTTTAGGCTTTGTATAAATAGGCTGGATAGAAATTTTCCAACCCTCTCCCTTCTCACATCATCAGCCTCCATCTCTCTCACTCTCTCCCTCCCCTCACCCTCTCTTCGATCTAACCCCTCTCTCACTCTCTCTCACTGTCTGCCATCGCATGCCGCTGATACTCTCAAGTACCGCTGCCGACGAAGCCCTTCATCCGCCGCTGGCCATAGCTCAATCCTTCCTACTCTCTTTCACTGCCGATCGTTGTGCCTTTTGCGCCACCGATCAAGCTCGATGTGCCGCCGTCGACAAAGCTTGTCCTACCGCCAATCTGCTAACTATTCAAGGTATATCTTCTTCTTCTTAATTTTACTTCAGATCCCTCTTTTTAGGTTCAATTATTCTTTCAAACTTTCTACCTTTTTCATTTCCATTACTCCGATCTCTTTAATTCTTCACTGCCCAACTTGTTTTTTCTCTCAAAATTTGTCTTTTATGTTTTTGTCATCTGGGTATAGCTGATAAATCTCATGCTATTAGTGGGTCTAATTTTTATTATTAAAGAAAAAAAGATGTGAGGGTTTTCAAAGTAGTGAACCAAGAAACAAAAAAAGAAAAAGAAAAAGAAATGGTATCAAATGAGTGCTTAAGTTTGTATTTAAATTTTGCTCTTATCTGTTGGTATTGTGTTTGATAAACTAAGAATTAATTTGAATTAAATTGATTTAGATTCCTTGTCGAGTATTTGTCAAAATGTCAAAAGGCAATATGCTCTTCTTGGAAAAGTAGCACGTGCACTTTGTAAGAGGAAATATGATTTTCATAGACTAAGAATTACACAGATTTAAATTGATTTAGATTCCTTGCTGGGTCTATGTCAAAATGTTAACATGCAATTTGCTCTTCATGGAACACTAGCATGTAACCTTGGCATATGCACAGTGCACTTAATAATAATTACAATTAGATACATATAAATTGTTTGTACTGAGTTTAGTACTACTGATGCTCTTTTTTTTTTGTCAATTCTTGAAATAAAATTTTATTTGTGAAAGTATGCAAATTGCTCATTAAATTTTGCTTCGTTTTAGTTTCATAATTACGAATGACAATGGGATGGCATGGGTTGTATAAATTGTGAAATGATGAGAGGCCCCTCAAGTTGAGGAAGTGCTTAATGTTTTCCCAGAGGCTGCTAGCTTCAGTAGCTTGGCACCTGATGCCCTCTTCTTTATATTGTAACCTTTAATTATTTATTATTTATTTATATTGTGACCTTTATGAAGCTTGGATCAATCCATTTACCTATTCTTATGCTGTAATGCATTGTATTGGGATTGAGCTTTACATATTTTTTAGTATTCAAGTTCCATTATCTATATTTTTTAGTTGGTACTTCGGAACCATGATCATTAAATTGAAGTGCAATCTGCTGGTTGTGTGTGTGTGCGAGCGCGTGCGTGTTAGGAGTGTGAAGGGTTATGTGTGTGTGGGGTGCTGATGATGAGTGCGTGTGGTGTTGATGAGGCATGTGTGTGCTGCTGCATGGTGAGGTGCTGATGGGTGTGCGTGGATTGCTGATGAGGAGTGCGTCTGCTTTGCAGCCTGTAAAGTCTATGGCCTTCATAATTTTTTCTTGAAAAATTCCGATTTCATTGAATTTAACAACTGTAACAAAATGAAACAGGTAGCAACAGCTCTATTTGCAAACTCACCCTTCACTAAAGAGAAGCCTAATGGTTTCCTCAGCATGAGAAGGTTCTTTTACAGTCTACTCTACCATGAAATTATTTTCCTTGCATGTCTCAAGATATTTGCTTCCTTCTTACTTCTCTCTTGTGTTTTTCTTTATTTTGTAGATATTCTTTTATTTTGTCTTATTTTGCATGAGTAATTAGCATGCAAATAATACAAAACTTATAAAACAATGTGTGATTGCAGCAGCTTCATTGATTTGAATGGTCACTCTTGTTTTTATTTAATTTGGTGCTTATTCATTGATTTCTGTGAAATTTGGGTGATGGGTCATTTGGATAATTTTATCTTTTATATGAATTTGGAATTTTATCATTACAACAGGGTAAAATTGGATCACTGATAGTATTCTTGAATTTGGTTCTTGTTCATTGAAATTGTGATGGATTTTCTTAAACTTGATTTTGTTGTTGTTTTGTATTGTATTGTGTTTTTTTTTTTTTTTTTTGGGCGAAGGTGGACATAAGCCTTGTGTGCAAACCTTTGCAATGGACCAATTTGACCACAACTTGCTTGAGGAAAAGAAGGCCAAGAGCTCATTCTTCAATTGGTGGTTCTTCGGAATAACGGTTGGCTGCACTTTTGCCGTACTAGTGGCAGTATACATAGAGGTAAATAGAAAATTTTCATATCATATTTAAATTTTCTTATCTTACTTGAATTTTTATATGTACATTTATAAAGTTAATCATAGTTTTATGTGTTAGTTTAGTCTCTAATTACAACTGTTGGCAAGTATTTTCTAGCGGAGTAAATCAAAAGCCATAAACTTAAAAGAGAAAAGCCAAAGACAATTCCCACTTTTTTTTTACCACTGCTAGTATAGTCTATTGTGATTAGACTAATATTATGGGAGTAGGAGACTAAATTTTATAACAAATCTTACCTATGGCATATACTCCTTAAATGTAACACTTGAGTTTGCTTTAAAATGTGAACACAAGAAGTTAATTCAGAAATCAACTCTAAATTTTCTTGGTGCAGAGGCGTGGGTTGCATAGTGGGAGAAATTGACTCCAAAATTAGCTAGTGGGGACTATTTTGATGAGGGTGCCATCAACTTTTAGCCTTTACATCTTTTGAGCAACTAATGCAAAATTACACATGAGTTTATAGCTAGTGGGATCTCATCATTACATAGTTATAGTGAAGAAAAATAATGATGTGCGTTAACTGGTTAGCAAATAGAGTGATGCTTGAAATATTACAAGTTTAACTACATAAGTTTTATAAACTAATATATCAACTAATATACAAAAAAAGTAATTAAGAAAATTACTTATTATATTGTTTATATGATACTAATCACATTTATTACTCATCAACTATTGTTATTCTATTTTGCCTCTTGCTTCATATGAAACCTGTGACATTTTGTTATACCTGAACCTGATGTTAGTGTATGAATTACTAGTATTTATTGGGCTTTTAGCTCATTTATGTTGTTCTTACGTGTTTTTTAGATTAACAACTCAGATTTATTGCCATAGGAGGTTGCTAGGATATATATGATCACTTGCTGCTGAGGGGTACCACTGGCATTCAATTTATGGGCTACTATTATACTATAATAATTATTACACTGTAATTTGGACCTATGTGTATATAAGAATTTTTTTTAAAGCATTAGACCGCCTTTAAATATTGAGCTTTTGATTCTCAATATATATAGAGAGCATTATTTAAAAAAAAATTATATGATAATTTTTTTGCAAATATTAAAATTCTTGTTTTCTTTAACTCACAATGGATTACACAAAATGAAATTTGAGGTGAGTTTGGATTAATCTTGTATTTTAGTTTATTGTTTATGTATGTGTCTATATATATATATATTTAAAGCTTTTTTTTAGAGTATAATTTATACATTTGGGGCTTAGGGTTTCCAATTTGCATTTTTATTTTTAATTCAAAATTGCAAATGGAGATTTCTCTCAGATATAGTGGACCTGGTTATTCCAATTCTCTACGAATCCATGCCAAGGAAAAATTGCCAATCAACTCCAAAACCTACTTGCAGGTACTCTCCTTCTCATTCCTTTTCCTCTATGCCGTGTTTGGTTACATTGAATGTATTTGAAAAATGAGATTAAAGTTAGGCCATTTTTGTTATGGGAATGTTAGTGCCTTTTGATTGGATTTTTGGGTGCTATACAATCTGCTATTGCTGCTCCTATTTTTACTTTTTTTTTTTTTGTGCGATTGAACTGAAATGCTGGAAAGTTATTAGACAAAGTTCAGTGGATAATTTTTTTAGTACAATTTTTTTTTGCAATTAGAGTTCAGGTTGGATACCTTGGTCGGGTTGTCTTCACCTATGTTTGGCTAAGTTTGCGGTTTGATGTTATGTAGACTGCTAAATGTACTAGTGTTTTCCAATTCTCCAATTCTTGAAATTTGGAGCTTTTGTATTACTGCTATGACTCAGTAATCATGTTTAGTAAATGGGGTTTTGTGGCATTACATTTTTTTTTTACAAAAGAGCATTGAATTGAGATGGCTCAATTTATCATGGATAATGAAATAATATCATGGATTTTTTTTTTTTTCTGAATAGAAATTTTACTTGGACTAATAAATCAATTATTTAGTTTTCTTACGACCTGTTAATGCATTGAATGCATCTACAGGTTGGCACTTGGCACACGATATACATGATCATTTGAATGTACATTCTATTCTTTATATATGACCAATCATTTAATAAGATACATTGGTTCAACTTCTATTTGTTTAGTTAAAACCATATAATCAAGTAACTCATACAGGACACACTTGATCCCCATGTCACTAACATCACATAATATTTCTACTCATACAGGACACACTTGATCCCCATTGTGAGCAGATACGGCAATGTCGAAGGTAGTAGTCCAATTTCCTTTTCCATGAAATCCAAAATTTAGTTTATTTTTTTTGATAAGTAATAAGATATATTGATGGAATAGCACAGTTTCTTAAGGTTTGTAATGAATAGCACAGTTTCTTTCTTTTCTTTTAATTGTAAATTGTATCACATGGGGGAATTAATGGGGAAGGGTTAGGGAGGGCTTAAGGGTGTTGCTGCTTGAAGGATCAAATGAGTGATTAAGTTCAATTTTCTTTTGGGCCATTTAATTGTCCTCTTTTTAACTATCCATTTCGTAAATCTTAAATTGTTATGGGTTTGAGTAGATATGATGTTTGCACCGTAAAAGAGTGAAAAATACTGGATATGAATACCATTTATTACATGCTTGAAATGTCTTGAAATAATTTTTCAACCTCTGTTTTCTAGGGACACATATCTAGTGGACTACTTTTAGTATAAAGTGTCTACAAATCTAGCATGATCGTCTTCTTTACAATGCTCTCATAAATGCTACTTGTTTAATCATAACGTTTGAATGGAAAAATAATGACTAACATGATTTACAAATTGGGGTCCATTTGCCAGTGGGTCTTGATAATATGTTTCTCCATGCTCTCATGGCATTTTCATGACATGAAATCATCAGAGATTAGGTCCAGGAAGCTCCTTAGATCCCTCTTTCTCTATTAGTAGGTAGAGAGAATTGTCCAAAATCTTAATTATGCATTTGTAGACTATGTTGTAGCAAAATATATGCCTAACATCTGCCATGTAGGATGGATTAGATACTAATCAAGAAACTTGGTATGTCAAATTTTATAGTCCTCACCACAAATTTTATCTAAATTAAGTGCATTGTGAGTTAATTGCCCTCCTCTCTTGCATTTTATCTTTGCAAGAGATATTACTATGTATGTACTTTCGGAGTTTTTTTAGTAAATGTGAGATTAATGCAAGATTAAAACTGTATAATGAGGGCCTGGTTTGTGGTGATTGTACTAGTATAATAGATTTTCCACATAACTTAAACTCAGGTGTGGAGGTCCTTAAGCCATCTAGCCTAGGAAAAAAAAAAAAAAAAAAAAAAGGTCTATAGCCGCGTTTTTAAACGCGGCTAAAAATATGTCCTGTAGCCACATTTTAAAAATGCGGCTATAGTTGTCACCTATAGCCGCGTTTTAAACGCGACTAAAAGATGTCTCAGAGGCCGTCACCAAGGGAGCTATGGCCGCACTTTTTAAACGCGGCCTAAGGGTCTGGTCTTAGGCCGCATTTTAAACGTGGCCTAAAGTTAAACCTTGGGCCGCATTTAAAACGCGGCCCAAGACCACAACCTTAGGCCGCGTTTAAAATGCGGCTTAAGACCAGACCCTTAGGCCGCATTTTAAACGGGGCTATAGGACCTAGGCTTGGGCCGCGGTTAAAAAGTGTGGCCATAGGACCGTTAGTCCTATAGTCACAGGTTTTAAGTCACATTAGAAAGCGCGGCCTAAAAAAACGCGGCTATAGGCTATAGTCACGTTTTTTTGACATATAGCCGCGTTTTAAAAACGCGGCCAGAGGACCATTTTTTTGTAGTGATTGGTAATATAAGCATTTGCAACACTAGAAATATGACCCATTTTAATAATAATTTCTTGTTCAGGTAAATCATCAATATTCCATTCATAAAGTTTATTAGCGAAAATAAACATCTTTATTGTACAAAGAAACAAGAACCCTGATGAAGTATACGCCATGTAAGCCAACCTCCATCTCTGCTTGTGGGTTTTGAAGTTCAACCTGCTTTCTTCATCACAAATGGCTATCTTGCTATGTTGTTGAAAGTTCAAAGAAGACATGGCAATATTTGCTATAACTAGTTTGGATCTGGGGCATTGATATATTGGAATGCAAGTTCTAGTAGGAATGCCATTGAAGTACTTTTTTTCTTCTGGTTTGCTTAATTAAATTTGAAACTGCATGGAGTTTGTGCTGAAGTATCATAGCAAGTAGGTCGTTGAAACAAAGCAAAGAGTAAAAACAAACAAACAAATGTCTTTTGCCGACTTCAACGTGCTGCAAGACGTGTAATTTCATCGTGACCCGAAATTACACAGCAATTGATTCATCTGCTTCATTAGGGGCTTAGCCCCCTGCTTGAGTTAGGATTTTAACTTTCACACGTGATGGTCATCACCTATTTGAGGTGTGTTGTTACGTTACTTACGTATACAATAAGTTTAGAGTTACACCATAATTTACAACAAATTTCACAATTAAAAAGGTAAAATAGTGTTAATAACGGACTTATATAAGAATTAATAATAACCTCTCAACTTAATAATTGTAAACTTCATCAAAAAAAAAAATTTAATAATTGTAAAATATTTTGTGTCAGTAACATTATTCCTATTATTTTAAAAATCTCATTGTTGAATCTCACATTTCATTTATTCTTAATACATACCTCAAATTGTGTTTCAATCAAATATCATTTACAATCCGATTCATAAAATCACGTTCTATTCTAAGTATGATTTTAAGATATTTAAAACACTTGAAATTTAAATATTTTATATATGGGATAGATATAGGTTTTTGATTATCTGGATATTTTGCAAATATAAAGTGTATATAGATACAATGCATTACAACGATGAATCTGTCAACAACCCAAAAAAATAAACTCATCCATTACAAAGGCGTTAAGGGTCATATTGATATAATACATACAAGTCACAAAGTTGTTAAGTGATGAAATACAAACAAGACTTACATATCAAGTATAATTTGAATTTTAATTATTTAAAAAATACAATAGATAAGGGTTCCTTAAAAAAAAAAAAAAAAAAAACCCAAACAAACAAACAAACAAACAAAATAGAACATCTTTATTTAAACGTTATATATATAGACTTTTTATGGAAAAATGAAAAAGTTATCAACTTTTTTGACAGTTTTTTCAATTCTCCATAAAATGTTTTAAAAAATAAATGATTAATGTTTGCCCTAAAAATATACATTAACAGAACCATATATATATATATATATGATATGCATTGATAATAGTTTAATTTTGCATATTCATATCACTGTTAGAAAGCATTATCATACTTATTTTGAGTTAATTCATGTATTTTACATTTGGTTTTGAAATAATGCTAAATAATCAATTTTGTGCTTAATTGAATCTTATTGCGTGAATTTATCTTTTGTAGGAAAATGGAATTAAATAAGTTGATTTGTGTAAAGAAAAAAGCTAGTGGACTTTAATTTTACAAGGGTTATGATGAAGTTAAAGAAGGCCAACTCAATTAAATTTAAATCCAATTGGAGTAAGGAATCAAAGGAAATTTGCACCAAATCCAAGTTTAATTTGGATTAGGATTCCAGTCTACACATCAGTTAGTATTTTTGGCATAACTTTTGCATCAGACATCCAATCAAGATGATTCAAGTTGGGCTGGAAATTTAACTTAAAGGGTTACAACTTTTTAGTTTACCAAAAGTCCGAATTCTGACGTTAAATGGGCCAAAATCGTTGGTTAAGTGAAACTTAAAAATTTGGGATTTTTTCCAAATAGGAACTCAACTTGTATTAGGATTCCTTGACCTATTTAAAGGCTTTTTAGGGAAAAATTCAGAGGAGGCTAGTACTAGGGCTGGAGTGTTGGAAGCAGGCAGCCGCATGTGGCTTCCTCTGTGGCTTTTCTCTAGTATTGTGACTATTTCTTTCTCCATTTTATTTGTCTAGTTTAATGTTTAGTATTTTATTTTTGTGTTTTATTTCAATTACCATGAATAGCTAAATTTATAATTGAGGTTGAGGATGAAACCTTGTTAAGGATTATCAGTATTATTTATGTGATTTGGTTTTTCCCATAGTATTTGTTCTTTAATGATTTAAATTGTTCTTGCTTCATATCAATTGACTAAGATGGAATTCTAGATATGAGTTCAATCATGTTTTTCTCATGATTTAGGATTTGTCTTAATTAATTGAATGTTTGGTTTATTATTTCTTGATTTTAAAATTGGATATCTCTTGTGATTTGTTTGACTACGGATACAATTTATGATTTGATTTTATACTTAAGAAGTGAAGAAGAACATGCCTTTGATTTTTAAAACAAAGATTTTAATCAGAATAATTTCCATGATAGCAAGATTGATTTCTAGATTATTATGCAATAGTTTTTTTTTTTTTTTTTTGAGACCAAGATTATCATGTAATAGTTGGGAAAAATTAATGATCATAAATATATGCTGATATAAATTAACAAGACGGATTCCAAAACCTTAATTCCTTTCTCTGGATTGTTTACATCTCTTTATTGCTATATATTATACCTTTGCTTAGTTTAATTATTTGCTTAGTATATTTAATTTCAAACAACCAAGTTTTATTAAACTAGATTAGGATCAATTTAGTTAAGATTTGATTAATTTTCCTATGTTCATTCAAGTCCTTGTGGGTTTGACCTCGTTCTTGTCAAACTATACTTCGGTACGGTTCGTACACTTGCGAGTACTTTAAAATTTCACAATAATATATATGACATATTTTTAGCCAAAAAAATAAAAATTTATATTTGGGCCCCTCTTCTATGTAGCTTGGACCTCTCCCCTCTAAAATCATTTGCCTAATTCATTCCAGTCTAGCCCAAACTCATGTAAATCCTTAGCCCAATGTTTGTAGCTTGGCCGCTCCTCTATGTAACTTATTTGTGAATATTTTTATTCTTGGAAATACTATATTCACAATATTTTCACAACAAATCTTAAGTGGTAGGTTGTTACTGACTGTTATTAGTGGGTAAAAAAGTAATTTCAGTAAAATAGTAATAATTAATCACTTAGAATTTGTTGTAAAGATATTGTGGACATAACGCGTCTTTTTTTTTTTTTTCTTTTCTTTTCTTATACTCTAGCTCCCCTTTGCTTGAAATATTGGGTCCATCCCTGACCACACCCAAATTTAAACTTTACTTATGTGTCAATTAGTAATTGGATTTCAACACTTTGACATGGGTCTACCATGGATACCTATGCATGTTTTGTCAACTTATGCACTAATTATGAGTCAACTATCAACAGTTTAGTATGGTATAGATTTTAGTGTGAGAAAGAGTGTGTTCCTAAAATTATTCAAAAAAAAAAAAAATGGTATATTACTCAGGTGAGGATGTTTCAAGAATCCATGGAAAATAGTATAATTATACGCTCACGTACCACATGTGATAAAGATCAAAGATGATGATTTTTATTTTATTAAAATAAGATGAGATGCATTGAATTATAACAGTATAAGTCTTTTTTTTTTTTTTTAAGAAACAAAATAACTTTTAAAGAATAACTATTTTTGAAGAGTTATGAATTAACTTTGAATAGTCATGATTTTAAAAAGTTGCTACTGACAATGAAGAGTCATGATGTTCTAATTAATACTCTTCATTGTCTATAAAGCAAGGGTCTAAAACAAATCTCTTAGATAGAAAACTTCAAATTATTGCCAGAAGTTGACCACTCTGTTGTATCTCAAATTTGCATTATTTTCCCATCATTAAATAGTGCTTAGATCATTAAACATAAGGGATATATATATCGGTCAGGATAACAAACGGTTTGATAGGATCGACAGTTGGTAACAAATTTCAAATTTTAAACTCGACCCACTAGTATATCCCCCTTCCCCCATCGCTCCTCCAATGGCTCATCTCTCTCATTTAAAGCCTTAGCCTCCTTCCTTCCCACCTAAGGTTATGTTTTCAACACCAACAACTACAAATCTAGCATCAGCGACCACCAAAGTCCCTCTTTCCTTGCGATCTACACCACCCTTTCCCTTTGCCAAACTCCCTAATTGCTCAGTCGTCCTCACCATAAGTTGAAACCACCACATCCAAATGCCAATATGAAAACCCAGTTTGGTTAAGTGTTCTAATTGAGTCAAATGGTGATGGGTTTTGTTTTTCCTCACCATAGTGGCTGGTTGAGTGGCAAGTTTACCCCTATCTAACTTTGATTGACCTATGACCAATCCTAATTTGAACTAAATAATTTACATTGACTTTTAGTAGATGACCCAAAATATTAATGACCCTTAGCCATTCATGAGCCAAACAAGCCAAGGGCCATTAGTTATGGGAAATGTTAATAGATGTCTTTAGGGCAATGGTCAGAAATTCATTTAAAGGAAATTTTTATGGTAAAAAAAAAAAAAGCAATTAATGTTTTAACAATTTTTTATTATTATTTTATTTTCCATAAAAGTGGTTTCAAAACTTTCTTAAAATAAATTGTTAATTATTGCCCTATAGGCACTCATTAGCATGACCTATTAGTTATTAAAACATTCAATTTCATGCTTTTAGTAAATCATTAGTATCGAGGAATCACATGTGTAGGCTTGACAAATCTCAAATTAAACAAAAGTTCCTAAATGTGACCGGTGCAAGACAAAGTTATGATTGGTTTGATTTGCCCACCATCATAGGGTTCTAAGGAAAGTAGGTTTTCATAATAAATAATGCTACAGACATAAACTATTTTACAATATTTTTATAAACTGTTGATGTAGCAAATTCTTACTAGTTCTAATATGGGCCTATCACTAACATCACATTTTTACTTACAATAACTATTTGGAAAATGTTAAAGCCACATCAGCAGTTTATAAAAATGTTATAAAATAGTTTGTGTCTGTAACATTACTCTTTCATAATTGCTTTTGTTAAATTAATGCTTGTTAAATATCTCCACCCCGGGTTTATGGGTCCAATTGTAGGAAGACACAATTCTCTTTCTTTTGGCCAAAAAAAAAATGGAACTAAACAAACTAAGTTCCCATATTTGACAAGATCTTGTCTATACCGAAACTCAATCATTGTCCAAAAATTAGGAGTGTCAATTTATGTTAGCATGTTGGGTTCGTGTTGTATTGAGGTAGGGGTATTTGACTAAATCTCTCAACTAGAACCCGGCCCATTTAATAATCGCATCATGACTCTTCAACCCTAATCTAACCTGTTAATGAAGCAAGTTGACACGATCCGACTCACTTGACACATTTAATAAACGGGTTGGGATGTGTTGACACGAATGTAACACAACCCATTTTAATCTGCTTAATATTAAATATATCATCTATTAGAAATAAGTTCTTTACATCCTAAAAGCAATGCATACACTTCAAATCTTCAACCCACATTTAAAATAACATATTTCAACAAAAATATAACATTCATCTAGAAATAAGTTCTTTACTTTTCAAAAGAAGTGTATGCACTTCAATCCAAATTCAAAATAACATAGTTCAACAAAAATATAACACCCACAAGACTCGCCAATTGTTAAGTATTAATATTGAAAGAATTGGTGCAAACAATAAATTGATCATGACTAGTGTTTATGAAGTTTCAATTTACAATTATATCACTTGTAAGTATTTGTAATTACCCACTTTTCTTTTTAAGTTTAAAGTATAAGTTGGATATAAAAGGTACTTGACAAATCTAAAATAAAATGAATATTTATTTGTTATACTAGTTAAAAGGGTTATTTTGGATTGATACAAATAAATTGGCATATCAAATGTGTCTATTGCGGATCATGCAGGTTGACCTGCTTATGACACGTTTCTTATCGTGTCGCTTTCGGATCGACCCGTTTATGACCCAAATTCGTTAAGGTTCAACCCTAACCTACAAAAACTCGTGTTGTGTTCGTGGGTTGGGTCAAATATTGACACCCCTACCAAAAATGCCTAACTACCCAAGGTTTTCAGACCCGGACCGTTCATTGAACCGTAAAAGGGAGAGGTTCAAGGTTTTGAGGTCGAACCGGGGTCGAACTGTGATGACGTTATAATTAATTTAATAATTAATTAAAACCTAAATATAGATATTAAATTTATAAAACTAGCAAAATTGACAATATAACTATATATATGAGGGAAATTTAATGATTTTCAAGTATATATTTAATAATTAAATAAGAAAGTTAATAAAATAAAATAATAACCATGAAAACATTAAAATTTATGATTAATTTTTGAAATAAAGTTGAATATCTTTGAAGGATTTTAATTTTAATTTTTTTAATTCCTTGTAAGAGATGGATAATTTAATTAAGTAGAATAAAATTGTAAAAAAAAAAAATTTTGCTAAGGGGTTGGACCGCACGGTTCTCACCGGTTCTTGCGGTCCAACTCCGGTTTTAACGGTTCACGAAATTAACAAAAAATCCGGTTCTTTAGGCTTAAAAAACCGGTATTCATCCTGGTTCCCGATTTTCACGGTCTGACCTCCCGGTCCGGTCCGGTTCTGAAAACTATGTAACTACCGTGATGTTGCTTCCTCATTCGTTTCTTTCTTTTCCTCTGTCTTAGGAAATTTTTTTTATTCTTTTAAATATTTATCTTTTACCTTTTTAAGAAATATACATTTTTATTGCCCCAAAATACCTAATTATATTTTATTTTTTAACAAAATAAGCAATATATTTTCAAAAGGCCTTGTTAGCAAGTATCTCTAAAGCTAAGAAATATTAAATATTTAATTATCTCTCATAATCTGGCGCTTCCATATAGAGAAATTATATAGAGAAATGATATGTCTACAACATTTCTACAACAAATCCTAAATGGCAAGTTGTTACTAGTTGTTATTGTTGGGGCAAAAAAGTAATCTTAGCGTTAGTTTGAAATTTGAACCAATAACAACTAACCACTTGTGATTTGTTGTAAAAAATGTTGTAAAAATATTATAGACGTAGCATCTCTCAATTATATATTATGAAAATATAGAGAAAATATACATATAAATAATTTGTCATTAATGTAGAAAAGCTAATTTAAAATAATTATGTGTACTTCTTAAAATCAAGTTACCTTTTATCTTCCAAAAAAAAAAAAAAATCAAATTCCTTTGACATTTTGAAAGAGATAAATAAAATAATAAATTATTAAATAATCATTTTGAAATAATAAAATATTAAAAACATTATGTAACTGGTGTTCTCATGTATTTCTTAAGAAAAAGGAAGAGGTGAAAAAGACATCAAAGTTATAATAAGAGTTAAAAGTTCTGATTATGGCCAAAAATTGCATCTACTTTATTTAAAGATTTATTTTACAAATTGATATTAACCACTCTTTTTGTCTTTTCATTCTTTTTTATTGGTTTGAAGAGATTTAACTTAAAAAAAAAATAATAATAATAAGAGATTTAACTTTGACAAGAGAGTTTAGAATAGCTAGTTTAGAATAACAATGGAAGAAAGTAAAAGCTAAAAACTAGCTAATAAATTAATTAATGGAGGTAAAAATATGCAACTTTTTTCTAAAGGGTAATATAGTCAGAAATAACAAAGGTACCCATAAAAGTTCGGTTATGACAGTATTAAAGTCAGAATCGAAAAACACACTCAGCTTTTTCGTTACCTTTCTTCCTTTGCTTTCTTCTTAGGTTCGTTCCCAGAAAACTAACATTGATCACTGTTTTTTTCTTTTTCTTTTTTCTAACAAAAAAAATAAAAATAAATTGTTTTTTTTGAAACCCTAAATTTGGTATGAAAACCAATTTGGGTTCTTTTTGTATACTGAGAATTTTCCAAAAATAGCTTCGACCCATAAAAATTCCTGTTGTATAGAACAGATCTCTGGAAAGATTTTTCTGATACATAAATTTCTTTCCTTTCTTTTTTCAGGTCCTCAATCTTGAAGAACACAGCTTATATCCTTCTGAAAAAGGTTCCAAATTTATATCTTTCTCTAATATTTACATGCAAAGATGTATGTGTTTGTGTTCATGTGAGCGTTTATTCTGTATGACACTCTTTTTGGGTTATGTTTCTTGGGAATGTGAATCTTTGTGGCATAGGTAAATTTGGTAGCCTTTTGAGCTATAATGGGGTTTGTGCTGTTTGATTCAATAATAGTCATATCATTGTTAGGTTTGAATTTAATCTGTTAGATATTGTCTGCTTCTCCTCATGATTAATAGATGGAAGATCTCTTGTACAGGTTGTGAGGTAAGTATATCCTGGTTTGAAATGAAAGTGTAGAAAGGCCTATTTTTGTATAATGCTTATGCTTTGTTGGGTATAAATTTCCAACCTTTGTATTAAATCTCAAAAAAAAAATTCATCTACCCAAAAAATAGAAGCTCATAATTACTAATGTCCACCCATTTTACTGTTTTTCTGTGCATATCATTGTTTATATATCTGCACCTAGGAGCTTCTGCTTGGTTCTGAATGATAAATCAAGAGGTCTGTTTTTTTGACGAATTTTCTTGTAATTTTGATGAACTCAGAATCAAATTTTTATTTGTTTGATGTCTTTCATCGTTGGGAATGATAAAGTTAAGAGCCTACTGCCCTGTTGACAAGGTAGATTTTACACTTGTTGATGGCCAATGAGCTCTAGCTCAACTGGCACCTTCCTTCTTGTAAGTGCTAGGTGGAGGGTGAGGTTGCGGTTCAAGCTCACTGGGTGCTTGTGTAACTTACCATTTAAAAAAAAAAAGATTTTACACTTGTTGATTCAAATTCCATTCATGCATTTAATATTAAATAAAATTATATCATGTTGACTATTCATTTCAAAATATGTGCCTAATTCTAATTTATATGTTTTGTTATCGTTGCATTAAATTGAAGGAATTAAGTTTTGTGTTATTAGTTTGATCAGAATGGATCAGCAAGGACATAGCCAGGCCCCATCTATGGGAGTGATTGGTAGCGGAGCTCAATTGCCATATGCCACTAACCCATATCAGACTGGTCCAATGACTGGGGCACCGGCTCATGGATCAGTGGTTACATCAGTTGGGGCTATTCAATCTACAAGTCAGCCTTCTGGAGCTCAGCTTGCACAACACCAACTTGCTTACCAGCACATCCACCAGCAGCAACAACAGCAACTTCAGCAACAACTCCAAACCTTTTGGGCAAATCAGTACCAAGAAATTGAGAAGGTGACTGATTTCAAGAACCATAGCCTTCCTTTGGCAAGGATCAAAAAGATTATGAAGGCTGATGAGGATGTAAGAATGATATCAGCTGAGGCACCGGTAATATTTGCCAGGGCATGCGAAATGTTCATCTTGGAGTTGACCTTGCGATCTTGGAATCACACAGAAGAGAACAAAAGGAGGACACTTCAAAAGAATGACATTGCAGCAGCAATCACAAGGACTGATATCTTTGATTTCTTGGTTGACATTGTGCCAAGGGAGGATCTGAAAGATGAAGTGCTTGCATCAATCCCAAGAGGAACAATGCCTGTTGGAGGGCCTGCTGATGCTCTCCCTTACTGCTATATGCCATCTCAGCATGCTCCACAGGTTGGGACTCCTGGGATGATCATGGGTAAGCCTGTGATGGACCCAGCTATGTATGCTCAGCAGTCGCATGCCTACATGGCTCAACAGATGTGGCCACAGGCACCAGACCAACAGCCATCGCCCTCAGATCATTAGAAGCTGTTGCATGGAAGCTGAGTAGCGTAAGTATTCATTTCCATTTATTGCCGGGTTGTGTATGAAAGCTGAAATAGTGAAGTGGTCATTTAAACATGTAAAGATCAGTGTTTTTGCTTTAATTTCACTTTTCCCTCCCTTTTTTTTTTTTTTTTTTTTTTTTCAAAATTTGTCTTCTGTCTTGCCAAGAGTCTTGTAACTCAACTGGCATTTTTTGGTATTTCCAACAGAGACATCCAAGGTTCAAGTCTCCGCATTCAACTATAAAAATAAATAAATAAATAAAATGTATCTTGTCTTAGATTTTTCTGATGAAAATTGGAACTATGGTGATTTAGGTAACCAAATTTTACATTCTTCTCTTTTTGATAAGACAAATTTTATGATCTTCTCATTTATCATGACATGGCATTTATTCATAAATTTAGCTGTAGTTTTATGGATAATTCCCATGCTACAATGTTTTTTTTTTCTCATAATAAATTTGGTTTGCTTTATTCTAGTCAGAACTCTAGTTGTTATGTTGACTATTCATCCTTTGACACCTTAAAGCCTAGTTTTTTGTCATTCTCTTTTTAGATTAAGGGAGGTATAAACACAAAAAATATGCCATTTTACTTTAGAGTTGTCACTGCTGGAGGTTGTGCCCTTTGAGTTCTACATTTGGGTTTAGCAAAAGCAACACCAAGTAAAAGGGACGATCTAAATATCTTGGACTTAAGATGGATCGGGCTGTAGGCTCTGAGAAAGTTTTCTCGGGGAAGGAATAACAAGAAGCTTGCAATAACATGCTCCAAGCCTCCAATCCCTTGTGTGGATTTTTCCCTCCCTTTTAAAATATATATGAGAAACCTGAGCATGCTATATTGATTTAAAAAATCTTACATGAGTTCCTGCACTTGTCAGTCAAAATATCCTCTAATGCAGTGAGGCATTTTGCACTTTTTGTAAACATAAAGATGAGTTTTACTAAATGTTTAGGTGGATTTGATATGTTTTGAACATAAAAATAATATTTTTTTTATCTTTTTTTCTTGTCCTTCTAGGACTATTGCTTCTGTTTCGCATTTCATGTACGTCTGTTTTTTGCTTACCCTTTTTTTTTTTCCTTTTTTTGGCAGAGTTATTGTTTCTCAAGATATCTGGGGAATGTCAACGCACTGTTCAGGGACGTCTTAGTAATGAAGAAGTACAATCAATCAAGATTTGAGCTAAAGACAAGCAAACTTTATGTAGATAACTATGCTTGAGAAGAATAGCCAATCTTGATTGGGCTGGATTGAGCTGGAGTTTCTTTCTTGCTTGTTTAATTTCTTTCTTGTTTTAGCCAAAACTTGTTACTTAAGATGAATGAATAGAAATCTAAATTAAAAGTAATGCCTCCATCTTTGATGAGCACAAATGAAACAATAGTTTTCTTTTTCTATGGATTTGTTTCTTTCTTTGCCTATGCAAGATGATTTCCATCTAGCTAATAGGAAGTAATAGTAGCAGTTAATATGTTGGAATTATGTGAAATTGTCATCGAAGGCCTGGAAGGTGCTTTGTATCTTATAAGATAGAGATGCAGCTTTTCTACCGACATAATCTAGTGCCAATCAGTAGGCTGGGAACTAATACCTTTGTAATGAAAATGCTCAGAAGATATTTGTGTAATTCTTCCATGCCCCAGTTGATTCGACATTGGAGAATGGAGAGTTTTGTTCGGTAGAACCTGAGTGGTTAAACCTACCCAAATTGCCTTCTTGGAGATGACATCAAAATGAGCCCAAGACACTTCTAAAACATATTTTTTAAGGATAAGGGCTACGCAAACTTTTGAAAGATTTATTTTGCATGCATTATTTAGGTAATCCTTTTGAGTAGGGTCTTCCTTCTATGCGATACAATTTTACTGTTGCTTTTCTTTAATTGGGAATTTCCTAAGCGCCAAGAAAATCATATGCTGACTTTTGCCAGAAATCGCATGTGCATCAAAGGGTTGACATACTCTGTTGAATGGGGTAGAGCACCTGAATTTGGGTAAAAAAACCTTATACAAGGAGATGATACCCAGAAATAAGGGTCAACATGCTCAATCTCTATTACTAATTTTTGTATTCGTATAAACAAGAATAGTCAGCCAAGATTCATCCTCAAATATTCTTTCGGAAATCCTCTATGACATGGGTTTGGATTTGTTGTAGGGTATAACAGGGGCCAAAGAAAGGAGGTTATGGAAGGCGTAAAACTAAGCCACTGTCGCATCAAAATCCCAACAGGAAAACAATATTTAAGGAAAATGAAATTATCAACAGATGGAGATGATACACAATGGTTCTTAAAACTCATCAACCTAGAACTTCTAAACAGATTATACAGTGACCCCTCTAATGCATTAAGATGAAGATTTTTAACAAGACGTGAGGTTATTGATCATTTTGATGTCTCCCTTTCATCACAATTCCCTCAAGAACCCCGTCAGTGCCAAAATTACCACAGAACTGTTGAGGATCAACTGGACCAGGCAGCTGAAATGATATGGAGAAGTGTCCAGGTGGACAGAGGTTCTGTGTCTGCATTTCAAACACTTGGGAGTACCTGTACACTGTTTTCTCCCCAGTCGTTGTCACTCCTTGTATCAATACTTTGCCATCAATTTCAACTTCACAGCTAAATTCCCCTGCAGTGAGAGAAAAATCATATCAATCATTGATAGTAAGACCCATCAGGGTGAAACAAGAGGCTATAAGAGCAATAGGGAAACACTGGATGATTTTGATGTCAAGTTAGCACTTTCAGTCATCAATACAACGAAGACATCACCAAAAATAAAAGCAGAAAGATTGTGGGGGGTGGGGGTTGTGCCATTCTCCTATACACTGCTATGAAATTAAAATTCCATTCCTCAAGATTTCCTAAATCTATAAAATATATAATGCAAAATAAACAAGAGGAGTTTCATATATTTAGAATGCATGATACAAAATCTCAGTCCTAAAGACATTTTACAGCTACCACGGAGAGCAACTATGTCATAAGTAATTTTTTTAGTCCTAATCAGTAACTTACTTTCATCTCTTTTCACTCCTGGAAGAGACACACGAAAGAGGTACGAGTCATCACATTCCCCAATGTCCATGAGTCCTATAACTGGTCCCACCTGTCCCATGGCTGCACTCCCAGTCAATGCAAATCCACTTTTGGTAGCAGCTACAATATTAGTCCACTCTTTTTTAGTTGGGTGAGAAGGAAGAAAAATCATAGCTGGACCAACTTTCTCCATGGGATTGGAATCATCTTTAGTTGGCAAAGAAGCCATATAACTATACATCATAGGTTTACCACTATATGGCACACTACTGATAGGTGCCACAAAATGGAAATGTTGCTGATGATCCTGTGGGTTGAGGATATCATCTATGCGTCTCGTTTTCTGAGAACCACGGGAAGAACTTGGGGAAGGCAACTCTCTGTTAGACTCATCCTCCTGCACTGCTGCATTATGTAAACCAGCACCATATATAGAAGTGTGCAACCTTGCTGCATCTCTATCCAAAAGAAAATCCTCCAGCCCAGTTAGCCTCTTAAACCTTTCAATATCCTCTGGCTTAATGTAAACGATCTCCGGGTTGTTAATAAATACAATGTTCTCAATGATTTTATGTCGATTTTTGAACCTTGAATGAGGATGCAATTGCAGAGGAAAGAGATCAGGAAATTGAGGGTAATTGGCAGCAGGGTCCTGTCCCTGAGCAGGGACATTTCCTTCAAAGAACTGGTACAACAACGGTAATTTTACGGTGACAGATTCAGCAGCCTTCCTAAGTACATAATAGTACACCCGTTCTACTTCCACTGTTTTCATGTGGGTCCCAGCTAGATGATCAGAAGTATATGGAGGAAGTCCCTCAGCTATTCTTTGCAAAACTGACTTTTGCAGCCTCTCCCCTTTGAGATCCGGGCCAAAGTAAGTACCCATGATGAAGTACAAGAGGAAAAGCTGATTATCATCTAGTATATGACTTTGTATATTGTTAGATTCTAATCCCCCAGAAGTAATAGGTTCAGTAATCTGAGATGAGCCATCCATTGCCACTAGTGATGTTATAAATCAGAGGTCTGCATAAAAATGCCACAAAGATTATTAGAATTGAACAAGACAACAAGACACAATGATTTTTTAGTTATAAAAAAGAGTTTGAAAAAAAGCATAGCATCAATAGATGAGATGAAATACATGCCAGTAAAGTTACTAGAAAGAGTTTAGCATTGACGCTCCTGTGTTCTTCACTAAATTCTTTGTCCTATATAGTAAACTCTGCAACATTTGAGGGCACGTAATGCACAATACCATGACTTAAGGGTACTATATTTTATGGAATCTATAAAAATCCCTTTCAAATGATTAATATCTTCAAAAGTTAAATCTTTGTTAGAAAGGGCATGCTGCATTGTCCAATACCATAAAGAATGGAAACCAAATTTATATTTTCATAGGTCATCAGAGAAAAAGGGGAAGAAGGTGCAGCTGATCTTAGAGAATCATTTTAAGATCTTGACACAGGTCAGTAGTCCAAACACTGTTAAAGAAAAGAACAACTACTAGGGGAGTGAATTTTACCTCTGAACCAACACATATCAACATCCACACTCTAAACAAAGTTCTAAAACCCATGCCCTTTGTAGAACCACTCCAGAAATACACTGAGATGTTCCCAAAGAAGGTTTCAGAACACAGATGTGATGTGCTGGATAGCACCCAGAATATATGGTCTAATTATCCTTGAAGCACCCTTTAAGTGAAGATTTGCCACAAAATTGACATATTAAAATCCATTAGTTATATTCTTGAAATAATTACAATCAAGAAATTACACTATGGTTATCACAAATGGCTAGAAAGAATCTGGATAACACTATCAAAGAGGGATTTGCGATGTTTTGGACACAATATGAGTATCTTGCTTTAAAAACACAACTAATACACCTCTTTGGGTAGTTGATGCAAGTCTTGAAAGTATATCAAAGGAATTTTAAGTTCATAGATCATATGGAGATATTCAAAGAGTAAAGCTGTTGTAGAATGTGCTTCTTCTTAGTTGGAAAATCAACCTTACTACTTTGCTAAACACGAAATTGGTAGCTGCAGATTTATCAAGATAGTAACAGTCCAACATAGAAGGAATAGGAGCTCAGTTTGTTTACCTATAGTTGGGAGTGTTATTAGTCACAAGCATGAGGGAAAAATATTGCTAGCTATTAACAATACAAATCAATTTTATGTGAATTGCAGCAATATGCAGATTGAATTAAGAAGACATTTAAAACGTAAACCCATTGATGATTAAGGCATGCAGCTACACAAAATGGGGAAAATTCCAACTATAGAGTAATATTCAGATCAAAGACAATTATAATATGCTTAACTATCCAAATAAAAAAGGCATTTAAATATGCAGTGCCAAATCATTTGACAATATTCAATAAATTTCAGATTTTATATGTTGAATTTCATAAACAGTATATTAAACATGCATATCATTATCTTCAGTATCAAAAATTCTTTCATCAATTCAGGCCCTCCAATTTCAGGAGAGAAGAGTTACTTTTCACCATTTTTTGTGAAGACTGTAAAAGAAATTATTTACTGATACTTATTTTCACATACTGAAGGAGGTAAAACCATACTACAGTTATAAATAAATTTGTTAGTGTATCGTGTGTATTGCACTGCCCATATTTAATAAATAATTGATTTGGTTAAACATTTTGGGTTGTTCCTCAAGGAAAAAAAAAAATACTAGAATACATGAATTGGTATACATCTAAATGAACTAACCAATATATACAGGCCGTGACCCCAATGTGACCAAATTGGCAATTATGTCAGTATGTCAAGGTTTTTTACATTCTTAACTGCTCACAACACTTCTTTTACTTTATTGGAATTGGAATATAGATTAGGGCCAGCCTATGCTGATAACTATATACATTAGACGATGTAGCTTTGTATCTACTATAATTCAAACAATAGTAGGCACTTGAGAAGGCTTTGCGTGTGTGAGTGTTGTTCGGACTCAAAATGATTTCTGCTGATGATGAAAGAGCCCATTATCAGCAATTTTACAGAAACCCAAATTAAACTGGAAGCTTTTAAAAAATATGGCCCTATTGACAATAATCAGGAAATATGTTTAACCGTTAAGGCAGAAAAATTTAACAGGCTGTCATCAAATTGTGGTTTTTGGCTAGTGGTATACGAAGAATAAACAAGAATTCAGAGAATACAGAAGAAAACAAATCAGTCAACTAATTTTGCGGGGAAAAAAAATTCTGTGGGCCTTCACTTGATAGACAAAATGAGCATGCTGGACAGGATCCGCTTTTTCTTGAAACTAAAAATCCTATGAAGGTACGTTAACAAACTTTGCATGGGCCAGAAACATGTCACACAAGAATGACAGGCATTAGATACATAAAAAACTTTAGCAGGGACCAACAAACAATGTGGACCATGATTGATTTTCAACCTCATTAAACTAATGAGTAATCTACAATTTCATTGCAAAAATAACAATTTCTATGACACAATTAACAATTATACCACTTTGCCTTGTATATTAGAGTTTATTTCACAAAAAGATTTGCCAACTTAATCTCTGTCATGGGAATTTGGAGCTCGATTCTGACAATATTTTGTGAACATTGCCAAACAGCAACTCAAGAAAGATGACAGGATTATTATCTTGCTTATATAACATGTATGTAAAATGGCCTGAATGATCAAGGAAAACGAAAAGGCAAGTCAACCAAGACTTAATCCCAACTTTGAATATTTGAAATGGATTATGAAACATTATGTTGTTTCTTTATATATTCATGGAATTTAGAAATCCAGTCAACTTGGATGAATCCTGTAATTGTAATTGGCATGTAAAAGTTCAGCCCTGAATCCAAAAACTTGGACAAAGTTTAGAAGAGTATGGTCCAAAATTTAGAATATTCAGCTAAAAGTTCATATTTTGATCAACGTATTGGATAATCAATCAAAACACAGTGAGTTTGAGAAAAAGAGTACAGAGATGGTTGCTTTGGATAATGTCAAGATTTTAAACATTTAGCAGAAGAATAAGAAATGTAAAAAGTTTAATCCAAAACCCACCATAAAATGAAAAATTAACCGAGTGAAAGATTTTGTCAGCGTGTACAAGCAACAAAACAGATCAACACTCTTTTTTTTTTTTTTTTTTTCTGAGGTTGAAAAATTCTCATGACTATGATATATATACTTCAAATAGAAATCAAATACAAAGAAACAAAATGACTAGTCCATATAGCATACATCAAACATGCAAACTTGCATTCAATGAAACACCACCTTAATCACTACACGACATGGAAATAAATTCATTCCTCAAAATCTCAACTTGCAAGAATAGAAGCCAAGCTCAAAGTAAATTAAACAAACCCATTTAATTCCAAATGCTATCAAAGGCATATATAACTAAGTCAGGACACATACAGCAACCAAAGACACATGCAATTAAGGATAGTTCACCTTAATCACCAAACCAAACAAGGCATTGGGTTATTCCTTAAAATTCTCTAATGCCCATATACAAAAAAGTGGTGGGAAACACAACCAACCCAATATTTCTGCTAGAAAAAAAGTAAAATTGACCCAGTAGCAAACACTACATGCCAAACACAAAGGTCTTCTTATTAAATCCCCACGTGAAATTCAAGCACAACCCAGAAATCAATTCTCAAGCTTATAAGAAATCCAAACCAAACAATAGACAATGAATTCTTTAAGAAAAAACACACAAACATTGAGAGATAAGAGTTTAAGGAGAAGAAACTAACCAGAGAGAGGTTCTAAAACTCAAGCCAATAGGGTCTTTTTTGTTTTTGGGTTGGTGTCACTAAAACAAGTAAAGAGCATTAGAAATGCGCAGGGGTGGTGAGTATTTTCATTTGGGAAGGAAAACACAGAGGCAAGAGCAGTGTGGCACCTTTGGGTTTGGCCCGTTTGGGTGGTGACATGACATCAGTTTAACCAAAAAAGTAATGAGGTTTCTGTTTGTTTTTAGGGGGCTATTGGGAATTATGTTTTAAAAAAATGTATTGGTGGGCCCAATACATTTTTTTGGCTGAATGTGGGCCCAATAATCGGTATTAATAGCCTAATCATGCTTATGTTTGATTAAAATAATCTTTATTAAAAAAATAAAACCTTGCAGTAGAAATGTTGAATTGACATTTTTCTTATATTTTAAACAAAGTCGTTCAATATTTAAATTCTACTCTTTTGTCTGTTGAATTATCTTCTATATATATATATATATATATATATATATATACCGTTTTCCTAGGATAAGAGCTATCAGTGTAAATAGGTAAATTGAACTTAGACCCAACATTTGTATCAATTATAATCAAGATTTTCACCAATTTTGTAATGTTATTGTCTAATACTAGCATTTTATTCAATTTGATTTTCTCAAAGAAAAAAAGAAATTAAGAATAGAAAAGTATTTTCAATTTTTCATTAAAAAAAATTAAAATAAAATGTACATAACTATGCAAAATTTCATTTTGTTCTCTTTTTTGTCAATATTTCTAACTATTAAAATAACATTAAATATTAACATAGCTATAACTATGCAAAATTTTTAAACTTTTCCACATCTAAACAATTACTTATCTTGAAACAATGGGGAAAAAAAAAATATGATCATGCATGTAGCACATATGATGAGGCTAATTATTAATTACTTGAGTTATTTTATTATTTATACTACTATTTAATGGTTTTTCTTCATTGGATCCTTACTTTTTAATGCTCAAAATATCATAAAATTCACATGTTTAAAAAGTTTAAATTGTAGGGTTAAATATGTAAAATTACTGATTTTAAAATTCCAAAATTTTAGATAATTTGAAAAAATAGTTTTTCCATCCATGTTTCTCCTATCCACATTTCAAATTTAAATTCCTAAATTTTGGCCTCTTTTATATCTCCCTTTTTAATACTAAAATTTATGGGGTTTTTTTTTCCCTAATTACCAAAACAAATTGGCCAAAAGTTTTGGTTAACTAATTAAAACTTGTTTTTTTTTTTTTAATAATTATAAACGGTTAGAAACAATTTTAAAGTGCCAATAACTACGTTTCACATATCTTTTTTCTAAAAATTAGTTCACCCCATCTCTATTTAGATATATTTCACACGTTTCTTTACATACACTTTTGGATTGCCTTAATATTTTACTCACTTCATCACCATCTCCAATTTCAAAAAGGTTTGTTTCCTTTTTACATTGTTGAAATGATTGTTTTTTAAGTTTGTGTATTTTTTTTTCCGCAATTTTCTACTAATTTCACTTTTTTGAATCTCTTTCAACATTTCCTTTGATTTCCTCAAATTTTATCTCACTTCGAAAAGTTATGACACTAATCTCAAAAAAAAAAAAAAAAAAAAAAAAAAAAACCTTATTGCACACGCTTGTGATGAGACTAGTATTGTCTAATAAGTTTAAAGCTATCTTACCTTTATCACCTTGTATTGAATTTCTTATTTTTGTTTTCGAAGATTTATATAAAAGAGTTTATTTTTTTATTTTTTATTTTTTTTTATATATAAATTTTTTGGGGTTAGAAGTTCTAATACTGCTACTCAAACCCTACTCCTCCTAATACCCCAAGTACTTATGTGCTCGAGAGGTAGCAATATGCCTAAGAGGTGGTTGGTTTAGATTTATATAGAAGAGTTTGAAGACGCATTTCAATTTTACCTGTCACACTCTTTGGGCTGTCAAAAGCTCTTTAGTATAATTTGCCATGTTTAGCAATTTTGATAAAGGCCTTAAACCATTTCAACTTTTAATAAAAATAATAAATTGAGCCAAGAGTTTTGTAGCTCAATTGACATTTTTGGGTGTTTCAAACAAAAATGTTCATGGTTTAAATCTCTTCTCCCCTAACTATCAAATTATAAAAATATAAGAAAAAAGACTTAAACCTCCATTCTTATTTTCAAATTAACACTCAACGTGTAACAAATTTTTAGAGAAAGAGTTAATAATAATATTAATTGATGATGCACAAGATTAATGACCACATGTTTTGCACTAACTCATGAGAACTTGCATGAGTAAATACTGTACCGCTCAAGATAGGCATCATTGTGGTATTGGCTAAAACTTCTCCTTTTTTGATGAAAAGGCAAGTAACTTTATTAAGATGGAAATAAATTCAATATATCTTGAGCCAAAGCCAACTTAAGATGGATTCTCTTTTACCCAAGTTATAAAACTACCAATCCTAATGACATATTTTGCTAAAATATGCACTGGTTTATTACCTCCCCACTTAACATGTAACATTTGCATAGACGGAAAAACTTGTAATTTATGACAGATCCCATATACAATATTAGAAATGGCCACCGGTGGATTACTCAACTCTCGCACAGCATCAGAGAGTAAAAGTACCAACATTTCAAGCAAAATCAATAGATTTCTTAAATTAGCAATACAAATTTTTTCTTACTTGTAACTAGAAGTGTTTTAGGCGTGTCTTTCATACCTCTCAAATTCATCAGCCCGATAGTATTTGTAGGATTCCCACATGACCTTTGAGATTGCAACCACACAAATGATTTGATCATGGGGCATGTCAAAGATGTTGGAATCATGGACAAAATGTTCGGAAACATGCATATATAATGGTCTAGTGTAAATTCATGTGAATGTCAATCTGTTTCATGTATTAAGTTCATGTGCTCTAAGAATCCCCTTTGAATTGGGGGTCATCCATCCTTTCTACCAAGCATCCTGATGATATTAATAGTCTGCGCTGATTATGGATAAAGATACTTGATGACCTTATTCCCATTAGTTGCACCCATTTCCGTTAGGGCATTTTGTAATTGCATGCAACCTCGAATTTCCAATCGTGACGTTTATTGTGAAGATGGTTCAACAACTTTTTTCGCCACATATTGTTTTCCTTTTGGGTCCATGAATCACCTCATGTTGTTTTTCTAATGGAATTCACATGCTGTGAGAGGGTAGATACATACACTTGTTGCATGATATACATTTAAAAAAAAAGGGGTTATATTGAATTGAAAGTATTTTCAAAAGGGTAAAACTAATATACAATATTTTAGATATCATTCCTTGAGTTTTTTGCTTAAATTTCAGTCATTTTTGTTTGCTTTTTAGTGTTTTATATTTTGGCCTGTGAAAAAAGTCCAGTTGGGTATCTCTCCAACCCCGACATTTTCTCACTAAAAATCTCAGAAGAAAGAAATTTGGCCTCAATTAAACTATAATTCAGATTTTCCTTCTCAAATCAATGTTGATCATAATTATAAAATTGTTCAATACTTTCATCTACAACTTTCTCACTATGCCATTCAAAAAGCAAGGCATCCCTTTGGCAAAATATTATAATGGGCTAGGTCAACCCATCAGGTGTGCAAACAAACTATGGCCTGTGGTCACCATGATTTCCTTAGAAGAAATTTGGCTTAACCAACAATACACACTCTCTCTCTCTCTCTAAAATTTTCTCTCTTTAAAAGATTTCATTCTCGTTGTTATTTCTTTCTTCTTCTTCCCCCCACCCCCCTAAATTCGCTATTTAACATTGTTTGTTGAATTGTATAATTCATACAGCTAGCTAAAATTTAAGAAGACAACCTAAGATATGTTATCTAAGTTTTACTTTTTTACAAATCACATGGGATATAATTATTAATTGGTATGATTTTAATAATTAATTTAAAAAAAGATAAGATTACATTCTTTTTTAAACTTTAAAAATTAAATTAACATAACCAATCATTTAAAGAAATTTTTTTAAATATTAAAAAAAAAAATCTTAAATACTATAATCGAAATTTATCCTTTTTTTTTTTCCTCCTAATCTCTCCAACTTTTTCCTCTCTCTTATTACACACACCCGTTAAACCCCAGGAGTATACGATACCTCTGAAGCACCCGATAATTTCCTTCCACCCCCAAGGTCTGCTCCATCTATATAAGACCTTGACCAAACAGTAAAGAAAAAACAAAACAATACCCATTTGATTTTCTCAGTCCAAAATCTTACAGAGCTCCCAAAAAACTGGCCTCTGCAACCACTCTTCACCAAAAAAAAAAAAAAAACTCAGTTCTCTGCTCCAACTATGGCTTCCTCTATCAGGTAAATTAGTAAATACATTCATAAATATGTAAACATCTTCATCATACATGCATGCATAGATTCATATCTTTATACATATATACAAACTTAGATAAATGCATGTCCTTTTGAATGCCCAACTTTGCTCTGTGTAATTTGGTATTTGGTCTTTTTTGGGTCTTCTTGGTAAATGCCATGCTTTGTGATGTTGATACAGTCATGGGTATTTTTTTTTTCTTTTGGAGTAATGATTGTAAATGCTTGATGTTAATTTTTTTTTTTTGTTTAATTAGACTCCATTTACTGTGTAATGGTTGTGAAGAAAGTTTCTTAATGTTACAAAGATCTCATTTTTATTATTGTTAATTGTTATTAGTGTTGGTCTTGTTGATTACATAGAGCAATTTGCAAGAAAATGTAATGATTGGAAAAGAAAAACGGAATTAGTTGGTGTTTTTTCTCTAAAGAGTTGTTCAGTTTAATGGTTGATTTTCGAATCTGATTTTTCCATTATAGTACAAGTAGTGACTGATTTGTTTTGGGAGGGTTAGGGCCTGTTTGGTAGTGTGAATGAAAATTAGTTTTATTCAAGAATTATTTTGTAGCAGATGGGAATGAACTTTGTTTTTTGATTGTTGTTTTTGGGTCTAATACAGTAGTTAGTAGGGTGCAATCCTGCTAAAGAAATACAATCTTTAAATGTCCTGAAAATTGCCTGTAATGTGGAAATTAGTTTGGAAACAATTTTTGATGGTGTCGTACACTTACTAATTGGGTTTCCCGCGTATTTTTGAAGTCTTCTATTTGGGGAAACATTGAAAATTTTTGTTTTTTGACGCCAGATGGGCCAATAAAGATATGTTTCCCATCATCGGAAGCCTAAAATTGTTGTATTTTTGTTACCAAATGGACCAATCAATATATTCTCTTGCATTATCAAGAACGACACGTCATTACATTTTTCTCTCCTAGTTTTGGAACCTATATGGATAGTTTTTGTGACCAAACAGGCCAATTAGGATCCCTTTTTTTTTTTTTTTTTCCTTTGAATTATCATTTTGTCAGCAAATGCACCGACAAAGATTTGCTTTTGCTGTTGTAAAATTTTCATCATTTTAGTTTGGAAAAGATGAGATTGTACAAAGTTGCTTAGGAAATATGAACCAAATAGGGAAGTCTGATTAAGTTTAAAAAAATAAAAAATAAAACCTCCACAGGGCAGTCAGCCCCATTTCATTTAAGCCATTTCAATGACAACAAAACATAAGGCTATACATTGTGGGATTTCCCTACCACTAAGTGATAAGATGTTGAACAAACTCATAATTATTCTGTGGAAAATTAACTTAAGCATAAGATTGTAGGAACAGGTGTTCTCCATATTTGTATTTCCACAAAACTTTTTTGCAACTAATTAAAAAGTGCCAACTGAGGTCCTGTTTGGAAACGCGAGTCACTTCCATAGCCTCCTAAGTTAAATATGCATTTAAAGGAAATTGCCACATCATGATCAAAGTGAAACCTTGAAGAAGAAAGCACTAGTTGCTTTTTGGTATAAGTTGAAAGGCTCCAACTCCATCTTAGGGATTGAAGGAATCATGTCCTTGGAGGTATATTTGCAGCACTATAGTTTTGAAGTCATACTTCTCCTTATAAAGTTAATAAAAATAGGAATCATCTTATGATTTGACATTTTCCTTTTTTTCCTATAATTTTTGCTGTTTGGGGAGAGTGGAATGTAGGTTCTTTCCTTTGTGAATAGCGCATGTGCTCACAGGCATGCCTATGTGCTCTATCCCAAATGGCACCTCCTCCCTTGTAAGAGCAAATTGGAGGTGGAGGTTGTGGATTCAAGATCCACCGGGAGCATGTGTTCACATGCGGGCAGCAATGACATGTACAAGAAAGTGGAAGTTCTTGCACCTACCTAGTCATTCATCTGTGCAAGAACACACTCCTCACACACATGTCAACAACTTTGACTTCCAGACATGGATTATAGGCAATTACTGTCTATACACTTCTGGCTTCAATATGATTATCTGTCACTAATTTGAACGCTCTCCTAAATATTCATTACATAAATTAGCACTTCTGTTTAAGGAAAAAAATTCATCGTCTGATCAGAAGGGTGAATTTGTGGAAAACAAATAAATGACGCATGAGTAATTTGGAAAGGAAATAGTAAGTCGAAGTGATCAGAAAATTGCCACTTGATAACATGAATTGTTTTAAAGTCAAGCTTATAGGTTTTAGCCCTAGAAAACCTCTAGTCGATGTTAAATATACTTGGACATAATTTGCCCAAGGAAAGCATATCTCACCTGCAATGGGAAATGTGTATGAATTGGGTTCTCAATATCCAAGAAGAAGATAGAGATGAAGATGAAGACTGCAAATTCATTAGGATAATGTGATTGAATCGGGTCTACAATTTACCGGAAAACCAACCTTCCTGATTATGACCAGAAGGTGTTTTAGGTTTCGATGGGAAACCATCCTCTTGAAGTGTTTGTATGATATGTGATATTGTCAAATGATATTTCTTGTTGTGTGGTCTGCATGAGTAGTAAACTGAGTATCTCTCTGTGTGTGAAGGATGATAAGGAACATCCTTTACAAAATAGATTGATTTTGTAATGCAGTACAACTTCAGTTGGATGATTTATCTTGTTGCAATATCACCTGGGTAGTTTTTTGGTTTATTTGTAGATCTTTTAGGTTTTTGTCCATAAATAGTTCTCATTTTAAGATTTTCTATTGATGCATTGTTGAATGAGATAGATTTTGTCGGAGATATTAAAGAATCTCACTGTTTATAAATTAAGTGCATTACTCCAGGCAACTGTTTTTCATTCTTTAGTTTTTGTCCTAGCCTCCTAGGCACATATATTGTAAGAATTATCTTTAGTTGTGGAAAGTGACTTTAAGAATGTGGGGGAGGGTGAGGTTGTGGCATGAAGACCTACTAGGTATGTGTAACTTATCAAAACAAAAAAAGTGCTTTTTTTTGGATTCAGAAAAAATGTGATGTTTCAACAATGTGATTAGTAGAAATCATATATTTGGAAATGGAGGAAATCAATGTTCTTGATTTGCAGATATGGTATGTGATTTACATTAAAAGGAGAACATTCTGTTCTCTATGGAGAAATGGTTACTAAACAGAATTCACCATGTAACCAAAGATTTGGCACAACACCATTAACTTATGTAGGGGATCTAAGAATATAAAAATAGCAAAGTTGTGGTGCCCATGAGTTATAACTTAAATGGAATCTCCTCGCCATGTAAGAGCAGTGTGGAGGGTGAGGTTGTGGGTTTAAAATCCACTGGATGCTGGTGTAATTATCAAAATTTTTTTTTTTTTTTTAAATCCTAATTAAAATTCCAACTTCATTGAATCAGGACAAGGATCAGTATGAATATATACAATTAGTTAGTCATATTATAGTGGAAACAATTTTAGTAAACTGCTAGCACCAATTGTTCCGTTCCAAAGTTACCTTCCACTTTGAGCTGCTACACTAAACTGTTTAACATTTTTCTATGATTCATATTTTCATCTGTTTGTCTGAATATGTTACAGCCAATTTCTTGATATTTTTCCTCCATTATTGTAGTATGTATATAAGGGTTTTTCGTTTTTGGCACGGTGAGTTGGTGACGGTAGTGTATACAGTGGGGGCCATCTTAAGGATGGAACTAAGACCTCTCCCTTTATATGGATAGCCTTGTTCAACTAATATAAGGTGATATCTTCTATTAATCAAGAAAGGAAAACATTATCCATGTTAGTTGCAGATAGTTAAACTAGGACTTCAGTTAAATAGGCTGGTAGTGATCCACATTATCCGAATTAAGCCTCCACGAGGTGATCTTTGAAGGTGATTCAGAGGTAGTGATCCAAGCTATCAAAGCTGATACAGCATACCAATCCATGTATGGGCATATTGTTGACGATATTCTTCATCAAACAGCCCAGATGAGGTTCTCTGATTTTTGTCATGTTAAACGTATTTGTAACAAAGTAGCTGATGCTTTGGCAAAAAAAGTCAATGTTGGTTTAGATTTTCAAGTGTGGTTAGAAGACATTCTGAGGGACATTATTCACTTGGCTCTTGCTGATGTTTCTTAAGGTTTTTGTTGGTTTAATAAAAGCCCAGGCTGGGTTTCCAGACTGGTTTCTCAAAAAAAAAAAAAAAAAAAAAAATCTTCTGAGAGTTTTTTTTTTTTAATCATCGAAGGGACATTATTAAAATCACTTCCACCTGTTGACGTTGGGATGCAATTTTGTGCAAAATTTATTTGATATCTGTTATTTGAGAAAAGACTAAGACTTTTATATTTATGTAAACTGTCAATCATATTGCAAACATATCATGGTACGAACTAAATTTTTTGAATTGTTTAATTTCAGTCTTTGGTGTTTATGCCAAGGTTAAATTGGTTGATGTGATATAAGAATTATTGTGCGTGTTGCAAACTAAAGAGTCACAGATGATGCTGGTGGTTAACTTATTGATGCAGGGAACCAAGATTTTATGTTTTAATTTGCAATTAATTTTGTTTTTGAATTTTAATTTGGTTGTTAATGTTGACGGTTTTTAGGGATTTGATTAGATGTTTTCCATATTAGTATAATCCCTAAAAACTATTTAACTGGTACTCATGTAATCGTGAAAGACAATTGAATTTGAATAAGAATTAATTATGATGAGTTGAGAATGTCTTCTCCTTTGTCCCCTTTATTTGGTGGTGATGCCAAATCCCCTTAGGTGGTGATGCCAAACCCCCTTAGGTGGTGAATGGTGATGCCTAGGGTTTGTTCTATTGCTCTTTTTGTTCCTCTTTTCTCTCTATTTTCCTAGTGTGATGTATCACTTATTGCACAAGCTTATTTCTTACAAGATAATGATTTTTGTTCTTGAACAAATCAGGGATTATTATTGACACAATTCAGGTAGGGATAACAAATACTGATAAATATAGTTATTCACTTATTCTAAAATGCAATTCCTATGTTAATTATTTTCAGAACTTAGGTTTATCTAGACAATTCATGTGATGTGAACATCATTGTTTCTGGAACACCAAAATTTTTTTAACAAAAAATTTGAAATTATTAATGCATTCTTAAATCATGCTACAATTTTAAAGGGATCATATTACACCATATTTGCAATCCCTGATGGACTTTAGATCTTCTTGCAGGGGTGGGAGATCTAGAAGTGACAATATTGAGCCAGACCCTTTAAATCCTAGGCAAACTGTTCTTCATGTGGCACCTCTCAATAGTGTGCCATACATTGGTCCACCTACACCACACAGCTATACTGCTTCATCACCAGCCAAAAAGAACAGTGAGACTGTGGAAAAAGTTGGGCCAGCTATGATATTTCTCCCTTCTCTTTCAACTCGAGAAGAGTGGAACAATGCTGTAGCTGCCACTAAAGTTGGGGTTGCACTGACTGGGAGTGCAGCTATGGGAAAGATAGGACCAGTTGTAGGACCAATGGACATTGGTGAATCTGATGATTCTTACTTTTTTCGTGTCTCCCTTCCGGGTGTAACAAGGGATGAGAGTAAGTTTCATTCAACCAGTAAACTATGTTCAAGTATTGAATTTTGAAATTCTTGCTAATAAAATGTTGTTAAGGCAATTTTTATTTTTAAATAATGTTGTATGAACTTTAGTTGATTGTTTGGCCTTTTATGCGTTATTTTATATAGATGAGGAACGCCAGTATTGATCGTGTGATATAGTCATTAGCTTGCTGGCATAACTGCATACCTCTTGACATTGGTTTGGTTTGGACTCGCTACAAATTAGAATTGTTCTTACATCTGATCTCCGTACATTAATTCATTTCTGTCAATAATCCTTCACTTTAGACTTTCACGAATTATCTAATTTACTTGTTCTGAACATTTGAGTTTCATATGCTTGGAAAATCATGATCGGGTTATCTCATTCCTACTGCTAGCTTCTAATATTCATCTTTCTGTGGTTATTGAGTCTGGTCATCATTTCTGACTGCAGAGGATTTCAGTTGTGAGGTTGAACCTGATGGAAAGATAGTTATAAAGGGGGTAACAACAACTGGTGAAAAAATAGTGTGCAAGAACTCCCAAATTTTTCAGATGCAATCACAGAATCTATGCCCACCAGGGCACTTCTCTATCTCATTCCAGCTGCCTGGTCCAGTTGACAACCAACAATTTTCTGGTTCTTTCGGAATTGATGGGATTTTGGAAGGTATTGTGAAGAAAAGGTGACTAAGAAGTCTTCAATTGTTGGTGAACATATATACCTACTGATTTTGAAGACCAATGAATTTATCCGTATGGCCTAATCTAGTTTTAGTTGAGGGCTTAACATAGATAAGAGAAGCTCTAGGAAAAATGTGGTTCAGGTTGCTGTTTAGTGACTTTGCAGATATATGTTTCTAGATATAGCTGAATGGCAAAATATATCTCTGTAGATTGCTCCAAATAAATATATTTTAAGACTGTTGAGTTCAGTCAAGTCTATTCTAATTTTGATAAGTTTAAAACTTGAAATTATTTCTCGTTTGAGGGAATACTCTCTACCTTTTTAGATCCATTTTTAAGTAATTTTAGTCTGTTTGTGGAACATGTTCAGTTCTAAAATCAAAGATATGGTGCACATTTAGAAGAATGTTTTTGTTCATGAATTAAGACTGTTGCTCATATCAGCCACATATTAATGGTGGAGCAGCGGCTTAAGGAACATTGAAAATGACTATGTAATTAAGGTTGGTGCAGGTTTTAATTGCTAAGCTATGCACTTTTCTCCAACTAGTTTAGAATTTATGCTACAGAGTTGTGTCTTAGTACAAGGATCGTATTCTCTTCATATGGAGAAGGAATTTTCATTAGAAGCGAGTGTGCAAGTGAACCTGATTTCAATTATAGTCATAGATTTATGTTGTCCACTAGGTTGCTTCAAAATCATTTAGAAGGTTTCTCTAAAAAAAAAAAAAAAAAAATCATTTAGAAGGTTTTTCTACATTATGACTCAAATGACTCTTTGGTAAAGGGTGATACACAATTAAGGAATAAATCTAGTACTACAACTTTAGTCACAACTTGCTTATGTGGTGAGTTATAAGTGGTGGAAATAAAATGATGGGTTCATGTGAGTCCATGATTCCATCACTCATGGGTCACCATGTGACAAAATTGTGGTAAAGTTGTGGAATTAGTTGTGGTACTAGAATTACTCCACAATTAAGAGGCTTCAAATGAAGTCTTGGAAAAAAAAACTTACACAACCTTGACCTTATGTCTCAAAGAGAGAAAAGAAAAGTAATAAGAAAAATAACTCTTATAAATAGTGACCATTAAACCGCATATACTTTTTCTTACTCTAAAATCATTTATTGATAACCTATCATCATTAAACAATTCATTTTCTCCCTTGCACCTAAACTTACTCCCCTGGGTCATAAATTGGTCATAAATAAGACAATAAGTTATTATTATTTTTATATATTATGCTTTAAATAATGAATTTGATAAATCATATTCAAGCTTTACTTTGTTTTAATTTTCATAGTTAAGATTTATTTGTAAGAAATAACGTTTTATAAGAAGTGTTACAAATAGGGAAAAGAAAATCCAAATTGCATACTAGATTATAATGAAACATTAAATTCTTGATCAGACGCATGTATTGCTACATACTTATTAACAATACCTATTAAAGTGACTTTTGCCAAAGAAGGGTTCCAAAATAATCATATCTAAAAATCAATCAATTATGTAAGAAGAAATATTAAGAAAATTTTGTCGTATTATTAAGACATCACAGCCCCTTTTTCCTTAGTTTTTATTTTGCTTAGGGGAAAAAAAGTATATAAGCTGGATCCTTTATTTAACTACTAGGGGAAAAAGAAGTCATAAGCTGGATATATTTATTGAGTCATTTATCAACAATCAACTTTGTGCCGAAACGGGTCTCAGCCCAAGACTCTCTCAAGCCAAAATGGGCCATCAATAACCAAACAAAAGTAAGAAGCTCACCACCTCTACTTAGTTGTTGGACATGGGCATTTCCTCTGCTACGACTTGCAGCATATGACAGCAATTCCACCCACACTTTGCTCGTTACCTTCCATTTCTCACTGCCCAATTTTATAATCTCTTTTGCCAATATGTTTGCATCAAACAGTACAGACTTACATCGAGTTCCCTTCACTTGAACAGGTTTGAGTTTTGTGTCTACTTCAAGAATACATCGATAGGTTTCTTCTAGACGTTCCGATTCACGTTGTCGTCGGCTAAAGAATCTTTGCGCTTCTGCCCAGGTATCCCTGAACCTTTGTTTTGCAATGCCTGACACTTTAGACATCAAACTTGGCTGCTGATATAAAAGATTTATCATGTAATCTGAGAGGCACTTACTCAACTCACGATCATCACAATTGTCACAATCAGTGTTGTAGCAGAGTTCAGTAGCAATGTGCCACAATAGAAGGCTCTCATCATAAGCAACATCCTTGACATAAGACATTAATATACTGCTTTCGATGTCATTGATGAAGTCAACATTCTCCAGAACCCATTCACCTCTAGCTGAGATTATTCTCTTGGCTGCTTCTGGATCTTCCGCATCTCTAGATTTCTCTTCTAGCTCTTTGAAGATAAATTCCCATAGGTTCTTAGTTAATGGCCGAGAGGAAACGAATATCATCTGAAAAATGTAATTTTTCTTATGATCTATAAAATCCTTAATGTGAAAATATTTAAGTATGCTTGTGATACTGATAATATTTCTGCTTTCTACTTAATTCACCCCTTTTGACCTATGTTTCCAACAATACTTTATGAAGTTGAATTGTGAGAGTTTCAGACCACCTTCTAAATCTTATTGTTGTTTTCGAATGTGATAGCATGGAGACACCAGCACTTCCCTTCCACCTTGGCTTTTTAAGATCAAGGAACTTGTGGAAGATTTTGGATAAGAGGGAATTTTTCAGAGACTTTGTTAGAGAAGCAATAGCCCAATCAGAGAACACCCATAGGAGGAGAGTTACCATATTCAGGCCTAAAACGCCAAAGAACAAGGTATAGGTCACTTTAACATCGAACCTCTGGAAACCTCGTTTCTCTTCTTTGTAGAAAAGTGACAAGGCTGCCACAACTAACCCGATGGATGTACAGTGAGATATAATTCCTACCTTGGAGGTTGCCACCGCCACCTTGGTATGGATTAGATCATAAAAGAAGTTGAGTTCGATCTCTAATATTCTTGTTAGAGATATATTAGCCCATTAGCATAAGCTCAAGCCTAATTATACTTTGTGTACAAGTCAAGTCTTCTACTTGTACTAGAAGTCTATTAGTCTAGGGTTTAGTCTACTATATATACACATGTTATGATTCATTGTAACACAGGATTTGTACTACACTCTAATATATAATTGATATAGCCCTTTAGGGTTTCCTCCGTGGATGTAGGCCGTTAGGCTGAACCACGTAACTCTCGTGTGTTACTATGTTCTATACTTTATACTTTCGCTTTTGCATTCATACTAGCATATTCAACATGATGTATCAATGCTAATATTTAACATGGTATCAGAGCCATTGCTCTAACCTTCTTGTGTCTTGCAGTCCTGTCTTTGTTGGTATTTTCCGCTGCCTCGACTTCTTCGGTGCCCGTAAATGGGATCTTTTTCAGATGGATGTCAAAAATGCATTCCTTAATGGGGATTTAAATGAAGAAGTTTATATGCAACCTCCTCCTGGTCTCTCTGTTGACTCAAACAAAGTTTGTTACCTTCGACGTGCACTTTATGGCCTTAAACAAGCTCCACGAGCTTGGTTTGCCAAATTCAGCTCCACCATCTCTCATTTGGGTTACATGGCCAGTCATTATGATTCTGCCTTATTTCTTCGTCGCACTGACAAAGACACTATTTTACTTCTCCTGTATGTGGATGATATGATCATAACTGGTGATGACCTCAGTGGCATTCAAGAATTCAAGAATTTTCTCAGTCAGCAATTTGAGATGAAAGATCTTGGACATCTCAGCTACTTCTTGGGTCTTGAAATCACTCATTCTACAGATGGACTTTATCTTACTCAAGCTAAGTATGCTTCTGAACTCTTGTCTCAAGCTGGACTCATTGATAGCAAGACTGTTGACACTCCAGTTGAGTTTAATGCGCATCTGACTCCCTCAGGGGGGAAACCATTGTCTAATCCTTCTCTTTACAGACGATTGGTTGGCAGCCTAGTTTATCTCACAGTTACTCGTCCAGACATCTCCTATGCTGTTCATCAGGTGAGCCAGTATCTGTCTGCTCCACGATCAACTCACTATGCTGCTGTTCTGCGCATTCTTCGATACCTGAAGGGCACTCTCTTTCATGGCCTTTTCTACTCAGCTCAGTCTTCTCTTGTACTCCGTGCATTCTCTGATGCTGATTGGGCAGGAGATCCTACTAATCGCAGGTCCACTATAGGTTATTGCTTTCTCCTTGGTTCTTCTTTGATTTCTTGGCGAAGTAAGAAACAAACCTTTGTGGCCCGCTCCAGTACTGAAGCAGAATATCGTGCCCTTGTTGATACCACATCTGAGCTCCTTTGGCTACGATGGCTTCTTAAGGATTTGGGTGTGTCCACCTCCTCTGCTACTCCCCTTTATTGTGACAACCAGAGTGCCATTCATATTGCTCACAATGATATCTTTCATGAACGGATTAAACACATCGAGATTGATTGTCATTTTATCCGTTATCATCTTGTCCATGGTGCTCTTAAGCTTTTCTCCGTCTCCTCCACAGATCAACTTGCAGATATCTTCACCAAGTCACTTCCTAAGGGACGCACTCGTGATTTGGTTGACAACCTCAAGTTGGTCTCACATCCACCTTGAGTTTGAGGGGGGCTGTTAACGTATATTATGTTATGGGCTTTAGGCCCAGTTAGGTTACTTGTATAGCACACTTGTACTTGTACTACACTTTACTTGTACCGCACACATATGCCTCCTATATAAAGGCATTGATGTATATTCTTTGATTTATGAAATACAATACAATCATTCAGTATTTCTAACAATTCTCAATGTATCTTCTGCATTTATTTTAGAGAAGAAGTCTCGACTCTCCTTATGGTCACTAGAGCTGAACATGAGATTGACAATGAGTCCCTTGTACATATTTGACAAGCCATAAGCATACTGCACCAACTGAAGGTTGGTCAACTCCATTTCACTCACATTTTTTGGATCAAGGAATTTGCCCACCTGAGATTCTCTGCCTTCTTCGTCTTCGAGACATTCAAAACTTGTGGGAAGACCCATCTCTTTAAACGTGGAGTATGCTCTCATTAATTTCTCATAATTGTGTCACGGGTTCGGTTCTTTTAAGTACGGATATTCCAAAACTCTCCGAACTTGCAAGATACAACACAGCGATCCGCTCAGCATATACTTGATGGTTCCAGCAAAGAGGAGGAGAAGTGTTGGGATCCATAGTCTGTTTTGGTGAATTGATTGAATAAACACAAAACCAGTGGTGGAGAGTTGGAGAATGAGCCAAATCAAGTTCCTGAGCCACAATTCATTATCCTGCACAGCGAAAGAAGTTATTCTGTCCTGCCCACCAACCAGTAATAAAAGGAAAGGTGCCCACAACACCAGAAGAAGACCAGTATCATCATCCATTTTGTCATGCCTAGAAGTATATTTCTCTTCACTGTCAAAGACTAGTCCAACAGCAAAGCTAGCAGCCCAGTCAGCCAGAAGGTAAGCTGTCCAGATTATGAAAGTTACCCATTTGTATGCTGTTTTCTTTCTCAGGGATGCAGTAAAAAGAAAAAAAATTGAAGAAAGAGGCTAAGGAGAACAAAGCTCCTGATATTCCAATTCTCCCATAATTTCTTGATGTCTTTATAGAAAAGGATTATATTCTCCTTGTGGTCATTTCCCTGTAAAGCAATCTTTGTCATTGCCCTCCACAAAACTAACTTATAAATAAATTATTGTCAAAGTTTGTAGCACGATCTACAAATGCAAATTTTGTTAGTTTATATCTAATATCTAAAAAATTAGAATATTTTTTTAGATATACAAATGCAAAATTTTGTAGCACGATATACAAATGCAGAGTTTCTAAGTGCATTTTTTTTAGTGTCTAACTAGTGAAAGGGGAAAATTGAGAGTATATTCAATTTACAAAAGTATAAAGTATCTCACATTATGCCAAATGGTGTAAGTTAAATTGAAAGAATAATTAAATTTTGCACAAATTTATAGTCCTACAACTAAAATCTTCTATTTTATAACTTAACTAAAATTTATTAAAATAATCTAATCTAATATATATTCTATTTTGAAAATATATTCTATTGTTTAATTTCAATTATATAAATAAAATTTTATTCTATACAATTTTTAGTTTTTACCTAATTGGTTCACCGCACGATCATGTAGCTAGATACTTTTTTAAGAATGTTTTTTTTTCAACAATGATCTTTATTTAACAATATTTATCTTACGTCTTTAAATTTTATTCCATGAATTTGTGTAATACTTATTGTAGGGTACACAATCTATTTGTCCGCTTTGGGGATTTTCACCTCACCTCAGGCCAAGGGCTTGCGTTGTAGCCGATATTGGATTTTGGCTTGACACCCGCACGGCTTTGTCCTCTTAGCGAGTGTGGCCATGCTCATTGTGCAAGAGTCCCACATCGCTTAGAGAAGCGCTCCTCCTATGCCTTATAAGCTTGTGCTGAAGGCAATAGGGTACCACTACTACACTGTAGTAGTGGTACCCTATTGCCTTCAGCACAAGCTTATAAGGCATAGGAGGAGCGCTTCTCTAAGCGATGTGGGACTCTTGCACAATGAGCATGGCCACACTCGCTAAGAGGACAAAGCCGTGCGGGTGTGAGGTGAGGTGAAAATCCCCAAAGCGGACAAATAGATTGTGTACCCTACAAAAAGGCGCTTTTGAGGGGATGTGCCCCATCAAGAGTATTGTCCGCTTTGGGGCAAGGGTGGGATTAGCTTTGCTATGTTCGCAACCGCATGATACCCGCACAGCTTTGTTACCCTCCAGGGGCACGCCTCTACCACTACTACGCACATGTGTAGTAGTGGTACCCTATTGCCTTCAACACAAGCTTATAAGGCATAGAGGGAGCGCTTCTCTAAGCGATGTGGGACTCTTGCACAATGAGTATGCCCACACTCGCTAAGAGGACAAAGACGTGCGGGTGTCAAGCCAAAATCCAATATCGGCTACAAGGCAAGCCCTTGGCTTGAGGTGATGTGAAAATCCCCAAAGCGGACAAATAGATTGTGTACCCTACACTTATGTTATTTTTATTTTTCATCCCTATTTTATTTAAGTTTTTCTAGTAATATTATTGGTATTTTCAAGAATAATTGAAACATATAAAATATTTCAAGTTTATATTGTGCAATGTTATTTTGGAGATAAAAATTTAATCATATATAATTTATAATAGTAAGTCAAAACTAAAAATCTCATATTGGTACAAACCTTATCAAACCAAAATTGAGTATCAATACGTTATTAGGCATTCATAGATTCCAAAACATTATATTCCCAAGAATCTAAATTCTAGATAGCTTATTGATTCCCTTCCAAATGGCATAATAGGATAACAAAAACAAAATTTGTACTACTTGATAACTCTTTTTCTCAATAATATTTTGTTAAACCCACTATTTGATTAAATTTTTTTTTCATTTTATTTTATTTTATATTGCAATAGTTACAATAGGGGAGGGAAGAATTTAACTCTTATCTTAGTTGAAAATACTAAGAGGTGTCAATTGAATTATAAGGTTATTTGCACAAAATTTTTTTTCTTCTTCATGTAATTAACTATTATGCTCACCAAATATTATTATTATTATTTTTTTTTTTGAGAGAGACCAAATATTAAGTTGATTGTGCATTCAAAGCTCTCTTATCTATAAGTGTTGAAAATAATAGTTTTTTCAATTCTTAAATATGCTAAATTATCTATAAAGAAAACAATATGCTAAACAAATAAACTTATAGATTTAATAGTAAACAAAATTATAATATGAAATGTTTTGCTCTAGTAAACAACAAGTTGTAGACGTTCACTAGATTATATATAGACATAATAAATTCTAGTTGAGGGTTTTGATATTTTCTAATTTTAGATTCATGAACTTATATGTAAAGACATGTGACACAAAATAAGAGTGTAAGTGGAAGGACACTTAACATGACATTAGAAGGATACTTGACACTAAATTGAAATGCAATTATAGTCTAATTTCAATTTTTTATTGCGCTTCCACTTTAATATATTATATAGAGATAAAATTATTGTTAAAATGCGTACGAGTCACCTATCAATTAACCAAAAAAAAAAAAAAAAAGTTTGACAAAATAATGATTTAATAAAAAACTAATCAAGTGGTGTAACTTTTATTATGGTCCAATAATGTAACTTGAACCAAACTGTTTGAAAATAATATATCACGAAAATATATTGTTAACTCAAGTGTGAATTTTGTTAATTACCTTTAACTCAAGTGACATCTTCTCACCAGGAGTCTTATAGCTTAATGGAAAAGTCCGTTCTCTTTTATTAAGAGAATTAGGATTTGAAGCACCTTTCTTTCATTATTATAACTATTAAATTATCAAAAAGAAAAATATAAAATCTCATTTCCTTGGAAGAACAAGGTGGAGGGTTGCATCTTAAAAATAAAAGCTAGAGGGTGACACCATGAGTTTAAAATTCACTAGTTGAGTGTAATTACCAATTAAAAAATGCAAATGCAAGTTAACAACTAAATAGCCCCAATAGTAATGCATTTAACATCTATATCACAATGTTGTCTAAGCGATAATCAATACTTATAGGTACAAGAATCCAATTCATTCTTTGAAACATCTCTAGGAGTTTCTAAGTTAGCTTTAGTTTCTCAATTAACTTGGAGGGCATTTATAACTTCAACTATATATAAAACTACTAGAGGAATATCACCTTTCTTGATAAAAAAAATGCCCCATTATTTTATCAAATTATGGTTATGCCATTGTACATGCAAAAATATCTTCCCAAACACAAAATAAAAAGGAAAAGAAAAAGAAAAGAAAGTGGGAAGGTATTAATGCTTGTAGACCTAGATTGATATGCCATTGTATAAGAATTGGATAAATGTGTGAAGCGTAAGTGTCTGCCCAATCTCACATTAATTGTTTATACACTAAGTCGAAGAAGGTTATATATGTGATTATGTGTATTGAGCTATGTGAAATTTAGTCTGTGTTTAATCCATATTATGACCTAATCTAATATAAAAGTGTTATGGTTTTTTAATGAGAGCTTTTTTTTAGGCTTAGTTCATGAGCGCTCCGACTTGTGCCGCAAATTTTTTGGCCCGTTTTAGGCCATCGTAAATCCGCTGTGTGGGATATATTTAGTTGATTTTTTTTTTTTTTTTAATATTATAAATTGATAGTTAAACAAGGGTAGGAGGGATTCACATTAGACATCTCCATTGGAAGTATTAGGAAATGCCAGTTGAGCTATAAGGATCTTGGCTAATTTATATTATCTTAGATGAAGTGGAATTTTAAAATTCTTAAACATAGATAATATGATTTTAATGACTAAGTCACTTGATATTTTGGTCATAGATTTACATATTTTAAGGTAAACTATCTTAATAATTAATAAGATTGTATTTTGTTATTGCAAAAGGAAGATAGTCATTTAGGGCACCCTCGATTTTTAATGTTGTAAATAGTAGAAGTTCAATAAAGAGAAATAAGAAGAATATTTTAAACTCAATTTTTTTTTTTTTTGAAATTGAATAAATAATATTTGATTGATATTTAAAATATTTACATGAAAAAAAAAACCTACAAAAAGAAATTGCATTGAAACGATCTTTTTGTGATTGGTGTTGAGGTTTGCGGGTAAACAGTAATCTACAACATGACCTGTTTACTTGCTCAATGCTGGTTGTAGGGTGATTGGAGTGTGTACTATGGTTTCTTTTCTATATTCTTCTGGCTTTATAGCTTTCCTACTAAAACCCACTCTTTTTCTTTTTCAATTTGCAAGCAATCGAGTATCTGTGCAAATTAAGATTTGTTGTCCGGTAAAATATTCTTTACTTGCCATTTGGAGTTCTTGCCTGGATTTAGCTTTAGGTTCTTAATAATTGTTTCTCAAAAAAAAAAAAAAAAAGCTTTATCTTCTTAATTAAGTACTAGACAGTGTTCCCTCAAAAAAAAAAAAAAAAAAAAGTACTAGACAGTGAACTATTAATAGCCTATTACGCTCGACTAACCTAACCATCTGGCTTTATCTTTGCTCCTTACTTTCCTACACGAAAGCTGAAATCTCACTTTTATTTTCTGTTCAATCTGCAATGCATCTCTTTTGTGCCGAGGACTGATGTCTACTGCTGTTCTTTACTTAGCACTTGAGGTTTGAATTCATTTGTTCAACTAAATCGTAATTTTTACGTTTGCTTTTAAATTTTTGTTCTAATGTAAATTTGATTGGTTCCACGCGATTAGTTTTTTTTTTTTTTTTTTTTTGAGAGATTTTTAACTTATGGTATCCGCTCCTAATGATAGTTCTTTATCATTAGGCTAAAACATCAATTGGTTTTTGGTGTATGCGGAGATTGAACACCAGATCTCTTATTCAACCATCAAATACTTTACCAGTTAAGCTAATTGAAACCCACCGGGTGATTAGTTGAGTATATCAACTTGTTTATTTATTCTAACAAAAAAGAAAACAAAATCTAACACATCTAAGACCTACAAGCTCACTACCACGCACCCTTGGTGTGGTAGTCACTCCATAAGTATAAATGCTTGTGAGGTGTTGGGGGCAAGGACCGAATTCAAGTTTCCAGGAAGGAGCTTCACACACTATACATTTAGATTAGGGTAGAGTAGAAATTCTATCTTGTATTAAAAAAAAAAAAAAAGAAGACCTAATCTATATTAAAAAAAAATATGTGAGTCAATAAATTTTTTTTAACGTGAGCTGTTGTTTTTCCTCAACTTTTGAGAAGATTCAAAAAATTGAGTGATGTTAAAAATACTATAAATTTTATTATATAGTTCTTACAAATTATACCGGTCTTACAAATTATTGTAACACTAATCACAAAAAATAATTCAAATATTCATATATTATTTTGTTAAAATGTCATTATTCATATTCATTTTTACATCAATTTGTACGATTTTTTGTAATAACTTTTGCATATAAAAAAAAAAGTATATATTAATAGAAATTCAAATAATCATCATTAAGTGAATGAAAAATTAAAAAACTTTTACAAATTTTACTGTTAAAAACTTATCTATGCGCCAAGAATATGATATATATGATTATTATATGAGTATTATTATTATATACATTTAAGACCAAAATTATGAGGCCTTTTATTGATTTTTGGGCAATTTAGGCCAGGAAAAAAATGTAGGCCCGCCTGAGATTGTAGACTTGTGTGGCTTTAATGATTTAATCTATTTGATGATTCGTTGGGCTAGAAAACCCAATACCATGAAGTAGTGTAGCTCTTTGATCCCACTAGGCATGGGCTTCCAATAGTCCCATTTGCAGGATTGGGTATAAGGTCATCCATGAAGTCATCATTTTCAGGAGCCAGTGTAACCGAAGCCATAAATGATTATGAAGTCATCATTTTCGAGAACCCAATCACCTCAATGAAAGATACAATGGCCAATTCCGGTGGTCCTAGCATTACTCCATGAAAGATACAATGCAGCTGTGAGCTCAATGTACTTGATGGTTCCAGCAAGTAGGAGTAGTGTTGGGCCGTGGTCTGTTTCAATGAACCAATTGAATAAACACAAAAACCAGTGGTGAAAGACTTGGAGGCTCAGCCTTAAACTGGCCACAATTCAAAAAGATAATAAATAAGTATACAAATGAATGATGTTAAATATATTGTAAATTGGGAGTTCAGTTATGGCGTGCCTTTAGTGCAATTGTTAATAAGTCATTTCAAGAATGTTTTGATATTACTTTCATAAGAAATATAAAAGGTTTTTAAAAAAATTAATTAATTAATTTTTTCTTTTTCCATAAAAAATTATAAAAATATTTTCTAAATTAATACTCTTATTAAGGCATTCGTTAACTTTTCCCTACATAAATTTTATAATATGGAGCTTACAAAAATGTAACACCAATTACAAAAAATAATAAAATGCTTTTAATGGGGTTTTTTTTTTTTTTTTGAGCAAAACTTTTAATGGGTTGTTGAAGTCCACAAATCATAGTAATTATCACTTCAATTTATAAAGGCTATGAAGTAAACTTTATAACATTTCTAGCATTTTTTTATATAAATTACTTCTTGTGAGTAGTGACACATATATTTGTAAGACCTATATATTTAAAGTTGTCTTATCTCTATGATTATTCCAAAGTAGAGAGAAAATGTAAAACCAACTTTTTTTTTTTTTTCCCATATCTCCAAAAAATATTTTGAAAAAATAAATCATTTTTGCCCCAAAATTTGGGGCATTTCTCTAGTGGGGGCCTAGGGTCGACCCAGTGCCACTAAATTTGGGGTTGCAGGTATCACCCTCTTCCAGGTTTGAGAGTAAGTTTTATTCACCCAGTAAAATATGATCAGATATTGAATCTTGAATTACTTGCAATAATTGTTGTTAGGACAATTTTTGTTTCTAAATAATGTTGTATGAATTGTAGTTGTTTGTTTGGCCTTTTCTGTGTTAGTTTATATACACGAGGAACACCGGTATTGATCATGTGATATAGTCATTAGCTTGCTGGCATAACTGCATACCTCTTGACATTGGTTGGTTTGGACTCGCTACAAATCAGAATTGTTCTTACATCTGTTCTCTGTACATTAATTCATTTATGTCTCTAATCCTTCACTTTAGACTTTCAAGAATGATCAAATTTACTTTTTCTGAACATTTGAGTTTGTATGCTTGGAAAATCATGATCGGGGTTATCTCATTCCTACTGGCAGTTCTAATATTCATCTTTCTGTGGTTATTGAGTCTGGGCATCATTTCTGACTGCAGAGGATTTCAGTTGTGAGGTTGAACCTGATGGAAAGATAGTAATAGAGGGTGTAACAACAACTGGTGAAAAAAATAGTGTGCAAGAACTCCCAAATTTTTCAGATGCAATCACAGAATCTATGCCCACCGGGGCACTTCTCTATCTCATTCCAGCTGCCTCGTCCAGTTGATAACCAACAATTTTCTGGTTCTTTCGGAATTGATGAGATTTTGGAAGGTGTTGTCAAGAAAAGGTGACTAAGAAGTCTTCAATTTTTTGTGAGCATTTACACCTACTGATTTTGAAGAAAAATGAATTTATATGTATTAACTAATTATGTATGGACTAATCTAGTTTTAGTTGAGGGCTTAACATATAGATAAGTGGAGCTCTAGGAAAAATATGTTTGATGTTGCTGTTTGGTGACTTCGCAGAAATTTATTTCTAGATATAGCTGAATGGCAAAATACATCTGTAGATTGCCCCAAATAAATATATTTTAAGATTGTTGAGTTGAGTTGAGTCAAGTCTATTCTAAGTTTGGTAAGTTTAGAATTTGAAATTGTTTATCATTTAAGGAAATACTCTTACCTTTTTAGACCCATTTGTAAGTAATTTTAGTCTGTTTGTGAAACATGTTCAGTTCTAAAATCAGAGGTATTGTGCACATTTAGAAGAATGTTTTTGTTCATGAACTGAGACTGTTGCTCATATCAACCACATATTTATTTATTTAAGGAAACAGCCACATTTTTATGGTGGAGCAGGGGCTTAAGGAACATTAAAATGACTATGTAATTAAGGTTGGTGCAGGTTTTAATCGCTAAGCTATGCACTTTTTCTCCAAGTTTATGATGTATGCTACAGAGTTGTCTCAGTACGAGGATCAAATGTCTCCTCTTCTTATGGAGAAGGAATTTTCATCAGAAGCGAAAGTGTAAGTGAACTGTGAACCTGATTTCAATTATAGTCATAGATTTATATTGTCCACTAGGTTGCTTCAAAATCATTAGAAGGTTTCTCTCCAAAAAAAAAAAAAAAAAAGAAGAAGAAGAAGAAAGAAATCATTTTGAAGGTTTTTGCTACATTATATGACTCAAATGAATCTTTGTGAAATAGTGATAAACAATTAAGAGACTTCAAATTAAGTCTTGGAATAAAGAACTTGCACAACCTTGACCTTATGTCTCAAAAATAGAAGAGTAATACATAATAGTGCACTGATCAGTAATAAATAAGAAAGGGGAATTATGGGAAATTGGTAAAATATAAATGGGCAATATGGGGATTTCAATCAAATTTTTCTTGAACTCCATTCTATTTTCTCTAATTCTTCCCAATTTTGGAGAATGAAAAATTGGGATTTTGATAAAAAAAGATTGAGTTCATTCCTAATCATTCCATTCATTCTTACTTAAACTTTTTACAATGGGAATGATATTTTTTCTACCATGGGAATAATATTTTTTTCTCAAACTCCTAAACAAGAGAACAAAACAAATATTTTGAAAAGATTTTATGATTTTATCTATTCCATTTTTTACCACCCTTTTCTCCTTTTAGAAAATTTTGGAATAGTGAAAATTTGAAAATAATTGAATAGAATCAATAGATTATAAAAGTAAAAAATAGTGTAGTTCCTTGGAGTATCAAAAGACGCTTTTTGTGTAACAGGTCTTTAAACCCTTACAAGTTAGGTTTGCCTTGTCTGTAATTTGTTGAATATTAAATCAAGAAAGAATTTGAAGGGATGATAAAAAATCTTTTTTGATAAATGAATTAAGGGAATCAAGCTGCAGAAAAAAGAGAGTAACATACTGTATTAAATTAGAGTTAGAACTTAGAAGCATTTGAATCCAGGAAGATGTCCATTGCTTTTTCTTTGGCTTTTACTTCTCCTTGTGCTCACGTATTTTGAATTTGCGTATACTAATATTATCATAATTTTATGAAAGACCATTGTGATAGTGTGGGTAATTGCATTTCTTTCCTTTCTTTTCCCAGAGCAATCTGATGGTCATGTTCTTTAAAGAGAAAAATTTGAAAGGGTACCTTGGTTCAAAAGAAATCCAATTGATAGATTTCCAAAATATTGAAGAAAAAGGAACTAGCAAGTCTATGGATTTGCTTAAAGTATAGCTTATAAATTGCGGATACAACTCTTTATCATAACCTCTCATAGATTCCGTAAAAGTGAAGGTTTTGTAAACTGAGTACAACATTTTTTTCTATAGCTTATAAAGTTATAACCCATTGAGGTTTCTAGATCCATCAAATTGACCATTGAGACTAACTTTCGTTAACTCTTATAGGCATAAAAATCACGTGACCATTATGTAACTAGTAGAGCAAACCAGTTGGTGTGTCTTAGTAATGTGGTCACCTGAATTTTTCATCCATAAGAGCTAACGTAAGTTAGTTTTAGGGGTCAATTTGGCGGATAAGGAACTTTAGAGTGTTAAAAGTTGAAACCTCAGAGGGGGGAGGGGGCTGGGATACTTTCGCCTAAAAATAATTAGGTCCTGTTAACAAATGCTCTTAGGGCATTTGTTAATAAACAATTTAAGGAAAATTTTGATACTACTTTCATAGGAAATATAAAAAACAGTAAAAAAGTTAGTTACTTTTCTCTTTTCTTATCAAAAGTTTTTAAAAATAGTTTCTAAATCAATCCATTAACTTTTCCCAAATATTTGTATTGCGTGCCTAGCTATTCAGCTCAATGAAATCTTAGGGTTCCAAATCTGACAAGACACAAGTCCCATAGAGAATGAGCTACAAGCACTCACCACAAAGAATCCAATGTTTATATTCCTTGAATCAAATTTAGTAATGTTTTGCAGTAACTAAATAATGAATTACAAACAAAATTTCCTACTTTCATAAGCTGAAGTTAGATGTTGAGTTAATGGTAGATGTCTACAAATATTTGAACAAGAATAATCACACAAAAATTTAAAATAAAATTAAGCCCAATTGAAGTGTTAAGGTCTAGTAAATGTCTGTAAAAGTTCCCTAAAAAATAATTACGAGTCAAAATCAGGGATTGAGTCTGAATGAGATTGGTTTCGTAAGGATTTACTCCAAATGATATTGGGCTCGTTTAATCTTAAATTACATTACAATCAAACATATAATTAATTTTAGAATAAAAATTCTAAACTTATCTTGTCGGATTATCAAGTGCCTGCAGGAACATGATAAGTCTTCTGATTGAACTAATGAATACCAAGCATTGGGTTGATTTTAATTGGTTCAGCCAAGTCAAGCTAAAATACTGTTATTCCATTCATTTTGATGCATTTTAAGACCATAATCTAATCAATCAAAATTGATTTTTTCACAAAACCATTCAAGAACTTCAATTCTCATTCAGAAAAATACTTTGCTGTCCTTGACCCCAAAATGTGATCATATTTTTTTCCCTACATCAATTTTAGATTTTTTTTTAAAGCATGTAAATTGAAAATTTTGCCCTTTTCCAAATTTATTCAAAAAATAAAATTTCCAAAAGTTACAAAATAAGTCATATACAAGGATAAAAATTGTCTTAAAGATAGATTTTTATTGTGCCTTAAAGCTAATATTCTCTCCTTACTTTGCATTGCTTTAGGTCCAAGGGAAGAGTGAGATATATAGATGTTTACCTTTTCTTTTAGAATACCATTTCTTAATAGCCTACTTATATTCATTATCCTCTCCTTGTAAATGGAGGAAATAAAAGATTTAGTTTGCATTGCTTTAGGTCCAAGCGAAGAAAGGGATAGATAGATGTTTACTTTGTCTTTTAGAATACCATTTTCTAATCACCTACTTATATTCATTATTCTTTCCTTATAAATGGGGGAAATAAAAGATTTAGTTTGCATTGCTTTAGGTCCAAGCAAAGAAAGGGACAAATAGATGTTTGCTTTGTCTTTTAGAATAGTGAGAATCTTAGTTTGAATTGAATAAAAAAAGAATTACACACACACACACATATATATATAGAGAGAGAGAGAGAGAGAGAGAGAGAGATGAATTCTTTAAATAATGTAACACAAGTTTTTTTTAAAAAAAAAAAAAAAATTTAATGAGACTTTTGACAAATCCATCATTGTAGTACAACTTTAATAACAAATCTTTCATCCAAAAACTTCACACAAAATAATCACATTAAATAATCAAAATCAAAGTCCTAATTTATCTAGGTAAAATCTTGATTAAACCACATTCCAACATCAAATACACATAGTCAAAGCACAATTAATCCATGGAAATCATGAAGAAGGCTCATGAATTGACATTCTTAGAAGTACACATGACAGTGTCTAGAGTTTCCACTCATCAAAGGAGTTGCCAAATGAAGATTTGTTGCCATTAGTCATAAAAAGAGTCGTGCACGTAGTAATGGTTGTATTAATTAAAGAAATGGATAATTTACAAAAAATTGAACTTAAGGTTTGGGCGGCTAATGCTAGATTCTTTTAAATATTATCTAATATGCTCTTTAAGCACAAACTACATTAAACACCATTCGAAAATCCCTTACTCTTTCTTTCTTCTTAGTCTCTTACTGCATTTATCTACTATTAGTATTGGCTACCTGGACACTTGTGCGCATATAAATTATGGGTGCAATTGCTTAACATAACCTCTCATAAATTCTGTAAAAGCGGAAGCTTTATACACTAAGTGTGACATTTTTTTTTCTATAACTATTAACTTCTTGAGGTTTCCATATGTACCATGTAGAGCGAATCAGTTAGTGTGTCTTCTTAATATGGTCACATGATTATTTTCATCTATAAGAGCTAAGGTAAGTTAGTCTTAGGGGTCAATTTGGTAGATAAGAAATCTTAGGGAGTTATAAGGATAAATTGAAAATTGAAAGTTGAAACCCCATGGGGTACTTTTGCCTAAAAATAATTAGGGTCCTGTTAACGGATACTTTTAGGACATTTATTAACAAATAATTTTAGGAAAATTTTGATTTCACTTTCATGAAAATATAAAAAGCTGTAAAAAAAAAAATTAGTTACTTTTCTCTTTTCTTATAAATTTTTTTTAAAAATATTTTCTAAACCAATATCCTCAAAGCATCTATTAACTTTTTCCAAATAATCTTTGACAAAATATATAAAACACATCCTGAATATGCTTAATTGGAGTGAGGATTATATTACTCCCAAAAGAATGTCAACAGCAATGATAGAAAAGGAGGGCTTAGAGCATCTCCAGCAGATTAGACAAATTTTTGTACTGTTTGAAGAATGAACAGTGACTTTTACCTTTTAGCTACCAATTTTTTCAAATACACTTTCCAACAGATTTTCTATCTCATTTAAATATTATTTCTTCATTCATTATTTATTCTTTTTTTAACAATTACACATCTTCTAACATTTTTTTATTCAATATCTTATTATTATAATAGAAAAAAAATATTTGAAGAATGAACAGTAGCCCATCAGACTTGATGAGCTACTGTTCATGAGCCAAAAAAAATTTCAGGTATAGAGAGTCTATAGGAGAGTCATTTTGTGAGTTTACTTTATATAATAGAGAACATTTTATATTTAGAGAGTCTATTAGAAATGCTATTAATGAACAAATGAAAAAACCATGATTGTTATACATTGGACACCTCGCTTCTTTTTGCAAGAGCGACCCAATAGTCATGTTCTTAGGTACTCATATTTGTCTTTGCAATTATTGTCTTACGTACCTATCTATACAGCTCAACGAAATCTTAGGGTTCCAAATCTGACAAGACACAAATCCCATAGAGAATGAGCTACAAGCACTCGCCACAAAGAATCCAATTTTTATATTCCTTGAATCAAATTTAGTAATGTTTTGCAGAAACTAAATTATGAATTACAAACAAAATTTCCTACTTTCTTAAGCTGAAGTAAGATGTAGAGTTTTTTTTTTTTGAGAAATAAGTAAGATGTAGAGTTAATGGTAGATGTCTACAAATATTTGAACAAGAATAATCACACAAAAATTTAAAATACAATTAAGCCCAACTGAAGTGCTAAGGTCTAATAAACGTCTGTAAATGTTCCCTAAAAAATAATTATGAGTCAATATCAGGGATTGAGCCTGAATGAGATTGGTTTCCTAAGGATTTACTCCAAATGATATTGGGCTCAATTAATCTTAAATTACATAACAATCAAACGTATAATTAATTTTAAAATAAAAATTATAAACTTATCTTGTGGGATTATCAAGTGCCTGCAAGAACATGATAAGTCTTGTGATTGAACTAATGAAAACCAAGCATTGGGTTGATTTTAATTGGTTCGCCCAAGGCAAATTAAAATATTGTAATTTCATTCATTTTGATGCATTTTAAGACCATAATCTAATCAATCAAAATTACGTTTTTCACAAGACCGTTCAAGAACTCCAATTCTTATTCAGAAAAATACTTTGTTGTCCTTGACCCCAAATGTGACAATATGTGATTATATTTTTTTCCCTACATCAATTTTAGAATTTTTTTTAAAGCATGTAAATTGAAAAATTTTCCCTTTTCCAAACTTATTCAAAAAAATAAATTTTCAAAGTTACAAAATAAGGCGTATGCAAGGATAAATATTGTCTTGAAGATAGACATTTATTTTATCTTAAGCTAATATTCTCTCCTTATAAATGGAGGAATAAAAGATTTACTTTGCATTGCTTTAGGTCCAAGGGAAGAATGGGATATATAGATGTTTGCTTTGTCTTTTAGAATACCATTTCCTAATAGCCTACTTATATTCATTATTCTCTCCTTATAAATGGAGGAATAAAAGATTTACTTTGCACTGTTTTAGGTCCAAAGGAAGAATAGGATATATAGATGTTTGCTTTGTCTTTTAGAATATCAGTTCCTAATAGCCTATTTATATTCATTATTCTCTCCTTAATTATAAACAGAGGAAATAAAAGATTTAGTTTGCATTGCTTTAAGTCCAAGTGAAGAAAGGGATAGATAGGTGTTTGTTTTGTCTTTTTGAATAGTGAGAATCTCAATTTGAATTGAATAATATATATATATATATATATATATATATATATATATATAGAGAGAGAGAGAGAGAGAGAGAGAGAGAGAGAGAGATGGGTTCTTTAAATAATGTTAAAAACTTTTTTTTTATTCGATGAGACTTTATGGTTGTATTAATTAAAAAAATGGATAAAATACAAAAAATTATCCTTGAAGTTTAGGCTAATACTAGATGTTTTTAAAAATTGTTCAATATGTCTAAGCACAAATGTTATTTAACACCATTCAAAAATCCCTTACTCTTGTTTTCTTCTTAGTGTGTGTTTGGGTTTCACGTTTGCTACGTTGCGTTTCTGAAGCTGCGTTTTTGTTCTCTTTTTTTTTTTTTTTTTCACGCGTTTTGGAGTAATGTGGTTACTGTTCATTGTATAGTAATGTGGTTTCTTTCAAGTGTTTTTGTTCTCTTTTTTTTTTTTTTTCATTGAACAGTAACCGCAAATGTTGACTTTCCACAGTGAACAGTGTATATGTGCACTGTTCACGGACCCATAAATTACACTTTTCAGCAACTTTTTCATTAAAAATGGGTCCCACGGTACTATTCACACATTTAAAAATTATTTTGCTACAGTGTTTTCAGTTTCAACAAAATAAGTTCTATCCAAACAGACCCTTAGTCTTTGACTGCATTTATCCACTATTGGCTACCTGGACTCTTGTGCGTATAATTGTCATAATGTAGTCAAGATAAGCCGTTGAAAGAAAGTAGAAAACCTAGAGGAGTATTAAACTTTCAAATGGTATGAAGTGTCATTTGTACTTAAGTATAACAAATTGGATATTTTTTTAAAAATTTAGTAGTACTTAATAATGGCATTAACCTGACTCTTAGGGTGATTTTTGTATTTTACCCTACACAAATTTTACGCATACGTAGCACATAGGCGTAAGCACAGGACCATAGGTGGACTATTTCATATGGGTCTTGCTAGGGATGGCCATGGGTAGGGTATGGATCGGGTATACCCATACCCTACCCGAAAAATTTACCCATGGATACCCAATTATCAATACCCATTAATATCCATAACCGAATCTTACCCGAATATATTATCCATGGATATCCATACCCTACCCGAAACCCATTTAATTTTTTTTTTTTTTAATCCAAAACATTTTAATGTAAAAACTAACCAATCTTAAAACATTGTATCTCTTCTTTTTCTTTTTCTTTTTCTTTTTTCTTTTTTTTTTTGAGATAGAGATAGAAATTTTATTAGATAAAAAATTTTTAAAAATAAAATAAAATTAAGAAGCAACATTTTTCTCAAGAGTAAAATGAAGGTCAATGTAACAATAATAAAAGTCACTTTCAGGCTTTTTTTTTTTTTTTTTTTTTTTTTTTTTTTTTTTTTAATAAATACAAGTTTTTTGGATAGGAAATCAAGGAATTCAATTGACTGCCATTACTAGTTGCATTACAAGCTGAAGGCAGAGATAGTGAACTATCCACTGGCATGCAACAATTGGTTTGACTACTGAATTTTGTTGGACAAGAACAATCTGCCATCTAAGGGATTCTCGTGCACAATCCAATTTCTCCGCAAATGAAAGGAATATCACACTTTTCAACTGGTCCCGCAAATTCTAGCATCCATTTATTTCTCACAAAGCTGCTTATGCTAAATCTGCCTTCAAAACCCAACTTACCTATCCGAAATCCCGATGGACCAGTGAAAACCACCTGAATTACAACCTTGGATCCATCACTTGCAAGCAAATACAAACCAGTACCATTCATCAACATCAACGATACTGCTCCATTGGAGTTTTTGTAAGCCTTTGTATCCATGGACAACTTCCATTGCAGCACGACATCACTGTCAGTAAGCTGATATTCCATTCCAGTGATAGGGTTTTTTTTTTTTTTTTTTTTAAATACGGGTCGGGTTTGGATAATATCCATACCCTACCCAAACAATTCGGGTAATATCCATACCCTACCCAGTTAAGCTCTACCCATGAAGAACCGGGTATTACCCGAAACAATTGGATCGGGTAGGGTTGGATATCCATTACCTAATGAGTATGGCCATCCCTAGGTCTTGCGAAGTTGAAAGAGCCTGAAACTAAAGAAAAACAAGTTGGTTGTTACTTGTTAGAAGGGTTGGACCTAGGGCCAATTTAATATAACTTTAGGCATAAGGCAATAACACTTTTCCCTTCTGTTCGATCTAGACCCTACGATGCTTATGTTTTTTCAAAGAGGAAGCAAAAAACAAAATAGAAAAACTAGCTTAAGTGTTGTCCTGCTTTAGAGATATTACTCCCGACAAAACCCATACAGTTGTGAAGCAAAAGTATTATAGTACTAAAAGTTGAAGTGGCAAAGAGGCTTATAATTTATTGGTCTCTTTTTATCAAGAGAGTTAAAGTTCAAATTCTTCTTTCCCCTAACAGCTGAATTATTAAAAAAAAAAAAAAAAATTCAAGTTACCAGTTCTCAACAATAAAAAATGAAAGAAAAAGGCATACTTGTATTTTTAATCCCTATATTTTAGTCTCATTTTTATTTTGGTTCCTACTTTTTTATTTTACTGTTTTTAGCCCTCAAAATAAAAAACACATGAGTTATTTTGATCCTTATCCGTTAGTCCACTAACAAAAATTGCTTATGCGATAAACTGAATATACTACTGACACATTAAACACTGATATAACCATTAAAAATATGTTTTAAAAAAAAATTTTACATTTTTTAATTACCATATCAGCATTAAATTTTTTTTTTTTAAACGAGCATTTTAATTAAAAAAACATCTCAAAAAATTTTGAAAAAAAAAATTAATTAAAAACAAACATTAATATCTAATTAAATTAAAAAAAAATTCATTAGTTTTTTCGAAGAGCATGACTGGTCATGTTCATCATGTTTATCTTATAAATTTTTTTTAGCTTTTCATTATTTTTTCGGGAAGAACATAATAACCCAAATCCTGAACATCAACAATGTACCTCTCTCTATCATGTTCAAACACATCAAAACTCACATAAATAGATAACATTTTACTAAACATTTTCTTGGCAACCAAACACAACACCACTTGTGAACCCAGAAAACCCAACCACCTGCAAACCTAGAAGACCCAACCAACACCACCGATCTGATCCAGCCACCACGATCTCCACCTCCATCAATTTGGCGCAGCCATCAAACCCAACCAACCCAACCCTCTCTCTCTACCTTCGCCGCCGATCTCCACTGATATGAGCCCATCTCTCCACTTCCACCACCGCCGATCTGAGCCCCTACATCCAACTCCACCACCAAAAACACCAAAACCCAAAGCCGATTTCATCAATAAAATATACCAAAACACAACCCAATCCTCATCATTTTCAGATCTGGTCAGATCAAATCATGGTGACCCACCCAACCACTACCGATCTTGGTTTAGAGAGAGAGGAGAGGATAAGATCAGTTAGCCATGGGTTTCGACCATGGGTCTTGGGTCTTCAGCCTTGGAAACACAAAGTCAAATTCGTCATAAACCCACAAACCTAGGTCAACAAAAATCACAACCCACCATCAGAATCTTCCACTAGAGATCGCCACTAATCTAAGAGAGAGACACCGATATGAGAGAGAAAAAGAAAAAGAAACAAAGATAGAGACTTGTATTTGAAGATGAGTCAATGATGATTTGAGTTTTGTGTTTTGTGCGTTGAAGGGATTTGAAAAAGAAAAAATTAAAGGGTCTGATTGGTTATGGGTTTCGAAAAGAAAAAAGAAAAAGTAACAAAGAAAAAAGAAACACTGATCTGTGTTATGGGTTTTGTGCGTTGAAGGGAATTGATGATTTGGGTTGGCTCTGTTGAAAGGACTTTTTTCATCTTTTAGGCCAAAATAGCCAACTGGCCCTAAAATCGTAAGTATATAGTTAGTAGGCTCCGTTTACAAACATTATAACTTACTAGCATCTCGAGTCTTAAAGACTCGATTTTGGGACTATAAATCGAGTCTTTGAGGCTCGATTTGTATGCTTGTATCAGTTCTGATGTGGCATTTTTCCACGTTAGTGTCCACCTGGAAATCGAGTCTCTAAGACTCGATTTTTAACCCAAAATTTTTAAAAAAAATTCTAAGTCTGTACATGCTGAAATACCCAAAACAAATTTAAGAAACTTCACCGCTACGCAGATCAGATCAGATCAGAGGGAGAGAAAGAGAAACTCACTGCTACTCAGATCAGATCAGAGGCAGAGAAAGAGAGAACCTCACCGCTAAACCTCACCAGTGCGGCCTGGGGCTCGCGCCGGCCAGCGTCGCGCGCGGCCAGGGGCTAGCGCTGGCCTGGGGCTCGCGTGAGCCTCAGGCCGCGTGCGACCCAGGCTTGCGCGAGCCTCAGGCCGCGCGCGACCCAGGCTCGCGAGAGCCTCAGGCCGGCGCGAGCCCCTGGCCGCGCGCGACGCTGGCCGGCACGAGCCCCAGGTCGCCTGGGTCTCGCGCGAGCCTGGGTCACGCGCGGCCTGGGTCTCGCGCTAGCCTAGGTCGCGTGCGGCCTGGGTCTCGCGCGAGCCTGGGTCGCTGGTCAGTTTCTGGTCATGCTGCGCGCGCCTGGGTCTCCGATCTCGATCTTCTCTCTCTTTCTGTTTCTGGTTTTCTTTTCTTTTTTTTTCTTTTTTTTTTTCTCTGGGTTTTTCCTCTGATGCTCTGGTGTTTGGTCTGAGTTGGCGCCATATATAGGGTTAGAAATCGAGTCTTAGAGACTCGATTTCCATGTGAATGCCAAGTGGCAACTCTGCCACATCAGAGCTGATCCAAGCATACAAATCGAGCCCCAAAGACTCGATTTTGAAGGCCAAAATCGAGTCTTTAAGACTCGAGATGCTAGTAAGTTATAATGTTTTAAAACGGAACCTACTAACTATATACTTACGATTTTAGGGCCAGTTGGCCATTTTGGCCCATCTTTTACTGTTGAAAAACTCTGATGAAGAACTTGACCAAAAACATAATGAAAAGAAAAGAATATTTTATTTAATTATTTTATTTTTTAAAACCATAAGTTTAGAAATTTGTTTTAATTGTTTTTCTGATGTGGCTTTTTTTAATATTTAAAATGCTGATGTGGCCTTATTTTAAATACTAAATAATTTTTTAAAGAGAGATGCTACGTCTACAACATTTGTACAACATTTTTACAGCAAATCACATGTGATTAGTTGTTATTGGTTCAAATTTTAAACGAACACTAAGATTATTTTTTTGCCATAACAATAACAACCAGTCACAACCTACCACTTAGGATTTGTTGTAAAAATATTGTAGACATATCATTTCTCTTTTTTAAATATTATTTTAATGTTCAGGTCAGCATTTATGGTGCCAACAATGCAGTCCATTTGTCACATCAATAATTTTCGTTAGTGAAATGACGTAGGGATCAAAATAGAACGCGTTTTTCATTTTAAGGACTAAAAACGGTAAAATATAAAAATAGAAACTAAAATAGAAATTGACCTAAAATATAGAAACTAAAAGTACATTTATGCCAATGAAAAAAAATGTTCAAGTTACCAACTATATATAGCTAGCTACAAGTGTACTTTTCAAGTTTAGAATAATTCATTTTTTATTGGAAATAATTGAATATATTCTAAGGAAAGATAGAAAGTATAGTTCCATAAATTCTCTTGAATTCTTAATTGTCATTTATTATTTTCTTCAAATCTATAAAGAATCACAAAAAATACTAAGAAATATTGCCAGTCAAGGGAAATGTTATAGAAAGTAAGAATATAATAAAGAGAAGGTAACGGATGATAAACAAAGAAGCATATGAATCTATAGGTTGCTTAACAAATTAGAATTCCCCAATAAAAAAGAAAAGAAAAAAGAATTCCTTTATTTTACTTCTTTTTCTCCTCGTTGAATTTTCATATAATGGTGTAGTATATACTTAATGCTAAAAAAGAAGGCTCCGAAAAGTTCCTAAAATTTTAAAATTGATGGGATATTTAAATATATTAATTTATATTTATATTGATTAGATAAGTATATCTAAAAAAAATTTGAGGTTTTTTTTTTTTTTTTTGCAATATTATAATATTATTGTGGTTATAATAACAATGGAAATGATGGTGACAATGACTTGATGACAGATGGTATGTATCATTATGTTAGTGGTTGCGATGTGGTCGACAATGCCTATGAGCAGTAGTGAAGGTAGTGGCGACGATATTGACTAGTGGTGGTGAAGGTGACAACAACATTGACATGTGGTGGGGAACAATACTTTAAACTTTAAATAATAAACAAGGGTTAAGTGGGTTCCAGTTAACTTAATTGGTAAAGTCTCTAATGATTGAATAAGAGATCTGGGGTTCAATCGTTGCCTACATCAAAAATTGATTGTTGTTTTGGTCGACTTTCAAGATTTGGGTCTTTAAGTAATAGCTATTATTTAAACAAACTTAAGAGGGTCATAAGAGAAATAAGAATATTTGGGGCACCAATATTCATGTTGCAAAATTAAACTGATATATAAGCTAAAATTTGACATTTTAAAAATATAAGTGCCCAAAAGCATTTATGCATTCCTCTGTAGAATTTGAACTTCAAATTTATTAATTGAGAAGTACTATGTCTATAATATTTTTACAATAAATTATAAGTGGTAAGTTGTTATTAGTTCTAATTTAAACCTGTCATTGAAGTTACATTTTTGCCCACCAATAACAACTTGCCATGTATGATTTGTTCTAAAAATGTTATAAAATTGTTATGAATATAGCATTTCTCAATTTGAATACATAGAAATCTTGAGTCAAAAATTTGTACAAAACAAATGAATTAATTTCTTGTTAACCTAAACAAAGGAAGTCAGTAATGGAATTTTCAAATTACAATTTTGTGTAAATTCCACGTTAAGAATTCCTAATCCAAAATAAGATCAAGATAGAATCTTAGGTGTGTATCATAGTTCAATGGCATTGCTTACTCTTATTTCTAAAGAGAACTAGAATTTGAATCTCATCTACTCCATTATTTTAAATATCAAATTATTTAAAAAAAACCCAAATAGATATATGTAAATAAATTACTAAATAAAATATTTATGTTGACATTTAATAAAGAAATGTTAGAATGAAATTTGTACATGGATTAAAAAGTGATTGGAGAAAACAAAAACATAATATAAATCTAAATTGGAAAGCATAAATACCTAGCTTATTAATTGCTTCTCTTTTCCTTTTGTGTTCAAGATTTTTTTTTTTTTTTTTGGGTACAATGGCATGATTATAATTTGATGAAATAATGAGGACCATGTTTTATCTTCAGAAAGTAACACCCTTGAGTCCTATATATATACTAGAAGTTATGATTTTCAAAAGAACATAGTTTTAACAAAATTGAAACTAGGGCTAACTTAAAAGCTTCCCTTGATATGTTTTGAAGGCAAAATTGAATTCTTATTAAGGTAAGTAGTAATGGTTGCTTTCAAAACTTTGTTAATATGTGTGCATGTTTTTCTAATGCTATCCATAAATAATAGGCTGTTTTGCTTGCTTAAATTTTCCATATGGATGTTGAAGTTGAATGCAATAAATTTTGGGCCTATTTGATTGTTAATATGCACTTGAATTTACAATACCTTTTACCCATTTTTCTCTCTCTTATGTGTGTGTATATTTGTTTCTAAAAAAGAAGAAGGTGATTGTTCCACATTATTTAATAGAGCATTGTGTGTTTAATATAACTTATTCTACCCTCCTTTAAAAGTTACCATGTCTTTTATTGGAGACTAAAGTCGATTACTTTAAGTTTTTATAGGACTAAAAGTGATAATATTAAATTATAGGGATTAAAATCACTAAAGTGTTGATATCAACATTCAACAGTGTATCTTTTTCCAATATTATTTGAAAAAATGTATATTTATAGAAGATTTTAGAATTTTTAACAAAATTTGAAAATATCAAGATTTTGCATTTTTGTTAAAAATTAGTAAATAGGAATAACAATGCTCTAACCGGATTAGATACAAGAAAGCTAACTTCCTATTTGGAATAGTCATTTTTCAGAAATAATTAAATCCATTTGGAGTAAAGATAAAATTATAGTTCCTTAATGTCTATTGGTTTCTTTTTTGATAATCATGTCTATTGGTTTCTTAATCTCATTTATCTTGAAAAAATCACAAGGATTGGGAAAATCTTGTCAATGAACGAAAATGTAATGATAATAAGGATATAGAAAAGCAAATGGTGAAGGGGGAGAGTAGCATCTGAATCCAAATTGCTTAGCAAGGCCTATTGCCTATCTTTTAATATCTTTTTCCTCCTTTTATCGTCAAAATGAAAAGAAACGTTAAGACAATAAGAATATAGAAAAGGAAAACGTAACATATTAAGGAAAACGTAACCCTATTGCTTTTCTTTCACATTTTCTCCAGTCTTCTATATTTTCACTTGATGGTGTTATCTTGTACTTATGATATTGCCTTTTCTTTCACTTTTTCTCCGCTTATTTGACCGCCTTAAAATGAAACTATAAGGTTTTACTTGAGGCTAACAATAGGATATTCTTTACTCTTCTTTTGGCCCACCCGATTCTTCCTTTGTTTTTATAAATAGGTTCAAAGCAACGTATTAATAAGAAGATCGAAAATTTGAAGAGAGATGGATAAAAGTCTCTTAAATGAATGAAGAAAAAAAATTGTTAGTAAGAAAATATTTGGGGAAAAGGGAAATGTTATATTGGAGTTCAAATAGGAGTACAATACAAAATACAAAATAAAGTAATGAGTTGGTAATAAAAGAGAAGATGAAACATAAATCTAAGTCAATGAGGATAAGTTCTAATAAGTATTACTGTTTTCTTTAAAAAAAAGAGGATAAGTTCCATTTTCACTTGTTTCCTTTCTCTTTCTTTGTTTCATTTCTTTTGTGTTTGAGAAGTTTTTTTTTTTTTTTTTTTTTTTTTTTTTTTTTTTTTGGTGAAGCCGAACTTAAATTCTTATACTTGTAAGTGTTGAAGTTTGAGTTTGCAAGTTTGTTTGTACGTGTGTGTATATGGTTTGCTATTACAATTTTTTTTTTTTTTTGGGAAAGAGGTTTGCTATTATTATTTAGAAACAATGGAAGCTTTGCTTGCTTAAATATTAAATCCCAATAATTTTTGGGTTCATTTTAGTTTTTTTTTTTTTTTTTTTTTTTTTTTTTTGAGAGTTTCAACTTATGGCGTCTACTCCTGATGATAACTCTTTATCATCAGACCAAGACACCAATCAGTTTTTGGTGTAGACGGGGATTGAACACCAGATTTCTTATACATTTTAGTCATTAATTTCATTGGAATTAATAATATATTTTTGACCACTGCACAATTGGCAAGTTGATACCTTCCTAAGTCATAGGAGCTTGTGAGGAGTGGAGGTAGTTGATTCGAGTTACTAGGGTCGCAACATATATATTATTTAAGTTTATCTAACCATTTAAAAAAAATATATTTTTGTAAAATGTATTAATGGCAAATTAATTAGGTTCTAGTTACATTTAATATAAATTTGATAAAAGTTACATTACTCATTTACTTTTAATAAAGTCCTATAAAAGTTACATTACTCGTGTAATTTTTAATTTTTAATATAATCCAATTGTTTGATTAATTATCTTCCATTGGTTAATTATGCACACAAAGTGTCACGTCAGGTGATTATCATGTATTATAAATCTATTTGCTTTTTTTTTTTTTTTTATAGTATATTTCAGAATATAAAAAACTATCATTTAAAAATAATTATTATGCAATATAATATTTGTAAAAATTACATTATAAGTGTTATTCGAATATAATCCTGTGGGGGCCAGATAGTTAGAAGGTACTATTAAAACTGTATATATTGGGCCTATGGCCCAGTCCAAGGATATTTACTTGTCCGAGGATGGTCAAATAATGTTATTATGGGAATGGTAGAAGAGGAAAAGATAAGGATTATACATGATAGTCCAAAAGATGTCCGAGGAGAAAAATCACATCGGAAATGTGGATCCGAGATCGATAAGAATATCCTATCGTTCGGAACATCCTTCCAAGTTGCATCACAGTTATAAGTCAGACATTGGATAGGAGAGGAGTAGAGGAAGGCAAAAAATATCTTCAACAGCTGTTACCTCCGCATTAAATGCATTCTAGCTAACTCTTTGGCCGTATTAATGTGGAGGTGATACCTGAACAGTGGTGAAGCAGCCTTACAACTGCTAGTTAAAGGTTCTGGGAGGTATTGGATAGGACAAGAAGGAGTTCCTAGAATCTAACCTACACATGTATGGTGGGGATGATACAAAAAATTATAGTATATAGCATGGAAAGGTGGCCTGAAAGAAGGGGATAAAAAAAAAGAAATCTTGGTAATAATCCTTTAAACTCTTGTAACCTTGATCATCAACTTGACATTATAACAGAGCTCCTCGGACTGTGCTGAGGACAAATTTTCTTATATTACTTGTGTTTGATCCTCCTAAATAGACAATGGTTACTATCTTTCTTACTCACTAGAACTAGTTCTTTCATCCACGCTCTACAAATTTATTGTTTGGGCTCATTGGGCTAAAACCTAATCCTATATTGGGTCCAATCCGAATCCAGTCCTTACAATTGGCGCCATCTATGGAGAGAACTTGGTCTATTTTGAAAGTATTTCGGGTGCAACGTTTAGGATGGAAGAAGCAGGTCCACACCAGGCAGCGACAGGTCCACACCAGGTGGATGCAAATCTACACCAAGCAGAATCAAGGGGGTCTCAACATAGCAATCCGTTTATGAACCTTGAATGGAGAGGAGACCATGAGGGAAGTGTGCACGCAGCGCATACTAGTAAAAGCCAATCTCGAGGGAAAAGCCGTGTTTCCCATGTAAAGAACAATAGAGAAATGCTACGTGAGATCGATGAGTTAAAAAGGGAATTGCGCCACGCATGGCGAAGACGTTTATCGCCCAACTCCGAGCTGTCCTCTGAGGAGACAGATGGTGCTAGTTATAGACAGAGGTTCAGAACTCCGCCCAACGAGTCTTTCTCCTACGATGAGGAGTACCACCATAGACGTAGATATAAGAGCCTGCCTCGTAAAGGCCTGGGAAATGATGCCATGAGCAATGCATTGAGTCAAATCTCTAAATCGCCCTTCACACGAAACATAGAAGGCGCGAGGCTTCCTCGGCGATTCCATCAGCCCACGTTCACCATTTATAATGGTCGAACAGATCCGGTGGAACATGTCAGTCACTTCAATCAAAGGATGGCAGTTCATTCCAAGGATGAGGCTTTGATGTGTAAGGTCCTTCCATCTAGTTTGGGCTCCGTGGCGATGAGGTGGTTCGATGGTTTAAGGGTGAATTCCATTGACTCCTTTAAGAAGCTCACCCGGGCCTTTGGCGCTCGCTTTATCACTTGTAGTAGGGCTCCTCGGCCTTTGGGTTCCTTATTGTCTATGTCCATGTGGGAGGGGGAGACTCTGAAGATATACTTGGATAGATACTGGGAGATGTTTAACGAAATAGACGGAAACTATGATGATGTGGCCATTAGTACTTTTAAGGCTGGCCTCTCAGCCAAGCATGATTTGAGGAAATCTCTAACTGGTACGCCTATTACCAGTGTGCGCCAACTTATGGATCGGATTGACAAGTACAAAAGGGTTTGAAGAAGACCAACTGTAGGGGAAAGGAAAGGCTAAGGTGATCCCTCAAGAGAGGAGGGATTTCAGGTTGGATCGATACAATAATAACTGACCTTGGAAAGACTTTGTTGGGTAGCTAGGATCTGCCAACACCCAGGTGGTTAATGTTGTGTTCCGAGAACCAGTACAACAGGTTCTAGAGAAGGTTAAAAATGAGCCGTTCTTCAAATGGCCGAACAAGATGGTAGGAGATCCTATGAGGCATAATCAAAGCCTTTATTGCTAATATCATCAGGACCATGGACACACTACTGAGAATTGCAAAAACTTGTAGGACCATTTAGATCAATTGGTCCGGGAGGGGAAATTAAAGTAACTCTTGCATCATTCTAGTGGTCGGGGGAGCCAAACGGGTTCAGAGTTTCGGGGAGATGCTTCTTCGAGACTCCCTCTAGGCACGATAAATGTCATATTTGTTGCCCCAGGGAGGACCGAATCTTGCCCTTCCAAAGTAATGTCAGTATCTTGTTACCCAGTTGAGGAATCCAGTTCAATGCCAAAGAGAGTTAAGATGGGTGTCCCACTGGTGTTAGGTTTTTTAGATGAGGAAAAACTTGGAATCATACAGCCTCACGATGATGCTTTGATGGTTACACATAGAATTGGTGGGTACGATATGAAAAGGGTGATGATCGACCAGGGCAGCGGAGCTGAGATTATGTACCCTGGCCTATATAAGGGGCTAAATTTGAAACTTGAGAATTTAATAGCCTACAGTTCTCCTCTGGTGAGTTTTAAAGGTAAAATGGTCATTCCGAAGGGTCAGATCAGACTACCCGTACAGACTGGCTCGGATGTGGTGGAGGTGGACTTCATTGTGGTAGATGCTTTCTCTCCATATACGATCATTATGGGCAGACCCTGGCTTCATACTCTAGGAGTTGTCTCCTCCACTCTTCATCAGAAGGTGAAATATCCATCTGGAGGCCAGGTTTTGGAAATATTAGGAAGTCAGTCTATGGCTAGACAATGTCTGGTAGCAGCCATCCAACATCGGCCCAAGGTTGAAATCTTAGCCACTGTTGAGAATGGTTTATAACAATCAAAAACTCCGACGTTGCTTTTCAATAGACCAACTGACGGAGCGAAATGTGAAGATCTAGAAAAGGTAATTATTGGTGATGATCCGGAGAAATTCTTTCAGGTTGGGGCTCAACTGCCTCTACAGGAGAGGGAACAATTGGTTGAATTTCTTAGAAAAAATGTTGATGTGTTCGCGTGGGGCGCGTACAAAGCTCCGGGTGTAGATCCAAGCTTCATTTGTCATTATTTGAATGTTAACCCTTCCATCACTCCCAAAAGACAGCCACCTCGGCGCCCTTCCAAAGAGCATACTGAGGCTGTTAGAAATAAGGTAATAAAGCTCAAACAGGCAGGGGCTATCAAGAAAGTTTTCTATCCTCAATGGCTAGCTAACACGGTGGTGGTGAAAAAGAAAAATGGGAAATGGCGTGTGTGTGTGGACTTCACAGATCTCAATAAGGCTTGTCCAAAAGATCCTTTCCCTATGCCTCAGATAGATCAGTTGGTGGATGCGACGGTAGGCTATCCTCGGATGAGTTTCCTGGATGCCTTTCAAGGATATCACCAGATACCACTAGCACTAGACGATCAGAAAAAGATAGCTTTTGTCACTCTCATTGGAAACTATCATTACAAAGTGATGCCCTTTGGTTTGAAAAATGCAGGGTCTACTTATCAGCGGATGATGACTAAAATGTTCGAACCACAGTTGGGCAGGAGCATTAAAATCTATATTGATGATATGGTCGTAAAGAGTAAGGTGGTGTCTGAGCATGTAGGATACCTCACAAACATTTTTGAAATTCTAAGGAAGCATAAGTTGCATCTGAATGATTCCAAGTATTCGTTTGGCGTAGGATTAGGTAAGTTTTTGGGCTACATGGTGAATCACAGGGGAATTGAGGTGAACCCTAATCAGATTAAGGCCATTAACAGCTTGCAACCACCTCGGAATCCCAAGGAGGTCCAGAAACTGACCGGGATGACTGCTGCTTTGAATCGATTTATATTCAGGTTAGCAGATAGGTGCAGACCTTTCTTCCTTTTGCTGCATAAATGGAAAGGATTTGAATGGACCAAGGAGTGTGCTGTGGCATTTCAACAACTTAAAAAGTACCTATCTCGGCCACCTATCATATCCAGTTCTGAGGTGGATGAGGTTTTGTTTGCCTACTTGGCGGTAACCTCTCATGCGGTAAATTTTGTTTTGATATGAGTAGACAGTGGCATACAACGGCCAGTCTATTACGTGAGCAAGTCACTTCATGAAGCCGAGGTGCATTATTTACCACTAGAGAAGGCCATCTTGGCGGTAGTACATGCTACACGTAAACTTCCCCATTACTCCAGGCACACATCGTGGTTGTCCTAATGCAGTTTTCGCTCAAGTCAATACTTCGGAGCGCGGATCATACCGGGAGGATTTCAAATGGGGCACGATTCTCAGGGCTTTTGATATCAAGTATATGCCTCGGACCTCTGTAAAAGGCCAAGTCCTCGCCGACCTAGTAGCCGAGTTTGCTAAACTTCCTGAAGAAGTAAAGGTAAAGTAGCACGGCACGGATGAAAAATCGGTTGGCCTGATCTCCACACAAGACCCCTCACCCTGGAAAGTATATGTGGATGGAGCAGCAAACCAGCGGAGATCAGGAGTGGGGCTGGTTCTGGTATCTCCTGAGAAGATCACCATTGAAAAATCATTGAGGTTGGGGTTCTCGGCTCCAAACAATGAAGCAGAATATGAAGCTTTGTTGATGGGGATGGCGATGGTCCAGAAAATAGATGGAAAAGTAGTAGAAATGTTTTCAGATTCAAGATTGGTTGTAGGCCAGGTAAAGGGGGAAATGGAAGCCCGGGATGTCAGAATGCAGGAATATTTGGGTCAAGTTAGGCACATACAAACAGAATTTGAATCTTTCAAATTATCGCATGTCCCTAGAAGTGGAAATACCCATGCAGATTCCTTGGCTACCCTTGCCACTTCCTCGGCACAAGATTTACCCCGAGTAATACTTGTTGAAGACCTATGCACCCCTACCCCAATAAAGAGAGACTTGCTCCAAGTCCATCAAATTAGGGTAGGGCCGAGCTGGATGGATCCTATATTGCTATTCCTTGAAAAGAACATATTGCCTGGGGAGAAGTCAGAAGCTGAGAAAGTGCGAAAGAAAGCTCCTTGGTTTTGGCTGTCCAAGGACAAAAAGTTGTACAAACGCTCTTTTTCTGGGCCATATCTGCTTTGCGTACATCTCCAGACATCAGAACTGCTCCTGGAAGAACTACATGAAGGAATTTGTGGAAGTCACATAGGATGAAGATCTTTATCTCACCGAGCCATTACTCAGGGATACTAGTGGCCGGGCATGCAAAAGGAAGCACAGGAGTATGTTAAAAAATGTGATCAGTGTCAGAGATTCGCGCCAAACATTCATCAACCTGGAGGAGTTCTTAATCCTCTTTCTAGCCCTTGGCCTTTTGCTCAGTGGGGCTTGGATATTGTAGGTCCTTTCCCTAAGCAGTAGGAAACAAAAAATATCTGCTGGTCGGCACAGACTATTTCACCAAATGGGTCAAAACTGAACCTTTGGCTAATATTAGAGATGTGGATGTCAAGAGGTTTATCTGGAAGAATATCATTACTCGATTCGGGGTCCCCCATACTCTCATTTCGGATAATGACTTTCAGTTTGATAGCAAAGCTTTCAGGAAGTATTGCTGTGATTTGGGAATAAAGAATAGATATTCCACTCCGGCCTATCCATAAAGGAATGGGCAAGCTGAAGCTGTCAATAAGGTTATAGTGGATGGACTTAAAAAGAGGTTGGACGATGAAAAGGGAAGATGGGTGGAAGAATTGCCACATGTCCTTTGGACGTATCGAACAACACCTTGCCGGTTAATGGGAGAAACCCCCTTTTCAATGACGTATGGGGCTGAGGCTGTAATTCCTCTGGAAACTGGTTTCCCAACGCTGAGAACAAGTGCATTCACTTTAGACGACAATGATGAGCTGCTAGGAAAGAGTTTAGATTTGATTGAAGAACGAAGTGAGAATGCAATGGTCCAACTGGCCTACTACCAGCACAAGTTCAAGTAAGGTTATGATACTAATGTAAAGCTAAGGCCGTTAGCACCAAGAGATTTGGTATTAAGAAAAGTTTTGGGTACTGCCAGGAATCTAGCCTAGGTAAAGTTAGGGCCTAATTGGGAAGGACTGTATCGCATCACTTCGGTGGCAGGAATAGGTGCGTACTATTTGGAGGATCTAGATGAAAAAACTGTACTCCATCCTTGGAATGTAAACAACCTAAAGAGGTATATTATTAATAAAAACAGCCCTGTTTAGTTCCTTTTTAATTCATTCCAATCATATATCATGTGTTTCCCTATTTATTGAAGTATTAAACAGAAACTACGTCATGTCCGGTTCCTTGGACCACAGATTTAGTGGAAATTAATACCCTTTGACATCTATTGAAGTATTAAACAAAAACTAAGTCATGTTAGGTTCCTCGGACCACAGACTTAGTGGAAATTAATACCCTTTGACATCTATTGAAGTATTAAACAGAAACTAAGTCTTGTCAGGTTCCTCGAACCACATGAGAAGGTCCCTAAACATCAGAATGAATTAACTCAAAAATACTATTAGAAATGGATTCATTGTTATTGAAAGGTAAAGCTAACTATTTTCCTAACTGACATGAAGTACAATCAAAATTGTCTTTGGACACAGAACCCAACAGACCCTTAGAAGCTAACTATTGTACCCGAGAAGATGGTGCATGACCAAGACGAGAATGCTAAAGTGCGAGAGATGGTAAGGAAGAAACTACAGCAGCTGCAATAGCAACAAAAACAGGAGCAACAGGTGGAAGATGAAGATTGTCCACGGGAAACATACACCCAACTCTAGGACAAGTCCCAAGCTCTTGCCCCGTCCTCGAATCCTGCACAATACACCCAGAATAGTAAAAAATAAGATGATAACCTAGTTCAGCTAATTGTCCCACAGAGCACAAATTATAGGATAGGTCAGGTACATGGAAGACTCCAGGAACAGAGAGGTTGGAGGTCGAAACAAAACCTAGACTATTCCCATGCATGGTGGAACCATCAACTATATGAATATTTAGAGGATGTGGTGCAGGGTCAAGTTTGGAGAATAAGAATGAGTGAGGTGTCATGTGATTGCAATAGGCAGAATCAAAAAGTCAAGTTTGAGACTTACCGGGTAAAACTGAGAGAGTAGTGGAAAGAGATGCATTACCAGTCATATGAACAACCTAAGCTATGATTTCCTGTAGTTTAGTGGGGGAGAGATTGATAGTGGATCTAGAAGACTGGGACTCAGCTGAAATGGAAGCCATCGGCGGAGTAGGCTCAGTATTAGCAACAGCAGCAGTAGATTTGTTGTGACGGTAACAAGTCTCAATGGTGTGGCCAGGATGCTTGCAATAGTTGCAAAACTTTTTGTTGGTCTGCTTGCGACGATTGCTAGAGCCAGAGGAATCACCTGATTGCTGAGGTTGCTCTATGGGTGGAGTAGAAGGAGTAATAGCCAAAAAATTGAGCTTATTCTAGGCTTGAAGGGTTACAAGCCGAGCTTCTTCTCTAACTAACTCGTTCACAGCAGTATTAAGAGAGGGAGTAGGACCGTGATTAAGAAGCTGACCTCGAATAAGCTCAAAGTCCTTGTGAAGTGACATCAGGAATTCATAGAGGCGAAATTCATCTCTAATGGAAGCATATTACTGAGCATCCTTTGAGCATGCCCAAATTGGATAAAAAAGATCAATTTGGTCCCAAATGAAGTGAAGCTAATCATAGTAGTCATTGATGGATTGCCCTAGTTCTTGCTTGAGTTGATGCAATTCAACCACTAACTGATATTTCACGGATTCGTGAGTAGTGGAGTACCTTATGGCCAACATATCCCATGCTGATTTTGCATCATCAAAGCTGCCCAACAGATTGGAGATTGAGGGAATGGAAGTGTTCTGAATCCATGTAAGGATCATGTGGTTGTGACTATCCCATTCAATCATGCGACCAAGAAAAGTAGCATCTTCTTCACTGGCTCCCTTGACAGGAATAGTGATTGCATCAGTACAATAATGCCAGAGCATGCGACCCTTAAGAAAACTACGCATAGCTTGAGACCAAGATAAGTAATTCTTATTCCCCTTCAATATAGTATTAATAGGGCAAGGAAGAAAATATCCTTTTTATCCATTTAGAGACACAATATGCAAAAACAGACTGCAAAAATGAAATCTACGCGAAAAACTGGGTAAGGAGAACTTGGACTACAAAAGTTAACCCTAGAGAAAAGTCAACGGTCAACGGTCAACGGTCAAAGTCAACTAGGTCAATGGTCAGCGAATGACGTCAGCAAGATGATGTGACGCTGACGTCAGCAGAGGACTGGATGCTAACGTAAGCTAGGGCTGACGTGGCACTGATGACGTCACTCGTGACGTCAGTTGAAGTTGAGGACAACGCGTAGGGCGCTTGTGGTGCGTGGGCTTTGACGCAGAAGCTTTGAGCAGCGCGTGAGGGTGCGTGTGGTCTCCGATGACTACGAGGCTTCCATTGAAGTGTAGATCGGCGCAAGACGATCTCAATGATACCTGCAGAAATGTGATCTGAGCAATATTCACGGCGGTGATGACACGTGCAGTGGTCTGTGTGGTGTAGGACTCCTCAATGACAGCAGCTGCAAGTCCAAAACCCAAAGACAATGGCTGGAAGACGTCAGAGGTTCAACAGCAAGAGGCTGCGGCTACTGTTGTGAAAGCGAAAACGATGTTGAGAATGGAGTAACACCAATAAAGACAAGACTGCTAAGAAAAGGTCAGAGCAATAGCTCTGATACCATGTTAGAAATACTGAAATCTGTAGTATTGTATTTCATAATCAAAGAATATACATGAGTGCTTTTATATAAGAGGCATATGTGTACGGTACAAGTAAATGTGTGTGCAGTACAAGTAATAGTGTAGTACAAGAATGTGTACTATACAAGTAACCTAGCTGGGCCTAAAGCCCACAACATAATACACATTAACACTAACATTGAGTTTCCCTTTTGACTTTGCAAAATTGAAAAAAAAAAAAAAAAAACTATAATAACTTTTAAGATAACTAAATTAAATAAAAATTATGATTTAAAAGAAAATACGAACTATATTTTAGAGAGAGAAAAAAATATTTTATATTCTAAATATTTCACATACGGTGGCAAAATATGCTCTCAGACTAAAAGACTTGATCACACCCAGATCATCAACTCCATTTCAAATTTCATATGTGAGCCTCTCTATTTCTTTTTTGGTCACAACGCATAGCTGACCCTTAGTTTCCCATATCAATCAGCTAGCACTGGAGATTATTGGAGTCATTAAAGCGGGTTGCGACGCCATCTCAAATATAGACTGATCCTGTATAAAGGTATATAATTATATATCCTCTAATATTTCCCCATGTCTAAATTTGGATTCAGGGTACCACACAATCTTGTTCTATAAAGTCTTTTTTTTTTTTTTTTCCTTAAACAAATTAGATATTGTTTGTGCATGAAATATAGATGGAGGTTCATCATTTTTGCCACGAGCATCCGTTGGTCTACTATGAAGAGAAGACAGAAGGATCTTTTTGTTGTTTGTGCTGGGAAAAAAAATTGGATTCTAGCTACCATTGTATAAAATGCAAATGGTTTTACCTTCATAAATCATGTTTCGAGCTATCCCGTGAGTTGCATCATCCCTTGCGCCGAAAACATCCTCTTGTTCTTACTAATGATCTGCCATATACTTATACCCCCAAATGCCATCTCTGCAAAGAATATCTCCACCCGTCCAATTTCTTTTTCTCCTACAGTTGTTTAATCTGCCACTTTAATCTTCATCTCGGATGTGCTTCATTACCTCCTTTACCACACACCATGCAGGAAGTTCAGATTCATGATCATTCATTGACCCTCTTACGGAAGTTAATCTCGTTCACTTGTGATGCTTGTGGAAAAGAAGGCAAGGACACGCCCTACTTATGTCTCACATGCGCATTTTGTGTTCATCCAATGTGTGCTTCTTTACATCGCACTGTCAAACATGTACGCCACCAACACACTCTCAACCTCACTTATTCTCTTCAGGTCCAACCGGACCATCAGATTTGTCAACTTTGTGTTGAAAAGGTGGACACAAATTATGGGTTTTACTATTGCTCGAGCTGCACTTATGTTGCCCACCTCAGTTGCGTAGCAGATGGTGAAATCGAGGATAACATAAATGTGCTGAAAGATGAAGATAAGGAGTCCATTGAGCCAACAACTACGCTTAAACATGATATCTTGAGTTCTATGAATCCACTGACTCAGTAGCTTATGAAGTTAAGAAGAAAATCATGGGAGAAGCAGGAATTGAAATAGCTACAGAAATTAAACATTTTTTTTCATGAACATGAATTAACCCTCACCCATGAACTCAAAAGCAGCAAGAAGTGTGACGGGTGCATAAGGCCCATCTCGACTCCATTTTACAGTTGTACGCAATGTTGTGCCTTCAATCTCCATAAATTTTGTGTTGAGTTACCTACAAAGAAGTGGCACCCACTTCATCAACACCTACTCACCCTCTCTAAGCCACCTTATTATAATAAAAAATTCTCGTGTAATGCTTGTGCTCGTTGGTGCAACGGCTTCACCTATAATTGTCGCAGATGCAACTTTGACCTTGATATCAACTGTAGTTTGACCTCAGATAAGTGGACCCATGGTGGTCATGTGCACGAACTTATACTCTCCAATGCAACAAGAGCTGGGAATTGTAGTGTTTGTGATTCCAAAGGATATGTATTCCGCTGTGCAGATTTTCCTTTTGCTTTAGACTTTAAATGTGCTACACTACCAAGGAGCGCAAGGTATGAACAACATGAGCATCTCTTTGCTCTCCAATATACTCTTGAAAATGACTCTGAAGAATATTATTGTGATATTTGTATACACTCTTGAAGATGACTCCGAAGAATATTATTGTGATATTTGTGAAGAAAAACGACACCCAAAACATTGGTTTTATTATTATGCAGAATGCAGTTATCCCGCTCATCCTGATTGCATTCTTGGGGAAAAAATTTATCTGTAATTAAATACCCATCACTTTCATTGAGGAAAATAAACACCACCCTCCATATTATAGTTGTGGTCGTCCTTGCAGAGAGTCCATGGATGCGTCCATTGAAATTTCAATTTCCACAACTGGCATTTGTGAAAGAGACAAATATGATTCTTTATTTTCTTTGGTTCTTCAATTTCTTACCGATAGGTACAGTTTAATAGGAATTTCCTTTTTTTCCTTTTTCTCTTTTCTCTTTTTTTTTGTTTTTTTTTGGTTGAAAGGAAGCTTTATTAAAAACCTAAGCAGCAGAAACAACACGTTTAGAGTACATCCCAGATACATCCAAACTAAGCAAAAATAGTACCTCAGTTGGGGGTTCTAAAAAAATAACAAAATCTTGGGGCAAAAGAGCACCCCTCCTAGCAAGGTATCGGCATATTTGTTTGCTTCCCGGTAGCAATGTTGAATTTGGACCATTGAGATCTCCCTCAGGCTATTCTTATAGTCACTTACCAAAGCCCCAATGCCACTTGAATGGCTAGTATTCTTTTTCAAGAGGTCTACCACTACCTAAGCATCTAATTCAATGATCACTGCAAGAATTTTTAAAGCAATACATAGCCTGATACCGTCCCTTAAGGCCCACAATTCTATTGCCACAGAGGTGGTAGTTCCAATAACTCTGGCGTACCCTTTAATCCAATCTCCTTTGTCATCCCAAATAAGACCACCTCCTCCAGCCAGCCCCGAGTTTCCAAGAGAAGAACCATCAGAGTTGAGTTTATACCAATTAAGAGGGGGGAGGCTCCATCTCACCTGAATCTTGGCTTGAGAACGCGCTTGCTTGTTGTTGATACCTATATATGCATACTCTATGGCCCTTGAGAGGACTTCGGCTTTCAAATACCTTTGATTCCTGGTATTTCGAAGAATCGTTCATTCCTACGGAGCCAAAGGGACCAAATACCAAAAGAGAAAACACTACCCCCTTTTCTCTTTTTTTCCCCTTCCCGTTTGTCATGTTTATTAATGTTGGATCTCAGGGCTACATGTAGCTTAATCAATTCTAAGCAATATGGCATAATTACCATCTCATTCCACGAGACGAGCTTCGGTTTGTTGAAATTAATGTTTCACATAAATTTTTTTTTTTTTTTTTTGATAAACGTTTCACATAATTTTGTTAAAGAAGAATCTATTCAAGTCATTACCAAAAGTACCACCTCGCACCCTTGGTGCGATGGTCACTCTACAAGTATAAATGCTTGTAGAGTGTGGGGGGCAAGGGCCAGGTTCAAGTTTCCAGAAGGGAGTTTCACGCACATATATACTTAGATTAAACTAGAGTAGAAATTCTATCTCGTATAAATTATAAAAAAAAAAAAAAAAAAAGTCATTACCAAAAGTGACAAGCTTCTCTTGGGAAAAAAAGAAAAGTATGAGAAACATTAATTTATTGATATGTAAACACTATTGCAAAGCTAACTCTCGTCTAACAATAAAAAGAATGACAATCTGGGTGTAAAGTTGTGATTTACAACTATGTGTTTTGTTGGCTTTAATTCTGTGCCAAATTTGATTGTAATTTTATTCAATCTTTTGTACCCTATATGTATTGTGGGATTTGATTGTAAGGGTTGTGTGATAGAGAGAGAGTGTGTGAAGACTTAAGCTATTGAAGACTGAAGAGGTTTTCACGGGTAGCTTGCGACTTAGCATCCCGCGAAGTAATGCATGTGCCCTGCACATGACTGGAATGTGAAGAGTCAGTACAGATGGAGACAGCTGTGTCTCGCGAGTATCTGCAGGTAAGGCCTTCCTGCGAGACACCCGCGAGACATTCTATTTTGCCAGACTGTGCTATCTGATACACACTTTCTGTACCCACACTATATATACCCACATTACCCACAAATGTTAAGGAGTGTCACTAAGAGAAAACCCTAGCCAAACACCTTAAGAGTTAGAGATTGTTATACCCACAATCTTTTACACAATAGCTTGTGGATTTTCCTCAACTTCTACCTCTCCATTTCCATAGCATTGAGAGGTTGATAGCCCAAACATTTACCACACCCTTTCAAAGTGTCAAGTGAGCTTTTGGTGCTGCTGGGAAGCATTGGAAGAAGCCAAGGATGGCAGATGCAACATGGAGCTTGTTGCGGGATCCGGAGAGCTAGACAAAACACGGTTCCGAGAAGCCTTATTGGAGTAGGAGTTTGGAGGGCTTAGGTACAGCGGGTAGATTAGGCTTGGAGGGTCTCTTGTTAACCCGTGTATCCCAATTGATTGTCTAGTGGATCGATTACTGCTTGGAGGGTGGCGGAGCGGTTTTTCGTCGAGTTCTTCGGTTTCCTCTTCGATAACACATCGGCGTGTTATCTGTGTTTGCATTCTTCTTCCCTACTCTTTTACATTTCATTTTACTACTGTGACTATATGAATATGTGTTAGAGTAGCTTATTTGTTTATCCACTCGCATTTACACTATTCCGCACTTAGAGTTAAGTTAGTGTAAAATCTATCGAGCCGTAACTTTAATTTGGGGGTCTAAACAGCTCTTGTGTTTTTAACACATTTTCGAGCATTCAATTGGTATCAGAGCGGGTACACTCGCTGTAGTTTAAATACTTGAGTGTGTTCTTTGACCCTTTGTGATAGACTGGTCACAATCTCTTAATGCCCCACCATTTTTTGATGGAGGCAACTATGCTTTTTGGAAGGTCCGAATGAGGGTTTTCTTGTGTGCTATAGATGAGTCTGTATAGGATTCCGTTGAGAATGGGTATGTTAAACCCACAACTGCCAAGTCTGAATGGGACAAGGCAGCTCTTGCATTAGCTAATGCGAATAGTAAGGCCATTAATGCTATATTCTGTGGTGTGTCCCCTGATGAGTTTCACAGGATATCGCACGTGAAGACAGCTAAGGAAGCTTGGACGATCCTTGAAATGACCTATGAGGGTACCAAGAAAGTCAAGGACACGAAGTTTCAAATGCTTACCACCAGATTTGAAGAACTTAAGATGGGAGATGATGAGGCTTTCGATTCTTTCTATGGAAAGCTTAATGAAATTGTAATTGCCAAACTCAATCTCGGAGAGAAGATTGAAGATTCTAAGGTGGTGAGAAAGATTTTGAGGTCTTTACCAGAGAGTTTCCGAGCAAAAGTCATAGCTATAGAAGAGAGTAAAGACTTGGATGAGATCAAAATCCAAGAGCTAATTGGATCTCTCCAAACATATGAGCTGGGACTGCCTTCTCATAAATCGAGCAAATCTCTTGCTTTTAAAACCATCACCGAGAGAATGGGCAACTCCTTCGAAGAGGATGATGTGGAGAAGGAAGTAGCATTCCTTGTAAAGAACTTCCAAAAATTTCTAAAGATGAACAACAGTGGGAAGCCTTTCAACAAAGGAAAGTTTTCATCTCCCAAGGGTGAGACACAGAGTTTGTCATAACTAGGGAAAGTATTCAGGATTTCCTAGAAGTTCGTCCTCCCTCACAGCCAATTACAGTGCAATATGAGGATAGATTGGGTTCTACAGAGGAGATGATAAGGATTCTTGGGGGTACATCGAAGAAGTCATCCATGAACACAATACCATTTTCACCAGAGATGAGGACTTTGGCCTATGTGATGATTCATAACCTGTACCTGGTCACCGACCTCACTACATTGTCAGCTCCAAGGACAATGTTTTTGTACAATCTCTTCACCCACAAGGAGATTGATATTTGTGGACACATTCTCTACTTGTTGAAAAGGAGCATTATGAAGCAGAATTCAAGGACTATAATGCCCTTTCCCTCTAACATTATGGGCCTCATTGCAACGGAGCGCCTTAAAATTTCGAGTGGCCTCAAAGTAGTTTAGATGGACTATCCCATTGGTGCACATACACTCACTAGGAGCACAACTCACATCAAGGATTCTAAAATAGGTGTGCATACAATACCACAAGATTGTGTTGAGGACGAAGGCGGAGATACAGAGGAGGGGATTGATAGATTCACTTCTACTCTAGATACTTCAGCACAACCATCCTCTTCTGCACCAGAACAAGGACCAGACAGACTTGATCGCCTCCTAGCTAGAGTGGATCAGATGTTCACCATGCTAGACTCCCATGTGCAGCACACCGCGATCCAGTTTGCATACGTCCAGGGACATATCATTGCATTGTCTTCACAAATCGAGGACTTGTCCATGGCGCAGGGATCAGATTCAGAGTTTGATCAGTTCTAGCCTCTTTGGCCATTTTTGAGGGGGAGCTGAGGAAGAGCTTGCATAGTGTTAGGGGGAGCATAGGTTTAGGCTTAGAAACATTGGTTATTAGTTCACAGGCGGTTTACTTATGTTTATTTTTAGCTTTTATAACTGCTGATTTATGTTTCTGCTTTTACTGCTTTTGTTTAAAACTTCAGTACACTTTGCTTTTATTTATTCAGTTTTATATTCAGTATGTTGTTTACCTTATTGCTTTGTGGCATTTTTTTGTACTTTTAAGATATTGCCAATATGTCTTGAGTACCTTACACTTGTGCCCCAGTAGGATCTTGTTCCTAGATGCATATACTTCATGTATTTTGCATTGGTCGAGTGTTGGACATGCAATTGATCCGTGGGATTGCTCTTTATTGCATTGCGTGTCTGGATGAGCATTTACTTGCTAAATGTTCATTGTAGTCATTCTTCAATGACTGCTCCTGTTTGATCAAGATATGCTTGCATGTTCTATTATGTTTACTAACTTGATTGCATTTTACTTGCTCATATACGTACCATGTATTCAACTTGTCATAAGTTTAATGGAAGTTTTGTTTGTGTGCAAGCGTTTTAGGTTACAGGTATATACGTGCAAGTACTTCACAACTTCTAGATTAGGTGTAAGTTAGTTTTGCCACTGTTCCCAAACTCACGTTTAAGTCTAGAGTCTGTTTTAGGGGTTTTGTCACGAAATAGCCAAAGGAGGAGATTGTAAAGTTGTGATTTACAACTATGTGTTTTGTTGGCTTTAATTCCATGCCAAATTTGATTGTAATTTTATTCACTCTTTTGTACCCTGTATATATTGTGGGATTTGATTGTAAGGATTGTGCGATAGAAAGAGAGAGTGTGAAGACTCAAGCTATTGAAGACTAAAGAGATTTTTGCGGGTAGCTCGCAACTTAGCTTCCCGCGAAGTAATGCATGTGCCCTGCACATGACTGGAATGCGAAGAGTCAATACAGATGGAGACAACTGTGTCTTGCGAGTATCTCATGGGTAACGCCTTCCCTCGAGACACCCGTGAGACATTCTGTTTTGTCAGACTGTGCTATCTGATACACACATTCTGTACCCACACTACCCACAAATATTAAGGAGTGCTTCTAAGAGAAAACCCTAGCCAAACACCTTAAGAGTTAGAGATTGTTATACCCATAATCCTCTACACAATAGCTTATGGATTTTCCTCAACTCCTACCTCTCCATTTCCATACTATTGAGAGGTTGATAGCCCAAACACTTACCACACCCTTTCAGAGTGTCAAGTGAGCTTTTGGTGCTGCTGGGAAGTATTGGAAGAAGCCAAGGATGGCAGATGCAATATGGAGCTTGTTGCGGGATTCGGAGAGCTAGACAAGACACGGTTCCGAGAAGTCTTGTTGGAGTAGGAGCTTGGAGGGCTTAGGTACAGTGGGTAGATTAGGCTTGGAGGGTCTCTTGTTAACCCGTGTATCCCAACTGATTGTCTAGTAGATCGATTACCGCTTGGAGGGCAGCGGAGAGGTTTTTCGCCGAGTTCTTTGGTTTCCTCTTCAATAACACATCAGCGTGTTATCTGTGTTTGCATTCTTCTTCCCTACTCTTTTACATTTCATTTTATTGATGTGACTATATGAATATGTGTTAGAGTAGCTTGTTTGTTTATCCACTCGCATTTACACTATTCCGCACTTAGAGTTAAGTTAGTGTAAAATCTATCGAGCCGTAACTTTAATTTGGGGGTCTAAACAGCTCTTGTGTTTTTAACACATTTTCGAGTATTCACAATGCATTCTTCAATCCAAGCATATTTATGTTCTCTTTGTATAGCATACTGAGCTAAAAATATTCCTGCCCTGTTGCTCTGATTTGGAATAATGTGCACTCCCGAGCTCCAATAAAACCTTAGCACACCACCTTCAAGTTTTCAACAATAACGTGATAATGATAAATTTTACGGTCACATTACACATTACGGCCTTTGGTCCATTTGTTTGCACACAACATTACGGTAATATAAAATTATTAAAAATTTCACATTACCATAAATTATGGAAATCTAAGGGGCTGTTTGGATTTTAAAAAATGCTCACTCATCACTCAAATATCATCACTCATCACTCATCACTCCATAACTCATCACTTATCATTGAAAATACCACAACTTCCTAAGGTGGCATGTTTGGCCCTTGTTTCCAACTTTGATAACTCAAAAAATTTTACTTTTTGTGAGACCCATGTATTGACTTAGTGTAGCTTTTACTTTTTTTTTTTTTTTTTTTTCCTTCAACCTCTAATACCCAAACTCACTGAACCCAAATTGCTTTAAAGCACTGTTCATCGCCTCCCTCTTCATCCATTCACCGAACCCAGCACCCAACTGAAAAAAAAAAAAAAAACCATCACCGTGCAAACCACAAATCATCAAACCAATCCACCATAGCAGATCTGGCCATTCACACCACCAACATCTTCAACACCACAACAAATTACACTATAAAAGTTAGAAAGAACTAAAAGAGGGAAAACAAAGAAGAGAAAAGATCATGAGAAGTGAAGAAAGAAAGAAAGAAAAAGAAGAAGAAGAAGAAAAAAATGCAACCAAACCCATAACCAATGTGAAAAGTAAAGAAAAAGAAGGAAAAAAAGAAAAGAAAAGAAAAAAAAGAAGAGAACCCAAGCCCAAAAACCCAGTGAAAAGGAATGGAAAAAAAGAAAAAAGAAAAAAAAATGCAACCAAACCCAAAAACCCAATGTGAAGGAAAAAAAAAAAAAAAAAAAAAGAAAAGAAAAGAAAAAAGGAACCCAAGCCCAGAAAACCAGTGAAAAGGAATGGGAAAAAAAAAAAATGCAACCAAACCCAGACACCCGTGAAAAGGAAAGAAAAGAAGAAGAGAATAGAGAAAGGTGATCGTCCCAAACCCAGCATGAAAGACAAAAAGAAAAAGAAAAAGAAGACGACATGTGTTGGAGAAAGCAAAAGGTTTGGCCGTGGGTCCTATGTATGTGTGTTTATCTATCAAAATGCCATGGAAACTCAGTTTTGATAACTTGAAAACACCTAAAATGTGTTTTTAGTTTCCATAACTCATCATTCAAAAATCAGAGAATTGAGTAATGAAAACAAAAACTAAAAACACATCCAAACAAACTACTTAGCCGTGGGACCCACCATTTTTGAGTTATGGGTGATGGAAAACTACAAATCCAATCAGCTCCTAAGCATCTTATTAAGCAATAGTAATTGGTGGGTTCTAGTAATTAACTCAACTAATAAAGTTTTTGATAGTTGAATAAGAGATTTGACCTACAGTAAAAACTTATTGATGTGTAATCTTATACAGTAATACTTATTTATGGAAATGTGATAGTTTTTTTGATTGACAAAATGATCCATGCCAATAAATGTTAATTACAAATTGTCCTCATTTAAAATTTCAAATCCTAACCTAGCCCCTCTATCTCTAGCAAAAATTTGAAACTCATGCCACAACCACATTGACCTCAAGTTCTGCCACGATTTGCTTCAGGTGTGTCCTCTCTGTTAGATTTGCATTTATTTGCCCAATTGTCTTGCACCAGTTCACCACAATGCCTATGAGATGGTCTCATGAGACCTCTCTTTCACACCATGTGTGGATCCCATTGCTAGTGATCATCAGCCCGTGTAGTTGTTTCAATTCAGTCATGGTTTTACAAATTTCTAATTAACAAATTGAGAATGTAGTCATAGTGTCTCTTCATGTGCTGCTTTGCTGAGCAAAGTGATATCACATATAAGAATGGAAGGTCTTTGGGGTACTTGTCGTAACTAACAGCTAGCTAGTCGAGCTAGCCCTTGAATTTCAATAAGAAACTAGGTAAAACCAAATAGACTAAACCAATAAGCCTATTTTTGGCATGGTTTGTAATGCTTTTAAACAGTTCAAACAAGGTCTACTAACATTTATGTAAGCTAAATCGGCATATAGATTGAAGCACTAAAGGGACATACCAAGCAACATATACGACATATCCAGAAATAATGGAACCCCAAGAAACCACATCTCTCACAATCATCGAACACCGACCTTGCAACCCTGAACGCACCGCTAGCTACCCATATCCTCGAAAGGTCATTATACACGAATTCCAATCAAAACCCACCTTAATAATTGTGGAATGAACCACAACCCCTTCAACCCTTGAAGTATTGAACACAGGCCACAGGTTTTTAAAATAAAAGGGTACGTGAAATTTTCAAGTTCAACCCTAACTCTTTGAAGCTGACTCAGCTGAGAGAAAAACCTCACTGATTCGATTGGAAAATAGGGCTCTTGTTAAATGCTTTGATCATAGTATTCTACGCAAAAGGTGCTGGACGAATGAGTACGGCATCTAATACTAAAAAGAAAAAAATTATTCTGTGCACATGGCATTTGAAGAATTAGCATAACTATGCTAAAAATATCAAGGATACCCGTGTCAAGGTTGCCTGGTTGTCTCATTACTAATCACTCAAAGTTTTTCTTCCTCACTTGCCACAATCACATGTAGGGATTTAACCCGAAATTCCCAACTTGTGAGAAACAAAAAATAGAGAAAACACACGTCAAAGAAAAACAATCATACATACAAAACAATATTTACGTGGTTCGGCAATTTGCTTACGTTCACGGAGTTGCAAGGATTTCATTATTATTAAGGAAAAATACAAAGTGCGGTCATACAGTTTTTCTCACTCTCAAAAACTACAACAATGAAACCCTAATCACCAAAACACGTTTTCTATAGCTTGCGCATAGGATTCATAATAGGCTACAAAACGGGCCAAAATTTTTTGTCGGCCCAAGCCGTAGCGCTCATGGACTAAGCCTCAGAAAATCTTCCATTAAAAACCACGGAATATTATTTGGGTCGGGTCAGGTCATCAACCGGATCAAACACAACTAGGCTCCACAAAACCCAACAAATCTCCCACTTGGAGACTAGTTTAATCACCAACATCAACCGCAATCCTCCAAAAACAATCCCTCATCCCTGCAACTCATCCTCCTGTCCTCAAGCTAGAAGACCAACTGAAGCTACACATAGCTTTAGCTTCTCAATAGTGACACCCTTAGTAAACATGTCTGTCGGGTTCTTAGATCCACAAATCTTCTCAAGTATTACCAGCTTATCTTTAACAAGGTAGCGGATAAAGTGGTATTTTGTCGTATGTGCTTCGACTTTGAATGAAAAGCTAAATTTTTGGCAAGAAAAATTGTACTCTGACTGTCGCTGTGTAGAATACCCATCTCCTGCTTCTTACCCAATTCATTTAAGAAGCCATGTAGCCAAATCATCTCCTTTCCAGCTTCAGTTGCTGCAACATACTCAGTTTCTATAGTAGACAAAGTAACAATCTTTTGTAGATTTGAGACCTATGATATAGCTGTACCAACCAAATTAAATACAAACCCAGTAGTACTCTTTCTACTATCAATATCACCAGCAAAATCAGCATCTACATAACCCTGCAATTTCAAACTTGCACCTGTGAAGCAAAGACATGTCTCTGATGAACCCTTCAGATATCTCATAATCCACTTGACTGCTTCCCAATGCTACTTTCCTAGCCTACTCATGAATCTACTCACAACTCCCACTGCATGTGCAATGTCTGGCTTTGTACACACCATAGCATACATCAAGCTGTCAATAGCTGAGGCATAGGGCACCTTGCTCATAGGGTCACTTTCTTCTTCTGTCTTCAATAACTGTTCTTTGCTTAGTTTGAAATGACTACCCAAGGGTGTGCTCACTAGTTTAGCTTCATTCATGCTGAACTTGCTGAGAACTTTCTTCACATACTTTGATTGTGAGAGTTTCAATGTACCATTAGCCTTGTCTCTAATGATTCTCATACCAAGGATTTGCTTTGCAGCTCCCAAATCCTTCATTGCAAACTGTTTTGAGAATTGCTTCTTTAGATCATTAATCTCCTTAACGCTAGACCCTATAATGAGTATATCATCCACATACAACAGTAAAATGATATAAGAATTGTCAAAGAACTTAACATAGCAATAGTGATTAGTTTCACATCTCTTAAACCTAATTCTATGCATAAAACTGTCAAATTTCTTGTACCACTGTCTTGGAGCTTGTTTTAGGCCATATAAGCTCTTTCTCAGTTTGCAGACTAGATTCTCTTGTCCCTTAACAATGAACCCTTCTAGCTGAATCATGTAAATGTCTTCCTCCAACTCACCATGAAGGAATGCCGTCTTCTCATCTAACTGCTCAAGATGTAAGTTTTTTGCAGCCACCATTCCTAGTATCAGTCTAATGGTTGACATCTTCACAACTGGAGAAAATATCTCTGAGTAGTCAATGCCCTTCTTCTGCTGGAACCCTTTGACAACTAATATAGCCTTGTAACGCTTGTTGCCATCATGCTCATTCTTTATTCTGTATGCCCACTTGTTGTGCAAAGCCTTCTTTCTTGCTGGCAGTTCAGTCAATTCTCATGTCTAATTCCCTAACAAGGAATCCATTTCATCCTTCATGGCTAACTCCCACTTGTTTGAATTTTCATCCTGCAAGGCTTCTTCATAACACTCTGACTCACCACCATCAGTCAATAGGAGATAATTTAGAGTGGGTGAATAATGTTGTGGAGGTCTAATGATCTTGGAAGATCTACGAACTTTAGCTGCAGGTGTACTCTAATCTACTTGTGAATCAACATTCTCCTTATCTTCTTCACCCCTTTTCTGGATAGTACATTCAGTCAATTCATCTAAGTTAACAAACTCAGATTTCTTTTGATTTATCTCTGTAACATCTAATACTACAGTTGACCTGTCCTTATACATAACCTGTTCATTAAATATCACATTTCTACTTCTGATGATTTTCCTGTTTTGTTCATCCCAAAACCTATAGCCAAAATTCTCATCACCATAGCCAATGAAAAAACATATTTTAGACTTTGCATCAAGTTTACTGTGAGCATCATAATCAATATGAATATAAGAAACACAACCAAAAACTTTTAAATGTGAAAACTTTACCTCTTTACCACTCCAAACCTCCTTAAGAAGTCTGAACTCCATGGGAACTGATGGTCCTCGGTTTATTAGGTAAGCTGCAATGCTAACCGCATCAGCCCACAAAGTTTTTGGTAGTCCAACATGCAACCTCATACTCCTAGCACACTCATTGAGAGTTCTGTTCATGCGCTCAGCCACACCATTCTGCTGTGGTGTCCCAGGAATGGTCTTCTCCATCCTAATTCCTTGTGCAGCACAATACTCACTGAACCCTCCATCTATGTACTCTCTTCCATAATCTGACCCCAAACATTTTACTTTCAAACCTATTTTTGTCTCAACCATGGCCTTCCATTTCTTAAAAGTTTCAAATACATTAGATTTATTTTTCAGAAAATAAACTCATACCTTTCTACTTGAGTCATCAATGAAAGTAATGTAGTACCTTGAACCTCCAAGAGATGCAACCGGAGAAGGACCCTACAAATCAGTGTGTACTAACTCCGATTTTCAGCCTTTGGTGTCCTGCCAATTTTCAAGAAGCTCACCCTTTTTTTCTTTCCTAAGATGCAGTCTTCATACATGTCAAAATCAATGGACTTCAATTCTAGTAGTTTCCCTTTTGACAGCAGTATCTTCATCCATTTCTCACTCATGTGACCAAGTCTACGGTGCCATAGGCTTGTATCAATACTTGCTTTAGCAAGTGCAATTGTGTCTCTTGGACTTGAGGTCATATATAGAGTACCAATTTTCTTTTTACGAGCCAATACTCTAGCTCCCTTTGTAGCTTTCCAAGTACCACCAACAAATAGTATTGCATGCCCTTCATCATAAGTTGTCCAACCGAAATCAGATTCCTCCTCGGGTTAGGAATATGTTGAACCTTCTCCAGTAACCAAACAGACCCATTGGACAATAATATACAGACGTCTCCCATACCCACAACATCTCAGGCTGTACCATCAGCCAAATACACCTTACCAAAATCACCTGTAGCATAGTTTTGTATGATTTCTCGGTGTGAAGTGGTATGAAACGAAGTTCCTGAGTCCAAAACCCAATCATCAAGTGGACTGTCTACTGTAAGAAGTAATGCATCCTACACCTCTTCTATTACAGCATTAGTAGAATCATCTTCATTCTTCTTCTTAGGACTTTTGCATTGCCTCCTAAAGTGACCTGTTTTCCCACAGTTCTAGCATTGTACTTGTTGGCATGATCTAGATTTACTTTTGTTCCGATTAGAATTTCTAGATTTTGATTTGCCCTGATTAGAATTTCTATCATTACCTCTGCCTTTTGTCTCAAGGTTTAGGGCATAACCAGATCCTGAGGTTTCACCTGCATCTCTTCTACAAATCTCTTCAACTAGAATTAAATCTCGTATGTCATTGTACTTCAGCTTTTCTTTTCCTGTAGAATTGCTTACTGTCATCCTCATTACCTCCTAACTGTTTGGCAAAGAAGCCAAAACGATTAGTGCATGGATCTCATCATCAAAATCAATTTTTACAGACAACAATTGATTTGTGATAGTGTTAAATTCGTTCAGATGTTGTGCTACTGATGCATTCTCTACCATCTTCAAATTGATAAATTTCTTCATCAGATGCACCTTGTTGTTTGCTGACAGCTTTTCATGCATACCAGACAAAGCCTTTATCAGATTTGTTGTGGTCTTCTCCTTTACAACATTGTGTGCAACAGACCTAGACAGAGTTAACCTGATAACTCCCAATACCTGTCTGTCAAGAAGAGCCCATTCCTCAGCCTTCATAGTCTCAGGTTTTCCCCCTAAAAGCGGTAGATGCAACTTCTTCCCATAAAGATAATCCTCGATTTGCATCCTCCAAAATCCAAAGTCTATGCCATCGAACTTTTCTATTCTAGACACCTTTCCTGCTTCCTCTGCCATTACTCCCACTTAAACCTAACCTTAGGCTCTGATACCAATTGTAGGGAATTAACCCAAAATTTCCAACCTGTGAGAAACAAAAAATAGAGAAAACACACGCCAAAGAAAAACAATCACACGCACAAGACAATATTTACGTGATTCGGCAATCTGCTTACGTCTACGGAGTTGCAGAGATTTCACTATTATCAGGGAAAAATACAAAGTGTGGCCATACCACGCAATATTATTCAGATAGGGTCAGGTCGTCAACCGGACCAAACATAACTAGGCTCCACAAAACCCAACATCACAACCCCCATACTTGATTTCAAACTATGTGAGCCTACAATAAAGGAATTGATTGACTGTTTCAAATGAATTGGGCGAGTCTGAAAGACCCTGAAGCTTGGTTGTCCAAGTATTTGATTCTTTAGAAGTCCAAGTTTTTCTATGTATGTACTTATTCGGCCGTGAGACCTTAACTTAAATTTTCAGTTATATCTTTGTTTATTGCTATTTTCTAGTAAAATAAAAAATAAAAAAGTTAATACTATATTTAACTAAACTTAACCTTCACGAGTAAAGATAAATTCACTTAAAATCAAATTAATAAAAGATCTCTTCATATCAATTGCATATATAGAGCGTAAAACGAAAAAAAAAAAAAAATCAAATTTATTTATTTTAAATGTGACATGTGTAAAGAAGTTTAAAGGCAAGTGAGAATAGTGGTTTGATTATGACTTATTACGAAGAGATGCTTTTTAAGATTGAAAGGAAGTATATGTGTCCATGATTTTATGATGACCAATTGCAAGAGCCAATTTTTGAATGAGAAAATGAGATTTGATTGAGAGATGGAATTAATTAAAAATTTCTTAAGTTAGAGATGAGAGTAAAAAAAAAGTCTATGGATATCTTTTATAATTAGTTAAACATAGATCAACATCATTATCATAATTTACTATTATTATTATTATTATCAAGTCAGGGTATAATGAAGTACAGAAATAGATTTGATTTAAGATTATTATATTTGTATTACACTATAAGATCAAATTTATGAGGCCTTTTATTAATTTGGGCAATTTAGGCCCAAAAAAAGGTTGCTCCTCCTGAGTTTGTGGTCTTGTGGGACTTGATTCTTTTTGATGATTTGTTGGGCTAGAAAACCCAATACCATAGAGTGTAGTCCATTCATCACATTCGGCATGGGGTTCCAATGGCATGTCCAATTTGCAGGATTGGGCTTTAGAGCCAAGTTCGTGAAGGCCCAAAAAAAAGATGTATCGAACAAGAATGCTTCAATGGAGGCATAAAATTTTTGGGCAAATTTTAACGTATGTTAATTGTTAATATCAAATAGGGTCGGTTAAAGGGTGACTTAAAAAAGAGCTTAACACTATTTTTATGAAAAATATAAAATGTAATAAAAAACTTAGTATTTTTTCTTTTCTTATAATTTTTTTTTTTAAATTATTTCCTAAACTAATGTTTTAAGATATCTGTTAAATTTTTCCTATCAAAATATGCACGTAGAGCTGCAAACTATAAATCAAAACCCCAATTCTCTTTGAAATTTTATTAATTATTATTTTTAATGAATCAGAGAATAAATTCAATACCAAAGAAATAAGAACACACAGTTTTCTACGTCCCTGGAGTGGTGCATATCAGCAGCACCATAGAAACCAAGCAGGGAATATTTATTTATCGTTTAGTACATAAACTGCAAATATTTAATCATTTACCAACAATCAGATTTGTGCGGATACGGCTCTCAACCCAAGACTCTCTCAAGCCAAGATGGGCCATCAATAACCAAACAAAAGTAAGAAGCTCACCACCTCTACTTAGTTGTTGGACATGGCCATTTCCTCTGCTACGACTCGCAGCATATGACAACAATTCCACCCAAACTTTGCTCGTTACCTCCCATTTCTGTGTGCCCAATTTTTTCAGCTCTTTTGCCAATGTTCTTGCATCATGAATGGTCAATTAGTGTGTAAAACACCTATGAACGTTCAGACTTCCAATTCATAAATAATCAACACAAGTTTATAATTAAACAATATATGTGCCAAATATGAAAATAAGTTAAAACAGAATTGGTAAAACAATTTAAACCGAAATTAATCACAACCCTAGCAGTAATTAAAAGGCAAAGATTAAGGGAAGAGAGATGCAAACACAAAGACAACACAGTGATGTGTTATTAAAGAGGAAACCGAAGTTCTCGACAAAAAACCTCTCCGCCGCCCTCCAAGCAGTCAATAATTCACTAGAGAATAAAGTTGGGATACATGAATAGCAGAAGACCCTTCAAACCCAATCTACCAAGTGCACCTAATCTCTCCAAGCTTCTTGCTTCAATAGGGTTACGCCGAACCTTGTCTTCTTTAGCTTACCGGATCCCGTAATTGTCCATTGTATCAACCAAAATTAATTGGTCCCTTTTGAACTGCTTCCCAAGTACCAAAAAGCCTTCTCACAGATATGAGTATAGTGAGATAAAGATTTGGCTAATGTACCTCTCAATGATATATCAATGGAGAGGTTGAAAGTAGAGGAATTTGGAGAATCAAAGGATGAAGATTGTGGATGAGACAATCTTGTTTTTCTCTAGGGTTTCTTTCTCAAAATTCTCTCTGGAAGCTTTCTATATTTCATGGGTATTAGGGTATTTATAGTAGGGTGTATGAGGAATATGAAAAGTCAGTTACAACCAAATAGGGCATTCTGGCAACTCGAGTTTGCGACTAGAACGAATCGTGAGTTTGAGTCACGAGCTAACTGTCTGGCTAGACTGGAGGTTTTGTCCTGTAGTGCAACAACTGGCATGACCCTTCAGTTCCCCTTGCATGCTTTACACGTGTGCCATCTTTGGCGACTCGCCAGTCGCAAGCCAGTCGTGAGGCTCTTCTTGAGTGCACACTCTTAAACTTTTCTTCACACTCTCTCACACACTACCCTTACATGATTCCCACCTATATACAGGGTTTCTAAATACTGAATTACAAGTTGTTAAATATTAGCATTGATACACCATGTTGAATATGCTTGTATGGATGCGGAAGCGAAAGCATAAAGTATAGAATACAGTAACACACGAGAATTACGTGGTTCAGCCTAACGGCCTACATCCACGGAGGAAACCCTAAAGGGCTACATCAATAATATATTAGAGTGTAGTACAAATCCTGTATTACAATGAATTATAACATGTGTATATATAGTAGACTAAACTCTAGACTAATAGACTTCTAGTACAAGTAGGAGACTTGACTTGTACACAAAGTAGAATTAGGCTTGGGCCTATGCTAATGGGCTAATATATCTCTAACACCCCCTCTCAAACTCAAGATGGAAGCTTGATGAAATCTTGAGATTTGATAAGGTTGAGAAGATCTCTTGAATGATGGCTCTGTGACGGTAGTTTGAGGAAGGCAATGGTCTTGCAGTGTTGATGCCACTTCTAACGGTGGCATGACTATACCGGAGAGTTTTAACGGCAGCAGTAGGAAGCCAAAGAAGATGTACGCAGCGAAAAAAAAAACACTGAGGAAGACAAAGATTGCTCTTAAATATACCACAAGGACAGAAAATCATGGCCACAGGAAGATTGCTCTGATACCATGTTAAATATTAGCATTGATACACCATGTTGAATATGCTTGTATGGATGCGGAAGCGAAAGCATAAAGTATAGAATACAGTAACACACGAGAATTACGTGGTTCAGCCTAACGGCCTACATCCACGGAGGAAACCCTAAAGGGCTACATCAATAATATATTAGAGTGTAGTACAAATTCTGTGTTACAATGAATTATAACATGTGTATATATAGTAGACTAAACTCTAGACTAATAGACTTCTAGTACAAGTAGGAGACTTGACTTGTACACAAAGTAGAATTAGGCTTGGGCCTATGCTAATGGGCTAATATATCTCTAACACAAGTAAATTTGGCACGGAATAAAGTCAACAAAATGATTGAATAAATTCAATCTTACACATCAAACAGTGCAGACTTAGATATATTTCCCTTCACATGAGCAGGTTTGAAACGTGTCTACATCAAGAATTCTTTGATAGTCCATTCTTAATTGTCCCGGTCTGCGTCGTTGGCTAAAGGATCTTTGTGCTTCGGCCAAGGTATCCATGAACCTTTGTTTCGCAATGCCTGACACTTTTGATATCAAACTTGGCTGTTGATATAAAAGATACATCATGTAATCTGAGAGGCACTTACTCAACTCACGAGCATTAATTACAATAGTCACAATCCAAAATTATGTGACTGTTCATCAGTGTTGTAGCAGAGCTCAGTAGCAATGTGCCATAATACAAGGCTTTCATCATAAGCAACATCCTTGACATAAGACATTAATTCACTGTAGTTGAAGTCACAATCCTCGAGAACCCATTCACCTCTAGCTGAGCTTATTCTCTTGGCTTCTTCTGGATCATCCACATATCTAGATTTCTCTAACAGCACGTCCAAGATAAATTGCCATAAGTTCCGAGTCAACGGTTGAACAGTCACATAACACATCTGAATAATGTCAATTTTCATCTGTTCTATAAATCCTTAATGTGCATATATTTAAGTACCTTTGTGATCATAATTTTGAACTCACTTTCTGAACCACTTTCTTGGCAACAAAACTCTATAAAGTTGAATTGTGAGAGAGATTCAGACCACCTTTTAGATATTATCGGTGTACTTGTAATTTCCTCCCTCCTGTGATCTGATTACATCCATCTTGACTTCTTCAGGTGAAGTAATATCGCCTAGGTTCGAATAACATATCTCGTAGACTAAAAACAGGAAGCAATAGTCCAGTCAGAGAACATCCATAGGAGGTGAATAACCATATCCAGGCCTAAGACACCAAAGAACAAGGTGTAGGTCGGTCTCACATCGAAGCTGTTGCACCATGCTTGTCTTCTTTAAGGAAAAGTGACAAGGCCGCAACAACTACCCAAAGGATATACACCGAACCAATTGTCCTAATTTGGAATTTGCCACCACCATCTTGGCATGGAGAAGATCGTAAAATAAGTTGAGTTCGATCTCTAATATTCTCAACGTATCTTTTGGATCTCTTATGGAAACATGAGATTGACAATCAATCCTTTATACATATTTGCAAACCTATGAACATACCGCAGATGTTCCATGTCAGTCAAAAAGCCCTCTTTGACATAAGTGAGCTAGTCCTGGGATTTCTTCTCATCGGAAAGTACAAATTGTACAGGAACATTGCTCGCTTCATAGTGCGAGTATGTTCTCATTAATCTCTCATAGTTGGGCTCCGGATTCGGTTCTTTAAGTACGGATGTTCCAAAGCTATCCGAACTTGCAAGATACAACGTAATCGTCCTCTCAGAATACTTGATGGTTCCAGCAAGCAGCAAAAGAAGTGTTGGGATCCATAGTTTGTTTTGATGAACTGATTGAAAGAACACAAAACCAGTGGTGGAGACTTGGAGAATGAGCCAAATCAAGTGCCTAAGCCACAACTCATTATCCTGCACAGCGAAAGAAGTTATTCCGTCCTGCCCACCAACCATTAATAATAGGAAAGGTGCCCATAACACCAGAAGAAAACCAGTATTGTCCACTTTGTCAGGCCCAAAATTATATTTCTCTTCACTGTCAAAGCCTAGTCCAACAGCGAAGCTAGTAGCCCAGTCAGCAAGACGGTAAGCTGTCCAGATTGTTTGTGTATATCATTTTTTTTTTTTTTTTTTTTTTTTTACAAGATAGAATTCTACTCTAGCATAATCTAAGTGTATAAGTGTATGAATCTCCCTTCTAAAGACTTGAATCCCGGCCCTTACCCCCCCCCCCCACACCCCACACTCCACAAGTATTTATACTTGTGGTGTGACCATCGTACCAAGTTTGTGCAATCTAAAGAATTGAGAATATTTTTTTAGATATGCAAATGCAAAGTTCGTCAATGCATTTTTATTTATTATTATCTAACATGTAAAAGGGAAAGTTGAGAAAATATTCAATTTACAAAACTTTAAAGTATCTCACATTATGCCAAATGGCGTAACTTAAATTGAAAGAATATTTAAATTTTGCACAAATTTATGGTCCTACAACTAAAATCTTCTATTTTATTACTTAAGTATTTACACAAGTATTTATACTTGTGGTGTGACCATCGTACCAAGTTTGTGCAGTCTAAAGAATTGAGAATATTTTTTTAGATATGCAAATGCAAAGTTCGTCAATGCATTTTTATTTATTATTATCTAACATGTAAAAGGGAAAGTTGAGAAAATATTCAATTTACAAAACTTTAAAGTATCTCACATTATGCCAAATGGCGTAACTTAAATTGAAAGAATATTTAAATTTTGCACAAATTTATGGTCCTACAACTAAAATCTTCTATTTTATTACTTAAGTAAAATTTATTAAACTAATCTAATCTAATATATATTCTAAAATGTATTAAATTAATCTAATCTAATATATTTTCTATTGTTTAATTTCAATTTTATTAATGAAATTTTATTCTATACAATTATCTTATGTCATTAAATTTTTTTTCCATAAATTCGTGTAATTATGTTATTCTTATTTTTCATCCCTATTTTATTTAAGTTTTTCTAGCAATATTATTGGCATTTTCAAGATTAATTGAAAGATATAAAATAATTCAAGTTTATATTGTGCTATGTTATTTTGAAGATAACAATATAATCATCAATAATTTATAGGAGTAAGTCAGATATAAAAATTTCATATTGGTACAAACCTTATCAAACCAAACTTGAGCATCAATACGTTCTTAGGCATTTAGATTCCAAAAAATAATATTCCCAAGAATCTAAATTCTAGATAGCTTAGTGATTCCCTTCCAAATGTCCTAATAGGATAACAAAAACAAAATTTATACTACTTGATAACTCTTTATCTCAATAATATTTTGTTAAACCCACTATTTAATCAAATGTTTTCCTCTTTATTTTATTTTATATTCCAATAGTTACAATAGAGTAAGGAGAATTTAATCCTAAATATCTCAATTGAAAATGAGAAGTACCAATTGAAGTACACGGTTTTTTGCACAATTTTTTCATGTAATTAACTATTATGCTCACCAAATATTAAGTTGATTGTGCATTAAAAACTCTCTTATCTATAAGTGCTAAAACAAACAGTTTTTTTTTTTTTTTTTTTTTTTTTTTTTTTTTTTTTTTAATTCTTAAGTATGCTAAACTCTCTAAAAAAAAATATGCTAAAAAAATAAGCTTATAGATTTAATTGTAAAAAACATTAGAGCAGACGTCATATTTTGAACTCTCTAAAAGATATAGTAAACAAGATTATTATATGAAACATTTCGCCCTATAGTAAACAATAAGTTGTAGACATTCACTCAATTATATAGAAACATAATAAATTCTAATTGAGGTTTTAATATTTTCTAATTTTAGATTCTTGAACTTATGTGTAAAGACTACACTTGTTGCAAAAAAAGAGTGTAAGTGGAAGGACACTTAACATGAAATTAGAAGGATACTTGACACCAAATTTAAGTGCAGTTATTGTATAATTTCAATTTTATTTTATTATTATTTTTTATGTTCTTCCACTTTAATATATTATATAGAGATAGAATTATTGTCAAATCTAGTTGCGTAAGAGTTACCTATTAATTAACCCAAAAAAAAAAAAAAAATGGTTTGACAAAATAATGATTTAATAAAAAAAAAAGTAATTAAGTGGTATAATTTTTATTATGGTCCAATAATATAACTCGAACCAAACTGTTTGAAAATCATGAAAATATATTGTTAACTCAAGTGTGAATTTTGTTTATTACCTTTAACTCAAGAGACATCTTCTCACCAAGAGTCTTGTAGCTTAATGGAAAAGTCTATTCCTTTCACTAAGAGAATTAGAGTTTGAAGCCCCTTTCTTTCATTATTGTAACTATCGAATCATCAAAAATAAAAATATAGAATCTCCTTTCCTTGGAAGAACAAGGTAGGGGGTTGCACCTTAAAAATAAAAGCCAAAGGGTAATACCATGAGTTTAAAACTCACTAGTTGAGTGTAATTATCAATTAAAAAATTCAAATGCAAGTTAACAACTAAATAACCCCAATAGTAATGCATTTACATCTATATCACAATGTTGTGGAAGCAATAATCAATACTTACAGGTACAAGAATCCAATGCATTCTTCAAAACATCTCAAGGGAGTTTCTAAGTTAGCTTTGATTAGTTTCTCAATTAATCTTGGAGCTCATCTATACCTTCTACTCTATATAAAACTACTAGAGGAAATGTCACCTTTCTTGATAAAAAAAAAAATGCTCCATTATTTCATCAAATTATGGTTATAACATTGTACATGCAAAAATATCTTCTCAAACAAAAAATAAAAAGGAAAAGAAAAAGATAAGAAAGTGGAAAGGTATACTAGAAGATGTCAGTTGAGCTATAAGGATCTTGGCTAACTTATATTATCTTAGATGAAGTGGAATTTTAAAATTCTTGAAACTTAGATAATATGATTTTAATGAGTAAGTCACTTGATATTTTGGTCATAGAGTTACATATTTTAAGGTATACTATCTTAATAATTAATAAGATTGTATCTTGTTATTGCAAAAGGAAGATAGCCATTTAGGGCACCCTCAACTTTTAGTGTTGTAAATAGCGGAAGCTCAACTATCAAGATCGATTGTTCAAACTATTATGGGCTTAAGAAAAATCTCCAAATAAATAATAAGATCGAAGAGAACTTGAGAAATAGATAATCATAGACAAAACAGAACATTAGAGATTTGAGTGGTTTAGCAATAACCTACATCCATAGGTAATAAATTGATGATTTCACTAACAAATTGATGGTATATGGAGGTACTCTCACATAAGCTGAGCCCAATACACCTAATAGGCTCTCCCTCACAAATAAAAGTTTAGGGACTCTACCTAAAACAAAGAGAAATTTTCTCTAATGCACAACACCCTCCAAGAGATTTCTTTCTAACAAATACCAGAGAACCATTGATTCACAAATACCAAATTGTGCAACCAAGTTGCACACCACACATAGGGGCTCTCTTAAACTAATCCAAAGATTCTCCAAGTGTGAGAGGACTTACGGGCCAAAGCCACCAAGCCTTTTGTGGTATGGCTTATTTGTAAGACTTTAATACTTATCCTCTGTCGTAGCATTTTCATATTAAATAATTAAAATAAATATTTGCAATTTAAATGCAAAGTTGTGGGAATTAATATGGAAGATAAGTAATTAATCAAATGTGTAATCTCACATTGATAAAAAGAGAGAATCTTTTATTGTTTATAAATGTGGTGATTAACGAGCTGAATAATCATTGATCATTAATTTATTTAACAACTTGTAAAAGAGATATTAATAAAACCTATACAAAAATAAGATGGGTCATATTAATGGATGTCTTTATCAACAATATTGATTGTTTTATTATTTTCCCAATAAAAAGTTGGCATTGATTAACATTCCCAAATAGCATTAGCAATTTTTCTTCTAGAAAAAGAACATTTTTTTTAACTCAAAAATATTTTTTTTGAAATTGAATAAATAATATTTGATTGATATTTAAATTATTTATAAGAGAAAAAAAAATCTACAAAAATTTATCGCATTGAAACAATCTTTTGTAATTGTTATTGCGGTTCACCGGTGAACAGTAAAAGTACACAGTAATCTACGACATGACCTATTTACGTACTCAATGCTGCTTGTAGGGGGATTGGAGTGTGTACTATCCTTTCTTTACTATATTCTTCTAGCTTTATCTTTTAATTTATAGCTTTCCAAATGTGTCTTGTGTAACCCACCACCATATTAATAAAGACCATAAAAAAGGGAGATTGTTGTGATCACTTTTCTTATGTGAATCTTTATTTCATACTCAAAATTTGCTTTCATAAATAAACACCGGGTAAGAAAGAAAAAAGAATTTAGAATCTATATAATCATCGGGAGACTTTGGATAACGCTAGTATTTATGGTCTGTTTGAGTCGTGCATGAGTATTTACCAAAGGGATGCAAACATTTATAGGGGCGCTTGTGAGTAGTGGAGCTGGGTGACGAATACCCTACATTTGAAGAAAAAAACCTTGTAGGACCTGAAGAAAATCGCCGGCCTTCCTATTTACGGCCAAGTTTACGATGAGTATACTCCTTGGAATGAAGAGTTGTACGGCTTCAACAAGATTTTGAAAGAGAAGTACCATTCGGAGTGTGCCAGTAACTCTTTGCAAAGTACCAACGCTTGGCGCTTCGTAATCAATATACAGAAGTGGACAATCACGTATGGGTGAACCATTTCTCCAAGGGTGAAATTGAGAGACAGGCCCCACATGGGAGAAGGAAGGCTCGACCAAAAAGAATGGGATTTTCCTGTCCTTTTTCGCTTTTGAATGACTGAACCTTGTTGGGACTCCTACGGTCTTTGTAAGGGAGTGGAGCGAAGGGGGTTTTTAGCAAGTGGAGGCAACGCTAAAGGTTGTCTAAGGTACCCGAGCGTAACAGTTTGTTGAGCTAAGGGCAAGGAGCAAAAACCATTCCATTCTTTGTGAAATTAAGGAGAGCAGCCAGCCCTTTTTTATTATATTAATTATTAGCGGGTAGGTTACACTTTTTCCTCCATAAAAGGTTTGAAGAGATTAGCTACATTGCTTCAAATAAAGCGCAGTGAACAGCATCCCTGATCCTTTACACAGTCACAGCACTTGTTTGGTAAACAGGTGAATTGCAATACAGTGTTCCTTGGTTACCTGGATGAGAAGAGTCACCTTAAAGAGGTGGCTCTTCAACACCTGAGAATCTTCTAAAATTCTCTGCCACCGTATGGGCCTCAAATTAACACATAAGTTAAATAATGGTTTCATTGCTCGTTTGATCTTCGAACTAGCAGTGACCGCCACCAAGGCTAAATCACTATGCTTTAGGCATTGAGTCCTATCACACTCTTATAAATCTATTATTGAAATGTGTGAGGGAGAGCTCATTGCCTTCCCCTATTGGGTTGGGCGAGGTTCTCATCGCACTCCTGAGGCTAGACTATTCTAATCTGGACCCCAGGAAACCACTGTGTGATCTGCCTTACAAGGACTCGATTCTATGTCCAAACATCACATGCTAGTAGATGTAGTCACCATCATAGGTACTCAAGATATTGTGTTTGGAGAGGTGGATAGATAGGACTACTAGTTGCTCAATCAGGACCCTAGCTTTATTGCGAGCCAAAAACCTTGATGGATTCCTCTTCCTTTTCTATCCTCACTACTAGAGATGAACGAATTCCATACACCCGAAATTTAGATCGAAGAATTTTCTCTGTTGTTGGTGTTGGAATTTCATGAACGCGGAGCCAAAACGAGAACGAGTTCAGTTGAACAGCGTATATAGTAAATAGAAGTGGAAGAGTGTTTCGTTTAGAGTCGTTTAAAACGAAACGAGCCACCACAGCTGTATGATGCGCAAAGATTGGATTTATTTTACTTTTTCTTTGCTTTGGTCGAGAATAGGTCCTCCTTCCATATAGAATGGACTCCTTCTTCATGTCCTGTCTTTCATGAATGTGAATTCAGCGAACAGCAATGCTGTTTTTGCTTCTCCTGAAGACCCTTGATCAATAGTAAGGCATGGTAAAAAAAAAGAGTGGGTTTTAGTAGACAGTCTGTGTACTAAAACCCACTCTTTTTCAATTTGCAAGCAATCAAGTATCTGTGCAAATTAAGATTTGTTGTCCGGTAAAGTATTCTTTACTTGGCATTTGGAGTTCTTGCCTAACTTTAGCTTTAGGTGCTTAATTAAGTACTAGATTGCGAGTTATTTATGCATTTATTTTCTCTTCAATTTGCAAGAGAAACTACTATTTGTCTTATTCTTTCATTACTTTGCCATGCATGATATATCGCTTTTACTTTTTCTTCAATTTGCGAGACAAATTAGTGAATGAAGTTGTCTATGAATAGGTCGGATTTGATTTGGGAAAAAAGACAAGTTCAAGCTCAAGTTTCACCCCTAAACGATATCTAATGTCTCTTCAATTTAATCCCTTGTTTCAATTGCCAAATTAAAAAATATATATATATTGTCAAATTAGTCTCTCAATATATGAAATTCAGTAAAATTGGTTTTTCTAACCCAAATCTACTAGCAAATGTAGTCATTTAATTGTCAACAAGATTTTTAATTTCTTTCTATATAATATAAAGATATTACCATGCTGAAATCTCTCCAATATAAGTCAAAAATAATTATATATACCTACACATATGTGCTACAAACTACAAATCATACACCTCCAAAAAATATGCATTTGAAATTGAAATATTTGATATTTCCAACTGAGATACAAACCATCACTAACAAATTCATTTCAAAAAGAAAACAAAATCTAACACATCTAAGACCTACAATCTCTAAAAGCTAGGGCCCCCTACTAGAGAGAAAAATATGTGAGTCAATAAATTTTTTTCAATGTGATCGAGTTGTTGTTTTCCTCAAATTTCAAGAAGGTCAAAAAATTGAGTGATGCTAAAACTACTATAAATTTTTTTATATTGTTCTTAGAAAATATATAGGTCTTAGAAATAGTTGTGTTGCCAATCACAAAAAATAATTCAAATACTTATTTATTATTTTATTAAAGTGTCATTATTCACATTCATTTTCACATCAATTTGTACTTTTTTTTTTTAATAAATTTTTCATTTAAAAAAATCCAAATAAATCACCAATTGTGAATGAATAATTTAAAAACTTCTACAAATTTTACTGTAAAAAACTTACTTATGTGCCAAGAATATGAGATATATGATTATTACATGACTTATTATTATATATACATTTAAGACCTAAATTATGAGGCCTTCTATTCATTTTTGGGCAATTTAGGCCGGGAAAAAATAATGTTGGCCGGCCTGAGTTTGTAGACTTGTGTGGTTTTAATGATTTAATCTATTTGATGATTCGTTGGGCTAGAAAACCCAAAACCATGAAGTAGTGTAGCTCTTTGATCCCATTGGGCTTGGGGTTCCAATGCACCTCCCATTTGCAGGATTGGGCTTCAAGGATATCCATGAAGTCATCATTTTCGGGGACCACTGTAATCGAAGCCGTGCGCTCAATGTACTTGATGGTTCCAGCAAGGGAAGGAGGAGTAGTGTTGGGATACATAGTCTGTTTCGATGGAGCAATTGAATAAACACAGGGCACAACATAGTCTGTTTCGATGGAGCAATGTGACGACATACGTTATACTGTATTGCCAGGTCCAGACTGTCCAAGTATACTATATTTCTCTTCATAAGAACAGCATGGAACTAGAGCCTTTAAATTCTAAGAGCACGCATGGTAATTACATAGAAATAGGAATATAAGATACTATGATGTAATATTTATTACTATTTATTTGTTTGGTAACAACACAATAATTAAACTTTGAAAATAATGAAATGAAAGCATTTTAGGACTAAGTTTAACTACAAAATTGGTTATAGCCTAAAACTACAACAACATAACTCAATAAAATAAACATTTCTACATAGTTTGAATATCCAACTATTGAATAGCATATTCTTTACGCTCTCAATACACATGTCAAATTTTATGTCAATTAGATATTCTTTACTATATGATCTATAAGTTTATATTTTCTACATAATTTTAAATTACAAAAATTTACAATTTATACAATTTATGAATGAAATAGTTATTAATCTTTAATTTTTTAGAAATTTTGCAATCATAGAGGATATAACGCTTTGTTTGTTTCGGCATTAACTTTTTTGGAAAATGATTCATTTTTCAAAGCGTATTTTATGGAAAACTATCTTATTTTCTGGTGTTTGGTAACAACCTTGAAAATGGCCTAGAGAATGTTTTCGATCTAGTGTTTGGTATTCACAGTTTTTATAACATTTCTTGTATAATTTAAAACATGTATAATATGTGTATTGTGTAAACCCACCTATTGTAATCAATATAAATAAATAATTAAAAAAAAAACCAAGAATGAATTTAGTTTTCAAACTAAAATTTTGACAACGAATACAATCAAAATTAGCTATTCAATTTTCATGATTTCAAATACTCATCTTGCTCATGTATATAAACAGTAACGTACATAATATATATAGATATAAATCATACTTCTCATAATTCAAAATAACCATTATAACCTTAAGTTCCATTTTAAATAGTTCAAAATGTCACACAGGCCAAATAGTTTTACAGGCAAACTAATTCAATACGAATAGTTTGATAAATATACCGAAAATTGTTATAGAACTGTTGATCAATTTGTGAGGAAAAAAAAAAAAAAAAACCTTATTAAAGAACGGTGTTATAAAGGGTAGAAGAAATAGGGATAAAAAAGAGAAGAGAGGCAGATAGAGAGAGAAATCTGTGGGAAGAGAAAAGGCCAGAGGGGGAGATAGTGAGAGTGTGAAAAGAGAAAAAAAATAAAGGGAGGAGAAGAAGTGAGAGAATTTATTGTGAGAAAGACTGAATGAGCGAAAGAAAATATTTTTTCCTAGGTCAGAAGAAGATAATATTTATAGGAGCTACGCACTATGTGAGAGAGAGATTGTTTTCCAATTTTTTTTTTTTTTTTTTTTTTTTTTTTGGAAAACAACCTATAGAAAATAAGTCTTATTTTTATAAGAGTTTTCCGTTGACCAATTTTTTTTTTTTTTTTTTTTTTTTTTTTTATTTTTATTTTATGCTATCGAACATTGGAAAATGTGGAAAACTATCTTTATAGAAGGTTGTCTAGTGAAACAAATAGAGCGTAAGAAGAAGATATAATCCAATGATAGATTTATCAAAATTCATCTCCAATAAAAAGATATTGAGTAAAATTATAACTTAAGGCTATAATCAATTTTGTAACTAAACTTTGTCCAGCATTTTAAATCAAACCTAAGATATATTTTAGGAAATATCTTACTCATATAATTATATTTCCTAAAAAATAATATTTTTTAGGGATAATTACAGCAAACCCACCTGAGGTTTGGCCCGTTTGCGCTTTGCCTACCCGTGGTTCAAAACTTATCACTTTGCCCACCTGAACTTCAATCCGTTACCCATCCGTTACCCACCTCTCCCTTTGCGGTTAGAAAAACATATTTTTAAGGAAAAACAAACATAACAAAGATAAAAAAGTTAGGGTTTTTTATTACTTAAGAAATTCTATGAGAACAAATTTTCTCAATGTAAAATGAATTTTAACCAATCTCCATGTTAAACAAAAGATATATCGAAGCAAATAACAACAAAAACAACAAGGACAAGGACAACATTGTCAAAATTGGCCTGGTTTCTTCCCCAACCTAGTTTCTCAATCCCATAATCTTCACCATCACTCCTAGAACTAGAAGTCAAACTTGAATTCAAATTCAAATTCAAATCCACACCACTTTCCCCAAACCCCACTTCCTTCCAATCCTATCCAACAACCCACACCCTTAATGGCGCAATCAGCCTCTCCTCCACACTCCAATGCCAACAATCTCCACTTCCCTTACACCCTTTTCTCTCAAATTCAGAACATTGATGTGAAAACCAATCTGGGATGGATTTTCCTGTACATCGTAACAATGTTACTGTCATCGAACGGAAGATAACCTGCGAGAAACACAAAGAGAATAACCCCACAAGACCACGCGTCGGCTTTCGACCCATCGTAGCCGCGTCGCTGACAGACAACCTCGGGAGTCGTATAAGCCAGGGTCCTACAAGCCATATGAAGCAAGCCATTTTTGAGCTGTTCGGGCAAAGCCGAGAGACCGAAGTCGGAGACTTTGAGGTTTCCGTCTTTGTCCAACAGGATATTCTGCGGCTTCACATCGCGGTGAGCGACGCCGTTTTTGTGACAGAAGCTTAGAGTCGAGACAAGCTGGTGAAAGTATCGGCGCGCGGCTGGCTCGGCGAGTTTGCCTCGGCAGGAGATTTTGGAGAAGAGCTCGCCACTAATGGCGAGTTCGACCACGAGATAGATCTTGGTCTTCGTGGCCATGACTTCGTGGATTTTAAGGATGTTTGGATGGTCGTGGAGTCGTTTCATGGCTAACACCTCTTGGATTATCCGAGGTTCCATTGCGGCGTCAACGGTTTTCGACTTGTCGATGATTTTGACGGCCACAGAGGTGTCGTCCTTTAGGGACTGGGCTTGGTAGACCTTGGCAAAGCTGCCACGGCCCAGTAATTTTCCTAGTTTGTATTTGCCAAGAAGAGTGGTGGATGGTGGTGGTGGCGGCGACGGTGGTGGGATCCCTTCCATCGTGGTGGGTGGAGGGAGAGTGGGGGAGTTTTAACTTTTAAGAGGTAGTGGAAAAAGGCAAAAGAGTAGGCCACAATGCACATCAATGCTTGAGAAGTTCTTAAGCAATAAAAAACCCTAACTTTTTGATCTTTGTTATGTTTGTTTTTCCTTAAAAATATGTTTTTCTAACGGCAAAGGAAGAGGTGGGTAACAGATGGGTAACGGATTGAAGTTCAGGTGGGCAAAGTGATAAGTTTTGAACCACGGGTAGACAAAGCGCAAACAGGCCAAACCTCAGGTGGGTTTGCTGTAATTATCCCTATTTTTTAAATTTGAAAGAGAGATTAGTTATTTTTTTATGATTTTTTATTTTAATAATTGTTATGTGCATATGGAAAGTTTTTTTATTTGAAAATTTATTAATTTTAGAAATTAATACACCTATTAAGGAATAGCTATTACAACCATTTTAGAAATGGATTTAGATCCTCTAGATTTCCTAAGATATTCTATCAAATGGATTTTCTTAATTCTTAACAACTCTTTTATGATTTAAGTGTCTAGATTTTGCCATGTTAGCATTCCACTAACAATAATTTTAATTGTTTTGTTTGCAACATTATTTTATTATTTTAAGAGTAATGTCAGTGAAATGTTAACATAGCAGAATCTAAACTCTTAAATCATAAAAGAGTGGTTAGGATTTAAAGAAATATATTATTAGTGTGGCTATTCATAAGGAACGACTATTCTCTGTAAGAAAAATATAACTAAACTACTGAATAACTAAATCATAAGAATAACAATTATATTACAGTGCTTATTACAGCTTACCAAACACACCCTAAGTAAACTATTATATCTTAACAACTCTTTTATGATTTAAGGGTCTAGATTTTTCTATGTCAGCATTCCACTAACAATAACCTTAATTGTTTTGTTTACAACATTATTTTATTATTTTAAGAGTATTGTTAGAGAAATAGTGACATGACAGAATCTAGACCCTTAAATCATAAAAATGTGGTCAGGATTTAAAAAAATCTATTGGTAAAGTAGCTATTCATAAGGAATAACTATTCTCTATGATAGAAATATAACCAAACTACTAAATAACTAAACCATACTAATAACAATTATGTTACAGTGCTTGTTACAATTTAGCAAACACACCCTAAGCAAATTGTTAAATCTTAACAACTCTTTTATGATTTAAGGGTCTAGGTTTTTCATGTCAGCGTTCCACTAACAATAATCTTAATTGTTTTGTTGGCAACATTATTTTACTATTTTAAGAGTATTGTTAGTAGAATGTTGACGAGTCAGAATCTAGACCCTTATATCATAAAAAAAGTGGTTAGGATTTAAAGAAATCTATTGGTAGAGTAGCTATTCATAAGGAATGACTATTTTATATAATAAAAACATAACCAAATTACTGAATAACTAAACCATAAGAGCAACAATTATATTATAGTGCTTATTATAGTCTACCGAACACACCATTAACAAACTGTTCTTCACGTGGCACCTCTCAATAACATGACATACATTGGTCCACCTACACCATACAGCTATACTGCTTCATCACCATCCAAGAAGAAACAGCGAGACTGCGGAAAAAGTTGGGCCAGCTATGATATTTTTGCCTTCTCTCTTTCAACTCGAGAAAAGTGGAACAATGTAGTAGGCTTGTAGCTGCCACTCTGGCCAACAAGTTTGGAGGTCTATGTCAATATATTCAAATGGGCATTTTTGTTAACTTAAATAATACTTAATTAGTGTTCAATATTATAATTTTTTAATATAAAATCCATTATTTTTATGTTTTAATATACTTTTTTTTTTTTGGGAAAAATGCTAAAACTATAATAAATTTTACTAAACAAAAAAATATTTACAAATGATGTAGTATAGAATGTAATTAGTGATATTTCAAGAAAATAATAAGTAAGTATATGAATAAATGATACTAGGGATATTATAAATTGGGTCTAGTGATCGGGTAGTCTTAGAGCAACACCTCCTCCTTTCACCTTCTCTTTACGTACGTATTTACCTCAATATCTAAATCAATTCATATTAGCCCATTAATCACCATAATTAAAAAGAATAAAATAGTTTTTCTCATTTTCAATGTCGGATTAAACATTTTCACTAATTTCTCATTTTCCATATTAATTCCCACTTCTATACCATTATATTGTAATATAAATCTGTTTTAATTAATTAATATTAAAATGTTCCAACACAAAGGAACACCGGTACTGATGGTGTGATATAGTCATTAGCTTGCTAGCATAACTGCATACCTCTTGACATTGGTTTGGTTTGGACTTGCTTCAAAGTAGAATTATAGACATTAATTCATTTATGTCTAATTTACTTGTTCTCTTTAGACTTTCAAGAATTATCTAATAATTTACTTGTTCTGAACATTCAAGTGGAAAATCATGAGCGGGTTATCTCATTCCTACTGCCAGCTTCTAATATTCATCTTTCTATGGTTATTGAGTCTGGCCATCGATTATTTCTGACTGCAGAGGATTTCAGTTGTGAGGTCGAACCTGATGGAAAGATAGCAATAATGGGAGTAATAAAAGCTGGTGAAAAAAAAGTGTTCAAGAACTCCCAAATCTTTCAGATGCAATCACAAAATCTATGCCCACCAGGGCACTTCACTATCTCATTCCAAAAATAGTGTGCAAGAACTCCCAAATCCTTCAGAGAGTAACGGAAAAAAATTGTTCTAGATCTTAGTTTCCTTGTCTTTTTTGGTATTGTTTTTTAATTGTGTTCCTATTGTTATGGTTTTTCTTTTTAGTTTCTATTATTAGAGACCTTTTTGGATATACACCATTGTAAATTTCTTTAAAAAACCTTCTCTTCTCTCTCCGTGTGTGTGTATGCGTTAAAATACTTAGTATTCTAAAAAAAAAAAAAGTTTTTACTATTAGTCAGTGTGGTTACTAAGAAAGTTTGCTAGATTGCTCGGGAAAATATGCTGGATTTTTTTGGGTAGAAAATTTCAATATTTTTCTTTTAAATTTTTGATAAAAAATAAGTTTATTAGTTTTTATATATAAACAGAATGTTGTTTTGGGAGCTACTAACTGCACAATACTAAGTGCTAATGGATAATGATAGGAGGCCTTAATTGAATAAGTTTGAAATTTATAGGTATCAAATGAACAAAAAGTGAAGTAAGATGACTGAAATGGTGAGTTTTACATTTTTGTCACCCAAAAAAAAAAAAATAGCCGTCTCCTCTCCTTGTATGAACAAGGTGGAATGTGACACATTTAAAATTATATATATATATATATATATATATATATATATATATATATATATATATAATTAAAGATGGAGAATGACACCATGAGTTTAAAACTCACTAATTGTGCGTAATTATAAGTTAAAAACTCCAAATGCAACTTAACAACTAAATAGGACCAAAAGTAATGCATTTAACATCTATATCACACTGGTTTCTCAAAAAAAAAAAAAAAAAAAAAAATCTATATCACACTTTTGTTGATGCAATAACCAATACTTATAGGAACAAGACACCAATTCATCCTTCGAAAATCTCTAGGAAGTTTACAACTTAGCTAATTTCTAAGTTAACTTTGGAGCTCATTTACAACTTTAATTTATCACATATAAGACCACTAGATGATGTCACCTTAATTTCTTGATAAAAAAATGTTTGTTATAATTTCATCACAAGTATGATTATTCCATTATACAAAAGTATATCTTTTCAAACTCAATGATAATATATATATTTTCCTTGATATGGCTATGCTACCAAAAATTATGGGGATGAATTGGATAAATAAATGTGTTGCCTAGCTAGTCTTACATTAAGTGTTTATATATTAAGTTGAAGTATTGTATATATGTGATTACCAGGAATCTAATGGTGACTTGACTAATCTTTTAGGGATATAATGCATATGTGGCTAGCATTTACTTGAGTCATGACAACTAGTACAAAGATAACTTAATAATGACGTATGGCTCAGAAGAATTGGAAGAATGTTAGGAATTTAAGTGGGGAGATTGTGATATCCCAAATAATGTGGATTGGATAAGTGAGTGTTGTAAATGTGTATTGAGTCCTAGAATAGGTGATTACTAGGTCAAATTAGGTTATATAAATTGTGCATAGCCCCGATTGTAATTTGATTAATCATTTTGAGGTATCGATTAATATTACTAGAATTTTCTTGAGTCTTGATGGTGCCATACTAATATTTAGTTTTTGGATATTTTTACCCATCTTTCTAGGTTATACACATCAGAGATTTCGTCTTTTAGGGTTCAATTGATATAACTATTTAAAAATTAGCTCTTTAAAAAATTTATTAGTTTAATTATCAATGAATTAAAAAGACTCTAATTGAAAATTCGGTTGAGCACTTAGTAATATTAGTTGATATTGATAACTAATATTTGCCATGGTTTACACGCATATGAAATTCTATCTTTTAAAGTGCCACCTATATTTCACTCTTCTTTTAGGAATTCGACTAATCTATATATATATATATATATATATATATATATATATATATATATATATATATATAACTGAAACCTCTAAAACTCTCACAATTTTCCACGTCAGCACAATATTTAAATAAAATTATTTTTGTTTAGTTCAAACTTAATAAGGAGTGAAACTCTATTTCTCTAACAAGTCCAACTTAAACTCAAACTCTTAAATTTTTTAAACAAAAAAAAAAATTATTTTTGTTTAATCCAAATTTAATAGGGAGTAAAACTTTATCACTCTAGTAAGTCCAGCTTAAACTCAAACTCAAACGTTGATATTATTATTATTATTATCTCTCTACTTCACTAACGTGATATTTTATTATAGGGTGCAAACTTATAGCCATAGATTATTCTTTTGAATGTAACCTAATCTTTTTCTTATATTTTTTATTTTTATTTTTTAGTTATATATATTTTGTTTTTTTTTTTTCAATAATTTCTAAGCAGTAAATCATTTGATTCTTTAATATTTTTTGGTCTTTCAGAAGTTTTGATATTTGAGTTTTTGATTTACTTTTTGCAGTATTTGAAATTGTTTGACAAATTTTTTGTAGGCCATTGCACGTTTAAGCAATGACTTCTTCATCAAATTGTAATTGAAGTCATACAAGAGAAAATAATATAATGGTGTAGTTTCTTAATCAATTTAAGATTTTATAAAATTATTTTAGTCCATCTCACAAATAGGTAGGTTTCCGTGCATAGCATGGGTTAGCGACTAGTTAATATGTTATTTCAAAGCTGTTTCTTACTTTAAGATAAAGCAACAATCCCCCTTTAGTTGAAAAAGAAGAAGAAGAAGAAGAAGAAGAAGAAGAAGATAAAGCTAGGGATGATTTCATTGTAAGATTTACACAAACCCTATCATTAATAGTTTATATGTCATCATTTTTCTTTTAGCTTTAATTTCTAATTTATTTACTTTATCTAATAAAGATAATTGAAACGAACACTCACTAATAAGATAATTGAACTTATTAAGTAACCTAGATTCTCTCTCTCTCTCTCTCTCTCTCTCTCTCTCTCTCTCTCTCTCTCTCTCTCTCTCTCTCTCTCTTACATGTGATCTTTTTCTTTTCCTTTTCTTTATTCTTATTACTTTAACCTTTAATTTACTAACAAGATTTCTTAGCATTTAATTTTTTATAGATTTTTTTTTTTTTTTTTTTTTTTTTTTTTTTTTTGAGTATGGATAATTAATTTGATAGTTACAACAAGGGGTAAGAGGGATTTGAACAGTAGATATTTTTGTTGGAGATGTTAGAAAGTGTTAATTGATTTACAAGATTTTTGTTTGATATTATAAAAATTTAAATGAAGTGAAATTTTAAATTTTTTGAAATTTACAAAAAAATAAAAACAAAATTTTCTCTACTACACTACACCGTTAAAGATATTTCTCCCTAACAAATACCAAAGAATGAAAGGCTCATAGACAACAAGTTGCTCGCCACTCAAAAGTGCTCTCTCAAACTAATTAAAAGTCTATCCCCATGTGGGAGAACCTACAAAACCCTTTTGTGGTACTGTCTATTTGTAAGACTTCAAAATTTGTTCTTTCGATAAACAATAAATACTTTTCTTTAGTAGTTAAGGAATAGACTTTACTTCCATAACAAAAAAACCCAAACCAAATCAAATTAGGAATTTGAGTTAATATCTAACATCTAGGATCCAACTTTTAATATATAAAATATGATATGATATGATTTGATATTCAAATTCAAAGGCTAGAAGGATACAAGTGTATTGTTTTGTTGGAGACACAAATTTTTTTCACAATGATTGATTTGTTTTGATGTCATTGCAGCAACTTGAATGGCATCGCCTTTATTATATGCTCCGACCATAACAAGTCATCGATTTGTGAAAATATTATGGAAAATACTGCTTCTATGAAATATTGAACATACAATAATATTATTTGATAATGTGAGTTCCCTAGAGATTAGAGAACAGTAATCAATCCACACTACTGGTACTGGTCGCAACTGCATTTTATGTTTTCGGATTTTGCCACACTCCATTCTCGTCGCAAGGGCAGAGCGTGATCCCCGGGCATTTAACTCTCTCCAAGTAATCCAATCCTGGGAATAATTCTTTTAGTTCTCTCCAATTCGTCTTCATTTCCCTCAAGTACTTCAAACGTAAAGCCTCTACTTTCCACTTACCTTTCTTCAAAGTTGTGAAGTTGCCTCCTCTTATGTAGAGTTTCTTTAGATTTGGCAAATAATCTGGTGTCAGCCACGTCAGTGTAGAATAGGGAAAACACTGAAGATCCAGTTTCTCCAAGTTCTCTGGAAGTTTCTTGGTCAAACCATGCACTGATGATTCTGTTGATTTTTCATGCAGTAATGACCCAAGCTTTGCTGGTTCGCCTGCTTTTTCTGGCTTTTGTTCAATTTTTGGCTGTACACCCCACGCTATCGTTAGCTTTTGAAGTGCTTTAAGCTCTAGAAGATCTTCTAGATCTGTTCGTGTAGGGAAGTCGTTTCTAGTTGCAATGATGGTCAGCTTCTTCAGCTTGTCCAATCCCTTCAAATCTTTTAAAGTACCCAAGTTTCTCCTTTGTGAATCACCAATGATAAACCCCTTAAGAACTTGGAGTTCTGAGAGAGAGGATAGCTTCTTAGGCATGTTACCTAGAAGATAACAGTTAGAAATATCCAAATACCTCAGCTTCGTGAGTGAGCTTATATCCTCTGGAAGTAGCTCCAGATTGTAACAATCCTTGAGATCTAAGACCACCAATTTTTTGAGTATGCCTATGTAACGTGGAAGCTTATCGATTCTAGAGATCCCTTGAAGGCTAAGAAACTTCAATTCTTCCATACTCTTCAATCCTTTTAAGATTTCTGTGTCCTTCACCTTAATGTGATAACTAGCAGATTTCTGCCATCTTCCCAGATAAAGAACGTTGAGTAACTTCATCTTCGATAACAATTCCACCATGCTGGCATCTTTACTCTTCTTCTTCGCTAAATGAGTCAGCTTGCCATCAGGAGAAAGTTCATTTACATTGAATAATGTAACAAGATTTGATGGATCTATATCGCTCTTGTCATTGGAAGATTTTTCGTCGCCTTTAATTAAAAAGGCCTTGCCTTTTCCATTTTTCAGTGTGCAATTCTCCATTATGTTCCCATTAGAATCAAATTCAAACATCCCAGCGTCCTCAGAAATCTTAATCACAGCAGAACGAACGAGAGGATCCATTTTGTAGCTTCTAACTTCCTGCTTTCGCTTGTTCATAGCAGGCTCGATTAAGCCCATCTCTTTAAATTTCCTAAGAATGTCATCAACAACTTCCTCAGGCGTTGAATCTGATTCCTTTAAAATGCCCTCTCCGAGCCCCCAATAAGTCAAAAGCCTCCTCTTCACCATTGCATGTTCAGTGAGCACAGCAAAGCATGACAAAAAGAACTTCTCCTTGTCGTCAAACTGATTAAAAACTCCTTTAATTTCTTTGTAAAATGAGCTTTCACCGAAGCTTGTACTCTTGTGTGGCTTAAGCAATCCCTGGACTGAACTGCCGGCATTAGACCCGCTGCTTGTCTGTGAGTGTGCCCCTGAATTAGTCCAGGACAGTTTGCGGACTGATGGAATCTGGTACTTTAACTTCATAAGTTCCTTGTTGATGTCATGAAAGCTGAATGATGGAGCTTTAGTACCAGGGGTTGGTTTCTTTTCTCTATGGTCAAGTAAGTCGTTGTAGTCTTTTAGACAAGTATCTAGTTGTTTAGCAAGCTTGCTTTCTTCAAAGTTCTGAAGCTCAATGAAGGAATCTTTAATCTGTTTGAGATTGTTTTGTATCTTCTCGAATAGTTGAGGGTCATCTTTTCCTCTCTTGCTGTCGTCCGCTTTGTCCAATTTGTTTGCCATCTTGTTTTCTGTTTTGCTGTTTTCTTTGCTATCGAAATTGGTGTTGGTGGTGAAGGTAGTGGTTTCAGGAGAAAGCATTGGTGGTGGTGGCGGTGGTAAGGGACGTTCAATCAACTTGCTTATGTTACCAACAATTTTTTCAAAGAGCAAGGTTTCCTTGGGATTAGTTTGTTTAACGTTAGAGGAATCCATGGTTGGATTGATGGAGATGAATGTTTTGGAAATTGCGAGGATGAGAAGGAAAAGTGTGGCCAAGCAATTTGATTTGTTCGACTATTTAATACATATTGAGATCTCCTTACCCAAGATAAACATAGCAAAAAGGGTAGAATCAATGCTTGCTCACACACTTTAAAACAACTTAGACATATGACAAGTGATGATTGAATTACTTTTCATAAAGTTTCAATGAATGTACGCAAGTGATATAATTCAATAACATACTAACAAATGTGTAGGTTGTGTTAAAGTGTGTGGAAAAATGTGTATCCATAGAAGAACTATTAACGTAAAGAGAGTTTCAATAGAAAGTGTTCCATTTATTGTTGTCTTTAGAGAATTCTATGTATTGTGTTTTGAGTCTTATGTGTTTGTGTTCTACTAAGATATTGTTGTTTGATTTTACTATTGGAAAAATATTTTTACATACTTATTAGAATACACTCTATACACACAACATCGATAATTTTACATGCATTATATATATATATATGTTTTTTTTTTTATAGTATATGTCGATAATAAACATGCATACAATGGGTGATTAGTATGGATGGTTTCCACTAAGTGTGTAATAATTAATGCCCCTTGATTTGTCACAGGTTAGCAACTCTTAACATTTCAAGAAACGACACTCACACTAAATATTTTAAGAAATAATTGCACTCATATCCTTGATCGAGGTTCTTATAAATGCAATAGATAAGTTCTTCCCCTCTCAAATAGTTACTTTTCTAAGGGAATATTCCATCAAATATGAGAATCAATGTAGGAGAAGATGAACTTATTTGTAATATTTAAAAAAGAGTAGGAGTGTCAAATTCTAAAACTTTTGTAGCGAGTTTCATTTCTTGCAAGGTCAGGAAATGTTGGTATAATTTATCCCAAAAAAACAAAATTTAATCGTATAAAAAAGTATCCAATACATATAAACATTGAAAGAATTCACTTAAGGAAATGTACTATGAAAAAAGGGTTAAAATTTTTGAAACCAAGATAAACTACAAATTTTTAATGAATTTTCTCTCTAAAAATTTTGTAGATCTAAAAAGATACCATGTTTGAAAGAATTAACAAATATTGTATTCCTCATTTGTAAAAAGACTATAACATTAACTATTTAAAGAAAAATATCTAAATAATTGGGAAGCGCTATAGTTTAGAGTAAAAAAAGAAAAGAAAAAAAAAAAAAAAAACCTTGACCATTTAAAAAAATTAGTTCATATATGTTTTCGATGAATATAGTAGAAAATGAAACCTTTCATTTCTAGTCAATTTTAATCGTGACTTATTAGTAGTTTAGAACTTTTCCTTCTAAAAAAAAAAGAGTTTAGAACATTAATGAATGAATTTCTTTTTGGTATAGACGAGATTTGATCCCAAATTAATTCTTTATTTGATAACAAAAAACTTTAACAATTAAACAAACTAGAATCCAGAAAACAAATTTAGATTGAATGACCACAAAGAGCTCTCTAGATTTGAGAGGATGATATGTTTAAATGATCTAATTAATGACAGTTGAGTTACTGGTCTAACCAATCGACCTAATCAATCCAAATTAATAATTATGGTTTTAATAGAGATATTTATGTTAATGCTAATATAATATTTGTGTGTGTGCCTTCAAAAAAAAAAAAAAAAAAGTGTGTATACACCACTTGGCTTAAAAGTTTAAATTTATATAAATATGAGTCCATTTATATTATATTAAAACCACTCAATTTTTTGTCTTTAATATTTCAAGAGACTTTGTTCCTGAAATAACTGCACCATTCACACGGGACTATTTTATCAGAATGTAAAGGTAAACGCTAATCTACAACACAATGTGTTGTCATTTTCCATGCTAATTGGATGGGCATATATTGGACTGTCTATTATGCTTTTTGTTCTACATTCTTCTGACTTTATTAGGTTCTTGATTAAGTACTAGACGGTGAGCTATTATGCATTTGCTTTTTCTTTCAAGTTGCAAGACAGTCTCTTTGCGTGTGGAAAGATGTCTGTTGGTGAGTGTTCGTCACTTGGCATTCGTACTTTCTTTCTTCTTCGTTGATTACTTTGCTTGCTATCCATGATATATCGCTTTTACTTTTTCTTCAATTTGCTAGACAAGTCTCTTGGTGCAGCTCGACAAAATATCTGGCTTCAGCTTTGCCCCTTGTTACTTTTCTATATGAAAGCTGAAATCTCACTTTTATTTTTCTGTTCAAGTTGCGATGCATATCTCTTTTGTGCCGAGGACAGATGTCTACTGCTATTCTTGACTTAGAAGTTGAGGTTTGGAATCATTTGTTCAACCATGTCGTAATTTTTATGTTTGCTTTTGAATTTTAATTCTCATGCAAATTTGATTAATTCCCAGCTGATTAGTAGAGAGTTTATCAGCTTCTTTATTCTAACATAGTTAAAGAACACAGCCTCCCTCCGTATTCTCAATAACAAACTTACACAAGAGCACGTTGAAAATTAATTTGTCTATGAACAGATTCGATTCAAATTCGGAAAAAAAAAATTATGATTGTTTATTTATATAAACAAATTAACAAGAAAAGTTCAAATCTAAGTATCACTCACCCCTAACTACAAAGGCTCTTCAATTTAGTTCATTGACTTTTGCCTCAATTATTAAATTAGTCCAAATCTGTTAGCAAATGAACAATTTAAATATATCTAATGCATTGCTATGTCAAAATTATTAATATCTTCCTATGATATAAAGATATTACGCTAAGATCTCCCGAATATAATTCGGAAAGCTATATATATACTGTACATATACGAACGTTACAAACTACCAATCATATAACACCAAGAAATATCCATTTGAGGTACAAAGTTACAAACATCATTTCCCATAAAAAAAAATGTTACAAACATCACTAGCAAATAAAATTTCACAAGAAAACAAAATCTTCCATGTATATGCAACCCCAATAGTAAATCTAGGTCTAATACTTCTAAGAACTACAAACTAATGGCACAACTGTTAGGATATGTGCCCTCAAATCCTATTGTATGATGCTATGTATGACATTATGTTGTGATTAATAAAGTTGTTTTATTATTATCTAAAATAATGTTAACATGAATATTTGGACATTATTATATAGTCCATGAGATGCATAGTATGTGATTTAGTCACATAAGATATAAATCACTAGTTCTTTGTAAACTCAGAATTTTAGTTCATAATTGGTGATGAAATTGGGTATTTCATTTGCGAAGACTATAATATATCAACAATGATGATTTGTCTTGATCATGGAAGTGAAGACTTCTAGTTGACATGTTGATATGTTTTAAGAGTTAAGACATATTGAACTGGATCACTTTGAGATTTATTATTCTCCTAACGACTGTCAAATGATAATAAATCTCATGACTTCTATTTATATCAATTCTTAATCCTGAGAGAATAATGAACCTGATCATGAAGTGTAAGTTGATTTGATATATCAGGAAGGAGGTCTAAAATCATGATCAAAAGCTCATATGTTGGACAACGACATTTAGTGTTGAGAGAACATATATTCTCAAGATAGAATTCATAATCTCTTAACGGAGATATAAAATATTCCCTTGAGATAAGTTTAATAGGTTTGGTTATTCAGAGTGTTAGGCCTAACCACTTTAGTAAGGAGTTACTAAAGTATATATTTATGAAATTGAATTTAATAAATATATGATGAACAACTTAAAGGATTAAATCAGATACTCAAAGATTAAGATGTAGTAATCTTCAAAGTGGCAATCAACATTCATGACTTTGTATTACTACGAATATTTTCTGAAGGGGTTGCATGTACAATAAAGTCTTGGGCTATAATTTATTAATAAGGCCTAGAATGCAATTATATTTATATAGTGGTATTAAATATAATTAATGGTAACTTTGGACTTGTCAAGAGTTGATAGAAAAGCCCAAGACCCATTGGGGCTAGAGTTTTATTTGTTCCCTTTTGGTCCCACTCCAAACTACATACTAAAACCCAATTAAATAATTAGTTAGATATAAGAGGAGAAACATACAAAATTTGATTGAGAGACACAAGTGTGGAATGAAATGGTGTGTATGTGAGTGCAAGCCACTCTCTTATTCTCCCTTGAACTGATTAAGAGACCACACTTCTTGGGTGTTAGTGGAATTGGAGTGAAGATTAAAAGTGTTCCTAAGTACTTCTAATCTTTGGTTTTGAATTTCACCACACCAAGGTATGCTCTCTTGTTCTTAAATTTTGAAATTTACATTATACATGTTATCGATTGCGAATAAAGTAAACCCATTAATTTTCCGTTGCGTATGTTTTGTATGAGATACAAAGCATGTTTTCCCAACAATTGGTATCAGAGTGGTCTTCAATTTCGAATTTGTATAACATGTTTTGTGAGTTTTGGAATCAAAGTTGGTAATTTCATGATGTTAGAAGATTATGCAATTAATTTTCTACATGGTTGTTGAAATTATTATTTGATAAAAACTAATATTGATGTTATGTTGTTATTTAAGTTTGATGTTAAGTGTGTTAAATTGAACTTTAAGGCTATAGCATCAATGGAATTCATTTTTTGATCTCAAACTCTATCTATTATGTTCATATGATGGTGTTTTGTTCATGAAAACCGTTGAAAACTGCTTATAAAAAATTCTGGAAAATTCAAGTTTCACGTGTTTCGATTAATCGAAAATTACTTTCAATCGATCAAGTGAGACAGGAACCTTCTGTCTAATTCAATTGATTTTCGATTGCTAGTCGATTGATCGAATGTTCTTTTCTGATCGATCGAATAGCGATTAAGTACAAATCGAGCCAGGCAGAAAGTTTGGTACGAATTTTTTAGTTTTTTCGACCGATCGAGAGATACATTTGATCAATTGAAAGCTATGAATTTTGAATTTTTCTAAGTGTTTTCACATAGATAAAGTGCAAGGCTATGTGTGATGAGATTACACATGATTTCTGATTAAAAACCTTTCTTTTAAAACATCTAGTGGGAGAGAGATACAAGGGTTGGATCTCACGGCCTCCATTGTTGGTTCATAGTAGTATGAAATATATACTTTGTCTTTGCTTTGAGCTTAACATTCCATGTGGGGAGTATTTATTTCTTGGTGCTACAAGATTAAACTATCTGGTTTATAGTGGTTTGATCAAACACTTTGTCTTAGCCTAGAGCTTTGCATTCCATGCGGAGGGTGTTTTGTATCATGGTACTACAAGATAAACTTGTTATTGGTAGATGAAATTCTATGCCACCGTATGGGCCTCAAATTAACACATAAGTTTAATAATGGATTCATTGCTTGTTTGATCTTCGAACTAGCAGTGACCGCCACCAAGGCTAAATCACTATGCTTTTGGCATTGAGTCCTATCACACTCTTATAAATCTATTATTGAAATGTGTGAGGGAGAGCTCATTGCCTTCCCCTATTGGGTTGGGCGAGGTTCTCATCGCACTCCTGAGGCCAGACTATTCTAATCTGGACCCCAGGAAACCACTGTGTGATCTACCTTACAAGGACTCGATTCTATGTCCAAATATCACATGCTAGTAGATGTAGTCACCATCATAGGTACTCAAGATATTGTGTTTGGAGAGGTGGATAGATAGGACTACTAGTTGCTCGATCAGGACCCTAGCTTTATTGCGAGCCAAAAACCTTGATGGATTCCTCTTCTTTTTCTATCCTCACTATTAGAGATGAACGAATTCCATACGCCCGAAATTTAGATCAAAGAATTTTCTTTCTGTTGTTGGTGTTGGAATTTCATGAACGCGGAGCCAAAACGAGAACGAGTTCAGTTGAACAGCGTATATAGTAAATAGAAGTGGAAGAGCGTTTCGTTTAGAGTCGTTTAAAATGAAACGAGCCACCACAGCTGTATGATGCGCAAAGATTGGATTTATTTTACTTTTTCTTTGCTTTGGCCAAGAATATGTCTCCTCCCTTTCCTCCTTCCATACAGATTGAACTCCTTCTTCATGTCCTGTCTTTCATGAATGCGAATTCAGCGAACAGCAATGCTATTGTTGCTTCTCCTGAAGACCCTTGATCAATAGTAAGGCATGGTAAAAAAAAAGAGTGGGTTTTAGTAGACAGTCTGTGTACTAAAACCCACTCTTTTTCAATTTGCAAGCAATCAAGTATCTGTGCAAATTAAGATTTGTTGTCCGGTAAAGTATTCTTTACTTGGCATTTGGAGTTCTTGCCTAACTTTAGCTTTAGGTGCTTAATTAAGTACTAGATTGCGAGTTATTTATGCATTTATTTTTTCTTCAATTTGCAAGAGAAACTACGCTTTGTCTTATTCTTTCATTACTTTGCCATGCATGATATATCGCTTTTACTTTTTCTTCAATTTGCGAGACAAATTAGTGAATGAAGTTGTCTATGAATAGGTCGGATTTGATTTGGGAAAAAAGACAAGTTCAAGCTCAAGTTTCACCCCTAAACGATATCTAATGTCTCTTCAATTTAATCCCTTGCTTCAGTAAAATTGGTTTTTCTAACCCAAATCTACTAGCAAATGTAGTCATTTAATTGCCAACAAGATTTTTAATTTCTTTCTATATATAATATAAAGATATTACCATGCTGAAATCTCTCCAATATAAGTCAAAAATAATTATATATACCTACACATATGTGCTACAAACTACAAATCATACACCTCCAAAAAATATGCATTTGAAATTGAAATATTTGATATTTCCAACTGAGATACAAACCGTCACTAACAAATTCAATTCAAAAAGAAAACAAAATCTAACACATCTAAGACCTACAATCTCTAAAAGCTAGGGCCCCCTACTAGAGAGAAAAATATGTGAGTCAATAAATTTTTTTCAATGTGATCGAGTTGTTGTTTTCCTCAAATTTCAAGAAGGTCCAAAAAATTGAGTGATGCTAAAACTACTATAAATTTTATTATATTGTTCTTAGAAAATATATAGGTCTTAGAAATAGTTGTGTTGCCAATCACAAAAAATAATTCAAATACTTATTTATTATTTTATTAAAGTGTCACTATTTGCATTCATTTTCATATCAATTTGTACTTTTTTAATAAATTTTTCATTTAAAAAAATATCCAAATAAATCACCAATTGTGAATGAATAATTAAAAAACTTCTACAAATTTTACTGTAAAAAACTTGTTTATGTGCCAAGAATATGAGATATATGATTATTACATGACTTATTATTATATATACATTTAAGACCTAAATTATGAGGCCTTTTATTCATTTTTGGGCAATTTAGGCCGGGAAAAAAAAATGTTGGCCGGCCTGAGTTTGTAGACTTGTGTGGTTTTAATGATTTAATCTATTTGATGATTCGTTGGGCTAGAAAACCCAAAACCATGAAGTAGCGTAGCTCTTTGATCCCATTGGGCTTGGGGTTCCAATGGCATCTCCCATTTGCAGGATTGGGCTTCAAGGATATCCATGAAGTCATCATTTTCGGGAACCACTGTAATCGAAGCCATACATGATTATGAAGTCACCATTTTCAAGAACCCAATCACCTTCATGAAAGATAGTACAATGCAGCCGTGCGCTCAATGTACTTGATGGTTCCAGCAAGGGAAGGAGGAGTAGTGTTGGGATACATAGTCTGTTTCGATGGAGCAATTGAATAAACACAGGGCACAACACCAATGTGACGACATACGTTATACTGTATTGCCAGGTCCAGACTGTCCAAGTATACTATATTTCTCTTCAAAAGAACAACATGGAACTAGAGCCTTTAAATTCTAAGAGCACGAATGGTAATTACATACAAATAGGAATATAAGATGCTATAATGTAATACTTATTACTATTTATTTGTCTGGTAACAACACAATAATTAAACTTTGAAAATAATGAAATAAAAGCATTTTAAGACAAAGTTTAACTACAAAATTGGTTATAGCCTAAAATTACAACAACATTACTCAATAAAATAAATATTACTACATAGTTTGAATATCCAACTGTTGAATTGTATGTTCTTTACGCTCTCAATATGTTAGGTTCTAAAGACTTAGGTTTTTATGTATTTAGAACTCTAATATGTATTGTTGGCAAACCATGATCAAAATAATATGTTTAGACTTGCTCAAAGTTGGTTCATTTATGTAAAATTGGAATAAACTGTTGCAAAAGTTATTTAAGCTTCTCGGCCTGGTTCGATCGATCGAAGCTTAGGCTCGATCAATCGAAAATCGGGTCAGAGGCGTTTTTTTTTCAGAATTCCAACTCAGCCCTAGTTTGTTTAAAACGTTTAGGGTTTTCTAATTTACCCTAGGTATAAAAGGCAAACCCTAGCCACGTTTTAGTGTTGCTCATATTGCTGTTTGTGTAAATCTCTTGTGAGATCTGTGAGGAGCTTTCCTTTACACAAGCTTAGGATTATCAAGAAGGAGGTTCGTTCAAGAGCTTGATAATCATTCAGTTGCTACCATAAGAACTTAAAGAAACACAAGCGAGTGTGCTTGTACTTGTTGGAGAATCCAAGAAAGAAGGAGTCTGTGGATTCGGAGCTTGCATGTGGTCGTGTCAGTAAGTTCTACTGGTGGGTAGCAATAAGAAGTCGAGTGTGGGGGCTTGTAAGTCTTATTGTATGAACTTCGATTCTTTCAAGATAGTGGATTTAGGTTTACCTTGAGGATAGCTAGATTAAATCCTCTCCAGATTTTTACCGGTTTGGTTTCCTGGGTGATCATATCTTTGTATTATTTATCTTTCCGCTGTTATGTATGATATGATTGTTTGATTGAAAGAACCTAGATTTGGAATTTGGACTAAGTAACAACTTGGCTAATTACCTAGGTTAATCCAATTGTGTTTTTAAGGGGTCTAAAAACTATCACAATACACATGTCAAATTTTATGTCAATTAAATATTCTTTACTATATGATCTATAAGCTTATATTTTCTGCATAATTTTAAATTACAAAAATTTATAATTTATACAATTTATTAATGAAATAGTTATTCATCTTTAATTTTTAGAAATTTTGCAATCATAGAGGATATAACGCTCTGTTTGTTTCGGCATTAATGTTTTTTGGAAAATGATTCATTTTTCAAAGAGTATTTTATGGAAAACTATCTTATTTTCTGGTGTTTGGTAACAACCTTGAAAATGGCCTGGAGAATGTTTTCGATCTAGTGTTTGGTATTCACAGTTTTTATAACATTTCTTGTATAATTTAAAACATGTATAATATGTGTATTAATGTAATCAATATAAATAAATAATAATATAAAAAAACCAAGAATGAATTTAGTTTTTAAACTAAAATTTTGACAACGAATACAATCAAAATTAGCTATCCAATTTTCATGATCTTAAATACTCATCTTGCTCATGTATATAAATAGTAACGTACATAATATATATAGATATAAACCATACTTCTCATAATTCAAAATAACCATTATAACCTTAATGGCTTGTTTGGAAGTTTAGAGAGGGAGGAGAGTAGAGGGGAGTAGAGGGGAGGAGAGTAGTGGGGAGAAGAGTAGAGAGGAATGATTCCCCTCTACCTTGTTTGGATGTTTTTAAAATTAGTAAGGGGGAAGGGTGTAATTAACCATTCCCCTTGTTTGGATGTTTTAAAAATTAGGATGAAGAGGAGAGGAAATGATTAAAATAGACAAATTTACCCCTATTTGAAAATGAACTTGCAACATTGGTCTATAATTAATTTGTTAGAATATTTTTTTTTTTGATAATTTTTTTATGTGAATTAAATAATCAACATTAGTCTATGATTAAATATTTTTTCTATTTTTTTATTATACTAAAAAAAAAAACCATCCTTAATTGATAATAATTAAAATAAGAAAAAAATGTTTGGTTTGTTTGTTTACTGAAAAAATCAACAAAATATTGAATTTTGAGTGTTTCTTTCATTTATTATTATTATTTTTAATATTTTTTATTTATTTTTCTTAGTACCTGAATTTAATTGACAACGCATTTTCTTTTTAAGTCTCAACATCTCTCTGACTCTGTGTTGTAACTTGTAACTTTCTTCGAAGTTTGAACCCCATGGAGCTAGTGCAGGAGCTCTTGGTCACAGCCTCTCTCACTCTCATCCTCTCTCTCGTCGTAGCTAAGCTCAATTTCATGTAAAGTTCAATTTCAACAAAGCCACATGGGAGGAGCATAGTATGACCCACAGGCTACAGTAGCATTGGCAGTACAACCAATTTTTGAATCAAAGGCCTCATATGACATTGTATATTGCCAGACAACTAAGAAGTGAAAAGCATAAAAATGAATGTAAGCAAACAAAGTTTTCAAGCCACTGAAAAAAGGACAGTGTTACAATGAGCTATGACCATATCTGTAATTGCCAATAGACTTGTTTTAGAAAGAAAAACTAAAAATAAACACAAGCTGGTGCCAAAGAAAAATTAATCCCAAGAGTTTACAGTTCAATGATCAATTGAAAAGGTTTTTAGAAGCTGAAATTGTCTTGGAACATTACTTGCCTAATTGACATAATTGTCAAGTTTCCTCTTTGCCAGAACTTTGAGCTCGGATTCAGAAATCCAACTATTATGAATATGAGACTTTCCAGCCCACTTAACTAAAAACTCATAAGATACCTTCTCTCCATCAACACAAGCAGATTCAGCCAGGGTGGCTTCCCGAATTTTGTTTTCTGCAGAGCTTCTCATTCCCATTTCTAAATCCACTTCTTTATCGTCTTTGGTTTCATTAGAGACGTGTGTTTCATAAATTTTTGGAACTTCATCAATATCTTGATTTCTCAAACTGACATCAGTATTCTCCTCCGTAACCATTCTTTCATTTGCCTTTTCAAAATCCTCTGTAGTTACAACAGATTCATCTTGATCTTTACCATTCATAGCACAAGAATCTGAATCCTTGATATCTTTTCTTAAAAGATCCATGGCATTTCCTTTTTTACATTCTTTGGTTGCAAATCTTCTATATACATGTATTTTATCCACTTTCTTTTTTTTGGTTGAAAGGGAAATTCATTAACAAACTAAATAGCAAACACGGGCAGGATAGAGCCTACTTACAAACAACCCAATGGCATCAGCCTCCAACAAGCTAGTTAAATCCACAGGTGGACTAGAAAACACAACAAACTCACTGTCAAGTAGTAATCCTAATCTAGCCAAAAAATCAGCGCGTATTTTATCCACTTTCATTTCATTCTTCATGCTTTCTTCCCTGTCAAAACTCTTATCAATATTCTGACAACCCTTAGTATGATTTTCAACAGCTCCTACATCTAAATCAGTATCGCAAGCAAAATTTTCTTTTGAGAGTTTGTTTTGATTTTCTGAAATTAGTAAGTCCTCAGAACGTAGGTCATTAGCTACATTCACAGATAAGTGACGTGACAGGCCCGTGTAATTGCCTTGAACTTGACACCCCAGAACCCGATCAACCTGCATGTAGACATATAAGAAATACAAAAATATGTCATGATATTCACAATTGACCCGCATAGCCTATATTTAAGACGCTAATACAAGAAATATAACAAATTTGTGCTGAAGAGATTCATTTACCTGCAGAGTCTTAGTGGCAACACTTTCTCCACAGATTACTGTTTCATCAACATGACCTTTTTTGTTTAACTCATGTGATAGGTATGTTGCTTCCTGAGGAAGCTTCTGCATCAAAATAAATATATTTACTAATCATATTCAAAGACAAAAACAATAGAAAAATTGTAGCAACTACCATTTTTATTCTCCATGCTTTCAAGTGTCCAGGGGTTTCTAATCTTTTCTGGAAAAGACACAGAACAAGTGTACACATAAATACTCACACAAATAGGAAACAAAATGATACCTCATCTTTCCTCTGAGCATTTGAACTCTTTGTTCCAAGATCCTCCTTTGACAAAGCTGTGGAAACCTCATGGTTGATAGACTTACGCTTCTGTAGTGATTTACTAGTTACAGGGCTGGTAGTATTTGCTTTGGATTTACGTTTCTTAGAAGAACTAAGAATAGATTTTCCTTTATCAGTCCTATGCTTTTTTTGACTGTCTTCATTATTCGATTTCGGTTTTCTTTTTCTATGTTCCTCAGTGGCAGCACTAATTGCAAGAACCAGAGTTCTTCCCGGGGAGACATTTTTATGGACCAGACATCATTATTTTCTCAGCAACCAAACAATAGGGAAAAATGAAAGCAAACACGATTTCAAGCTAAAAGCTAATAGTTTTCTCAAAACCCAAATGCCAAAAACATAAATCGGATCCATTTTCCAGTTCAAACTTGAACATCACAAAGCTGAGAGAGTACCATTTTGGTTGGGGCTTAGGAGGAGCCAAATCAGAAACCCATTCACAAAAAAAAACAAGAAATTACCCAAATCAGAAACCCATTAAAAAAAAACAAGAAATTACCCAATAAAAATAAACAAGAAACACAGATCCATATATAGCCAAAATATACAAATTTATGCAAGTTCACAATCTAGACTCACTCAAGCACTTTATCAAACACGTTATGAGCAATACTTTGAAACTTTAAAATTTAAGAAAAAAAGCCCTCAGATCTGAAACCCACCCACAAATAACATGTTATTATCCCATAAAATCACAATTAATAAGAAATTACCCAATAAAATCACAATTTTAAGAACATAGTTATTTGATTCAACTTAAAAGAAACCCATGAAACAGAAATTAAAACAGAGTTTACCTTTGTGAGAGAATGCTAGACGTGAGAGAGAAGAGTGAAAGATAGTCCAAGAGTGAAGAATTCGTGAAAGAGAGAGAGAGCCAGCGTAAGTTGAGAGATTTGAGAGAGCTTGAGAAAAATTTGTGGGTTACAGAGCTGAGAGAACGAGAGAGCTTGAGAGAAATGAGAGAGCTGGTGGGTTACAGTTTTTTTTTTTTTTGACATTAAAATACCTTGTAATTTTTTTAATATAATAAGGGTAAATTAGGTAATTTACATATTCAATAATTTATGTGCTCTACTTTCCCTCAAAATCTCTCCAATTTGGGGGAATTAAAAATGAGGGGTTGGAGGTAGTTGAAACCCCTCCAAACCCGTCCCCCTTCTTCCTTAAAAAACTTCCAAACATGGTGATTGAATTACTCTCCTTCCCTCTACTCTACTTCCCCTCCTTTTCTTAACATCCAAACAGGCCATAAGTTCCATTTAAATAGTTCAAAATGTCACATAGGCCAAATGGTTTTACAGGCAAACTAATTCAATACAAATAGTTTGATAAATATACCGAAAATTGTTATAGAATCGTTGACTAATTTGTGAGGAGAAAAAAAAAAAAAAAAACCTTATTAAAGAACGGTGTTATAGAGGGTAGAAGAAATAGGGATAAAAAAGAGAAGAGAGACAGATAGAGAGAGAAATCTGTGGGGAGAGAAGAGGTCAGAGGGGGTGATAGTGAGGGTGTGAAAAGAGAGAAAAAACAAAGGGAGGAGAAGAAGTGAAAGAGTTTATTGTGAGAAAGACAGAATGAGTGAAAACAAATATTTTTTCCTAGGTTAGAAGAATATAATATTTATAGGAGCTATGCACTGTGTGAGAGAGAGATTGTTTTCCTTTTTTTTTTTTTTTTTTTTTTTTTGGAAAACAACCTATAGAAAATAAGCCTTATTTTTATAAGAGTTTTCCGTTGACCAAATTTTTTTTATGCTACCAAACATTGGAAAATGTGGAAAACTATCTTTAGAGAAGGTTTTCCAGCAAAACAAATAGAGCGTAAGAAGAAGATGTAATCCAATGGTGGATTTATCAAAATTCATCTCTAATAAAAAGATATTGAGTAAAATTGTAACTTAAGGCTACAATCAATTTTGTAGCTAAACTTTGTCCAGCATTTTAATTGAAACCTAAGATATATTTTAGGAAATATCTTACTCATATAATTATATTTCTTAAAAATAATATTTTTTAAATTTGAAAGAGAGATTAGTTATTTTTTTATCATTTTTTATTTTAATAATTGTTATGTGCATATGGAAAGTTTGTTTATTTGAAAATATATTAATTTTAGAAATTAATACACCTATTAATGAATAGCTATTACAACCATTTTAGAAATAGATTTAGATCCTCTAGATTTCCTAAGGTATTCTATCAAATAGATTTTCTTAAATCTTAATAACTCTTTACGATTTAAGTGTCTAGATTTTGCCATGTTAGCATTCCAATAACAATAATCTTAATTGTTTTGTTTGCAACATTATTTTATTATTTTAAGAGTATTGTTAGTGGAATACTGACATAGCAGAATCTAAACTCGTAAATCATAAAAGAGTGGTTAGGATTTAAAGAAATATATTATTAGAGTGGCTATTCATAAGGAATGACTATTCTCTGTAAGAAAAATATAACCAAACTATTGAATAACTAAACCATAAGAATAACAATTATATTACAGTACTTATTACAGCCTACCAAACACACCATAAGTAAACTATTATATCTTAACTGAAAGTTCAAATAGTGTAAAAACACCCTTGAACGTTTAGACCCCCAATTAACAAATTAACCAATTCAAGCTTTATGTCAAACAAATAGTGTGCGGAAAATGAACATAAGCTATAATGTAGAATTGGACAAAACTATCTAAGCCAAATTAAAATCACAACCCACAGCAGATAATAAAAGGCAAAGATAAAAGGGAAGGAAGATGCAAACACAAAGACAACATGCTATGTGTTATCGAAGAGGAAACCGAAGCCCTCGGCGTAAAACCTCTCCGCCGCCCTCCAAGCGGTAAACAATCCACTAGAAAATGTATTTGGGATACATGGACAGCAATAGACCCTCCAAGCCTAATCTACCCAGTGCACCTAAGCCCTCCAAGCTTCTTGCTCCAACGAGGTTGCGCCGAACCTTTTTCTTTTCTAGCTTCCCGGATTCCGCTACTAGACCATAGCATCAACCAATGAAGATTGGTTCCTTCCTAACTGCTTCCCAGAACACCAAATAACCCTCTCACAGTAATGGATATGGTGAGAACAAGGTTTTGGTAAAAAGCCTCTCAAGGGTTTGGCAATGGAGAGGAAGAGAGTTGAGGAATTTGAAGAGACACTTATGTAAAGATTGTAGATGAATCAATCTTGTTTTACTCTAGGGTTTCTCTCTCAAAATTCTCTTTGGAAGCTCTCTCTCATTTGTGGGTATAAGGGGTATTTATACTGAGGTGAGAGGAGAATGTGAAACGTCAGGTTTTTCAAAACAGGGCTGGCTCGCGGCTTGGCCTCGCGACTTGACTGAGTCGCGAGATCCAGTCACGAGATAACCGTATGGCCAGTTGTCCTATTTTGTCCTGTAGTGCTCCAGCTAGCATGACTGTTCACCTTCTGGCATGCTTGGCACGTGTGCTACGTCTGGCGGCTTGCAGCCGCGAGTCACCCATGAGATCCAGCTGCGAGTTTCTGTTTTCTTGCACACTCTTGAGCAATCTTCACTCTATCTCACTCACTACCCTTACAACAAGCCCACCTAAATACAGGGTTACTAAATGCTGAAATACAAGCAAATTTGGCACGGAATAAAGCCAATTAGATGGTTGAATAAATTCAACCTTACAATCTCCCCCTTTGACTATTCCGTGACAAAACCCTAAAACAGACTCTAGACTTAACATGTGAGTTGGGAATAGTTGAGCAAAACTCACTCACACCTAACTCTAGAAGCTATGAAACACTTGAATCATATGAACATAAGACTCCTGAAACACAACAATACACCATGATCATTGTAAGCAGAAAATCGTGAAATGCATATGAAACAGGCAATATGTGATCAAGCAAAGATGGAGTTAAGAAACAAACCATGGCTTGATCAACCAAGTAATCACTACAAGGTAGTGACCACAATGCTCATTCACACTTGGAATGAACACTAGGACATACAAGCTAACAAGCTCAATGCAAGTCACTTGCATGCAAAACACTCAACCAATGCATAATACACTAAGTATATGCATCTAGGAACAATCCTACAAGGGCACAAGAGTGACAGTACTTAAAGAAAATGCAATACATTTATAGAAGTACTGATTTAAATAAAGCATAAAAGGCTGCATAAAGCATGGTACAAATCATAAAGCCTACAAACTATGCATAAAACATAACCCTAAAAGCTTACAAAAGCATCATGGGTACAAGACACAATATAAACTGAATAGCATCAACAATATATATAAAAGATTAAACCAAGATTATAAGTTATGAGTTAGAAACAAAAGTACACCAAAACCACAGTGTATCAAACCCATAAAGACAGCAAGCAAGATAAACTATGCTCCCCCTCAACATAATGCTCCTCCTCAAGGTCTGGTTCTCAAAGATTTCTCCCCCTTTTTGATCGGAATGGCCAAAGGGTCAGTGCCCATGATGTGTGGCGAAGCTGTCGAATTTGGCAGAGAGAATATCCAGCTGGTCCTGCATGGCTATCATCCTCTCAGACTGCTCTGTCTGGACCTCCCTGAGTCCATCAAGTCTGTCCAGAATTACTTGAAATGTGTCTTGAGGTACAGCTGAAGAAGTTGATGCTCTAGTCCTCTTGCCACTCCTTCTGGGTGTTGAAGTTGATGCCTGGCCTGCTGCCTCTGTCTCAGTCTCCATTGGAGCACCTTCATCTTGTTCAGCCCCTTCTTCATCTGCATCACCCGGAAGCCATACTTGTATCCTTATGACGGTTTGCTTGTTGATTGCTGAGGGTATTGGCATTAGGCTGAGGTCTTGAGGAATTGGAATTCCTTTTGCCCTGAAAATCCGCATGAGAAGGCTAGGAAAAATCAGCTTAGCACGGGAAGTTGTTCTGGTCTCTTCCATGATTGTATCAAATATATGAGAGCTGATGTCAATGAATGTTTTCTCCTTTAGCTCCATAAGAAAAATGGCTCTGGCATTGTTGATTGTAGTGAGTTTCGTCACAGGATACAAGTTGTGCATCATGATGATGGTGAGGCACCTCATGTCAACTGGAAAAGCTGTGGTATTGAGACACTTTCCTTCTCTCTGTCCTCCAATGCGGTTTTGAATAGTTTCTAAAGACAACATTCTGTCTTTGTAGTTGGTAAACTCATGCTCCTCTAAACCCTCAAGACCAAGGACCCCATCAATATCATGGGCATCAAGAATGAATTCATGCCCTCTTATCCAACAATCTAGCTCATCTTCCCTAATCTTCACATTAGAGTAAAATTCTCTTATCAGTGGCTCACACACACCCGGTAATCCACTTAACAACTTTTCCCAGCCTCTGCCCTCAAAACATGTGGGAATAAATGTATCTTTTAGGTCCACTAAATCCACAAATCTCTCTTGAATTATGGTCCCCTTCATGAAAGAATCTTTGTATCTCTCAAAGTGTTGAACCGACCTAAACAGATTAGAATCCATTTTCAATCGTTTGTCAGCCTTCTTTGCAGGAGTTTTCTTCTTCGGAGGTGAGGGAGCCATCTGTGAACAATCAGAAGAGGCCATAACAACATAGTACAATACATGTGTAGAGCAAATCAGTACTTTGTTAGTGACAAGGACAAAAATGCCATCACTCAGATGAACTAAAACAATTAGACTTCATGCTACTTAAATCAACCAGACAGATGAACAGGCTTAAAAGAGGATACACAAGAACAACTGGGATAATGCATGGGAGAGATGTTGAAGACATCCGAAAGACAGATTGATGTGTATGACCAGACATAAAGAACAAACGACAGATGCACACAATAGATGGACAGGCACAATTTTAGCACAGTAAACTTCACAGCCAAAATAGGAACATTTTGAACCAACATATTAACATAAGATCAGACAAGAAGAGAAACCAACAATTAGCAAACCCTAGCTAAGCACATGAGGAAGAACCAACCAACAACTTAGTTAAAATCAAACTAAATCAATAGCTTCCACAAGCTAAGAAAGGATAAAGAGCAACAGCCGAAACAAAAACCCATATTAAAAAATATACAAATGCGAATAATCAAGAGGAAAATGCACAGAATCAAGTGAAAAAGGGTTCAAGAAAGAAAACCCATACCTGTTACTTGAAGATTTCGAGCTGAAAGGAAGCAACAATGGTGTTCGAAAATGGAGGCACAGTGTATGGGTATGAGCAGTTTTAGAAAGACAATGAACAGTCACAAAAAGTTCGAGGGAAAAACTGAAAATGCTATTAAAAACTGTCCCTATTTTTTTCCAAACACGCGTTTTTCGCGACTGAAGTGAGTCACCAACAAGTCGCCAGGTTGAGCCACCAAAACACTCAAAGACAAAATTTTGAAAAATTTTTCTAAGTGTTTTTCGCGACTGGAAGGTCTACCCGCGAGGGAGTCGCGAGCTGAGCCGCGAAAATCTCTGAGTAACCCTCGCGATTGGACCTTTCACTCACGAACAAGTCGCCAAACAAGACCCGCGAACACGCAACTGAGGCCCGCGACTTGACTCACTCGCGACTGAGTCGCCAAAACAGGGCAAAAATTTTTCTTGAAATTTTCAGTTTTTAAGAACAAAGTACTTTCCAAAAACACCTAAAATACTCAAAAATCTTTTTGTACTTGAATCAACAAAGATTGAGTATGTGAAAACACATTTCAACAAGTACAATCACACAAATGAATATGGCATTTAATGAACATAAACTTGTGTGTTGTGTGTGGATATCAACAATGAGATAGTCCGTAGTCTAAAGTGAAGCTTCAATGATCAATTTAACCAAGGCATACACAATTAGCACTAGATTATGTGATCTATCTCAATTATAGAAATATGTATATATGACCTCCCACAAAACTTGATAACATATCTTGGAGCTTTACATTTGACTCCACTTTCAATCATAACATTTGATCTTTTTGAGACAATTACCTTTCATTGTGAGAGTGATATTTGACAATTCACTTTAAAGAACAAGCCTTTGGCCTTTTGAATAAACATTCACTTTAATTTTTGGTCGCTTTCCCTTTTTCCTAGTTGAATACTAGTATGTACGACAGGCTTTTGCAGCTCAATATCTCTTTTCATTTGGAGATTTACATTTGGTGAGCTCTTTATAGCAAAAACAAAAATAAAGAGTGGGAAGATATATAAACACAAGTCTATGCATGTCTCAAGATCAACATAACCATTCACTAATCATTCATGACAAGTTTGAAGATCTATTTACAACAATCACATAGATTTCAAGATTTCTCCCACAGTGATATGAGTGCAAAGAAACAAGTAATGCTCAAAAATGCACAAAGCCATTAGCACAAAGGTACAAGGCAAAACATGTTTTGAGACAAAAGCTCAACAATGTCAATCAAACTTTTGATTTTCTAATTTTTTATGTGATTTTTGGATTTTTGACACTAGAAGAAAAAGATTGACCAAAAACAAAAACAAAATCAAAAGTATGCACAAGTAGACAAGCAAACAACCATCAGCAAAAACAATAAGCAAACAAACAAACATCGTCGCAAAGCATAGGAAGTATTAATGCATGGACATGTTGTAATGCTTATGCATGAGTACCCTTCTTCACCCACACGTCACTTGCGTTTGGGGTGATTTCCTTATAGGATTGGGTACGGGAGTTAAGGCTTTCAAACCTTCGTGAGAAGCTTTCCAAGCAGTTGGTGAAAGCATCAATCATCTTCATCACGTTCATCATTCCAGGATCACCATTTTGATCTCTAGATTGTTCACCTGCCCAATTTCTTCTATCATTTCTAGGTCCTCGTGACCTTTGAGGAGTTGCACTATTCATTGCTCTCAGCTTTTGACAATTTGGTCGAGTATGCCCTTGAAGTCCACAATGATAACACACATAAGTTGATCTAGGACCTCTTTGTGGTCGTGGACGAGACTTGGCACGAGATTCAGACCTGCCCACAGATTTTAATTCAACAACCGTTCATTCCCCACATTTCTCTTCTCTTCTATCTTGGGCTTCTCAGTAGTAGGACCAACTTCAACTGGATCTTTAGCCTTAACAAACTTCACTTCTTTAGTGACAGTTCCAGATGAGCCACTTCCTCCGGTATATCCCAATCCAGATTTATCTGAAAAGCTCTTTTGAGATGAAATAACATCATCTAGCTTCTTGGTGGAGACCCTCTCTATCTTGGCATTAGCTTGCATAACCTCTTGCTCAAGAAATCTCACTTTTGAGTAAGCTTCTGACAGCTCACCATTCAAAGTTTCTATCTCACATTTGGCCTCCTTATAACGAATTAGGAGACTTTTATAGTCCTCCTCTGCCTTCTTCATCTTTCTCACAGCTGCCTTGGCCACCCTTGTGTACTCACTCGACTTTTCCAGGAGTGAGTTATAATTCTCTTGAAGATTGGCTGTGCTTTCATCTTCTTCAACGTCTGATTCCTCGACAACTCCCAATGATTCTTCATCACTATATTCTCCAAGGTCTCGAACAAGCAGATTCAACTCGTCTGAAGACTCAACATGTGCAATAGTCATAAAAGCTGAATAGTTCCCCTCTCCATCACAGCTTTCTTCTGATTTTGAGTCGGATGAATCCGAGTCACTTAATGTTGTGGCATACACCTTGCCTTTCGATTTCAAATAATTCGGACATTCTTTCTTAAAGTGTCCATGCCTGTTGCATTCAAAACAAGTGACACCTTGTGTAGATTGGGATTCTTTTCCATCTTTCCTTTTGAATTCCCTTTTTTCCCTTCCTGAACTTTGGAATTTTCCTTTATCACCAAATTTTCCATTGTTCTTGAATTTCAAGAATTTTCGAAAATTTTTTACAAGGTATGCAACATCTTTATCAACCACATCGTCTTCCGATGAGTCATGGACTTCTACCTTCTCATTAATGGTCTTAAGAGCAAGAGATTTACTCTTCCGTTGATTGGGCAGCGACATCTCATAAGTCTGAAGAGAACCAACCAGCTCCTGGACTTTGATGTCATCGAGGTCCTTGCTCTCTTCAATCGCTGTCACTTTAGCACGAAAACTTTCCGGCAATGATCGAAGGATCTTCCTTACGATTTTAGAATCCTCCGTTTTCTCCCCCAAATTGAACTTGCTGACAACCACCTCATTCAACTTCCCATAGAAAGAGTCAAAGGACTCATCCTCACTCATTTTGAGCTCCTCAAACCGAGTGGTCAGCATTTGCAACTTGGTGTCTTTCACTTTCTTCGTGCCTTCGTAGGTGGTTTCCAATATCTCCCATGCTTCTTTGGCAACGGTGATGTGGGAGATCCTGTGAAATTCATTTGGAGACACACCACAGAAAATAGCATTTAAGGCTTTACTGTTAGCATTAGATGCAGCGAGTGCTGCCTTATCCCTTGTGGATTTGACTGCCTCAGGTCTGGTCCAACCACTTGCAACAGCATCCCAAACAGATTCATCAATGGAGCACAGAAATGCTCTCATGCGAACCTTCCAAAAAGCATAATTAGTACCATCAAAATATGGAGGTGCATTTAGGGATTGAGACCGATCCATCTCAAAAGGGAGTCAAGGATCACATAATGGTATTGAAACCAATAGAAGTGTACCCGCTCTGATACCAATTGAAAGTTCAAATAGTGTAAAAACACCCTTGAACGTTTAGACCCCCAATTAATAAATTAACCAATTCAAGCTTTATGTCAAACAAATAGTGTGCGGAAAATGAACATAAGCTATAATGTAGAATTGGACAAAACTACCTAAGCCAAATTAAAATCACAACCCACAGCAAATAATAAAAGGCAAAGATAAAAGGGAAGGAAGATGCAAACACAAAGACAACACGCGATGTGTTATCGAAGAGGAAACCGAAGCCCTCGGCGTAAAACCTCTCCGCCGCCCTCCAAGCGGTAAACAATCCACTAGAAAATGTAGTTGGGATACATGGACAGCAATAGACCCTCCAAGCCTAATCTACCCAGTGCACCTAAGTCCTCCAAGCTTCTTGCTCCAACGAGGTTGCGCCGAACCTTTTTCTTTTCTAGCTTCCCGGATTCCGCTACTAGATCATAGCATCAACCAATGAAGATTGGTTCCTTCCTAACTGCTTCCCAGAACACCAAATAACCTTCTCACAGTAATGGATATGGTGAGAACAAGGTTTTGGTAAAAAGCCTCTCAAGGGTTTGGCAATGGAGAGGAAGAGAGTTGAGGAATTTGAAGAGACACTTATGTAAAGATTGTAGATGAATCAATCTTGTTTTACTCTAGGGTTTCTCTCTCAAAATTCTCTCTGGAAGCTCTCCCTCATTTGTGGGTATAAGGGGTATTTATACTGAGGTGAGAGGAGAATGTGAAACGTCAGGTTTTTCAAAACAGGGCTGGCTCGCGGCTTGGCCTTGCGACTTGACTGAGTCGCGAGATCCAGTCGCGAGATAACCGTATGGCCAGTTGTCCTGTTTTGTCCTGTAGTGCTCCAGCTAGCATGACTGTTCACCTTCTGGCATGCTTGGCACGTGTGCTGCGTCTGGCGGCTTGCAGCCGCGAGTCACCCGCGAGATCCAACTGCGAGTTTCTGTTTTCTTGCACACTCTTGAGCAATCTTCACTCTATCTCACTCACTACCCTTACAACAAGCCCACCTAAATACAGGGTTACTAAATGCTGAAATACAAGCAAATTTGGCATGGAATAAAGCCAATTAGATAGTTGAATAAATTCAACCTTACATTAACAACTCTTTTATAATGTAAGGGTCTAGATTTTTCCATGTCAACGTTCCACTAACAATAACTTTAATAGTTTTGTTTGCAATATTATTTTATTATTTTAAAAGTATTGTTAGTGAAATAGTGACATGACAGAATTTAGACCCTTAAATCATAAAAGTGTGGTTAGGATTTAAAGAAATCTATTGGTAAAGTAACTATTCATAAGGAATAAATATTCTCTATAATAGAAATATAACCAAACTACTAAATAACTAAACCATACTAATAACAATTATATTACAGTGCTTATTATAGTTTAGCAAACACACCCTAAGCAAAATGTTAAATCTTAACAACTCTTTTATGATTTAAGGGTCTAGATTTTTTCATGTCAGCATTTCACTAATAATAATCTTAATTGTTTTGTTGACAACATTATTTTATTATTTTAAGAATATTGTTAGTGGAATGTTGACGTGTCAGAATCTAGACCCTTATATCATAAAAAAGTGGTTAGGATTTAAAGAAATTTATTGGTAGAGTAGCTATTCATAAGGAATTATTATTTTCTATAATAAAAATATAACCAAATTACTGAATAACTAAACCATAAGAGTAACAATTATATTACAATACTTATTACAGTCTACCAAACACACCATTAGCAAACTGTTCTTCATGTGGCACCTCTCAATAGCATGACATGCTTTGGTCCACCTACACCATACAGCTATACTGCTTCATCACCATCCAAGAAGAAACAGCAAGACTGCGGAGAAAGTTGGGCCAGCTATGATATTTTTGCCTTCTCTCTTTCAACTTGAGAAAAGTGGAACAATGTAGTAGGCTTGTAGCTGCCACTCTGGCCAACAAGTTTGGAGGTCTATGGCAATATATTCAAATGGGCATTTTCGTTAACTTAAATAATACTTAATTAGTGTTTAATATTATAATTTTTTAATATAAAATCCATTATTTTTATGTTTTAATATACATTTTTTTTTTGGGGGAAAAATGCTAAAACTATAACAAATTTTACTAAACAAAAAAATATTTACAAATGATGTAGTATAGAATGTAATTAGTGATATTTCAAGAAAATAATAAGTAAGTATATGAATAAATGATACTAGGGATATTATAAATTGGGTCCAGTGATCGGGTAGTCTTAGAGCAACACCTCCTCCTTTCACTTTCCCCTTACGTACGTATCTAGTCCAATATCTAAATCAATTCATATTAGCCCATTAATCACCATAATTAAAAAGAATAAAATAGTTTTTCTCATTTTCAATGTCGGATTAAACATTTTCACTAATTTCTCATTTTCCATATTAACTCCCATATCTTTAGCATTATATTATAATATAAATCTGTTTTAATTAATTAATATGAAAATGTTCCAACACAAAGGAACACCGGTATTGATGGTGTGATATAGTCATTAGCTTGCTAGCATAACTGTATACCTCTTGACATTGGTTTGGTTTGGACTTGCTACAAATTAGAATTATAGACATTAATTCATTTATGTCTAATTTACTTGTTCTCTTTAGACTTTCAAGAATTATCTAATTTACTTGTTCTGAACATTCACTGATTCAAGTTGGAAAATCATGAGCGGGTTATCTCATTCCTACTGCCAGCTTCTAATATTCATCTTTCTATGGTTATTGAGTCTGGCCATCGATTATTTCTGACTGCAGAGGATTTCAGTTGTGAGGTCGAACCTGATGGAAAGATAGCAATAATGGGAGTAATAAAAGCTGGTGAAAAAAAAGTGTTCAAGAACTCCAAAATCTTTCAGATGCAATCACAAAATCTATGCCCACCAGGGCACTTCACTATCTCATTCCAAAAATAGTGTGCAAGAACTCCCAAATCTTTCAGAGAGTAACAGAAAAAAATTGTTCTAGATCTTAGTTTCCTTGTCTTTTTTGGTATTGTTTTTTAATTGTGTTCCTATTGTTATGGTTTTTCTTTTTAGTTTCTATTATTAGAGACCCTTTTGGATATACACCATTATAAATTTCTTTAAAAAATCTTATCTTCCCTCCCCGTGTGTGTACATGGACAGAGCCATAGTTGGACTCCCCCCGAATTTTTTTTTTTTAATATTATTATATATATGGGTACTAATTTTAGAAATTTTGTTTTAGAAAATTACACTTTTGATCCCTTAAAAATATTATTGATTCTTTTAAGAGTATTGTTATAGTCACAAATTTTTCTATAACATTTTTACAAACGGTTAAGATAGTAAATTCTTATTGGTTCACATTTGGACTCACCACTTACATTATCAGCAATTTGTAAAAAAGTTTGTAGTTCAAACATTTTCCACATTTTAAAAACCATTAAAAAATGTTTATAAGTCTAAAATCTAAAAAAGAAATATACAAGCCCAAAAAATTAGTACAACAACAAAAATTATCAACAGTAAACTAAAAAAAAAAAAAAAAAAAAATTTAAGCCGAGTCAACCAATTTTACTTAAAACAAACAATTTGACCCTTTAAAAAATTTTAAACAACTAGCAGCTAGGTGACTAAGTAGCAACAAAGTTGAAAGCCGAAGTCACTGCACACAACCAACAGCAAAACCGCCTCCCCTAACTCTAAGTTCTGGCTTCGTCCTTGTGTGTGTATGTGTTAAAATATTTAGTATTCTAAAAAAAAAAAAAAAAAAAAAACGTTTTTACTATTAGTCAGTGTGGTTACTAAGAAAGTTTGCTAGATTGCTCGGGAAAATATGCTGGATTTTTTTTTGGTAGGAAATTTCAATATTTTTCTTTTAATTTTTTGATAAAAAATAAGTTTATTAGTTTATATATATAAACACAATGTTGTTTTGGGAGCTACTAACTGCACAATACTAAGTGCTAATGGAGAATGATAGGAGGCCTTAATTGAATAAGTTTGAAATTTAAAGGTATCAAATGAACAAAAAGTGAAGTAATATGACTGAAATGAATTATGATCAAATTGAAATGGTGAGTTTTACATTTTTGTCACAAAAAAAAGAAAAAAAAAAAGAAAAAAAAAAAAGCCGTCTCCTCTCCTTGTATGAACAAGGTGGAATGTGACACATTTAAAATTATATATATATATATATATATATATATATATATATATATATATATATATATATATATATAAATAAAATTAAAGATGGAGAATGACACCATGAGTTTAAAACTCACTAATTGTGCGTAATTTTAAGTTAAAAACTCCAAATGCAACTTAACAACTAAATAGGACCAAAAGTAATGCATTTAACATCTATATCACACTGGTTTCTCAAAAAAAAAAAAAAAAAAAAAAAAAAAAAATCTATATCACACTTTTATTGAAGCAATAAACAATACTTATAGGAACAAGACTCCAATTCATCCTTCGAAAATCTCTAGGAAGTTTACAACTTAGCTAATTTCTAAGTTAACTTTGGAGCTCATTTACAACTTCTATTATATATAAGACCACTAGATGATGTCACCTCAATTTCTTGATAAAAAAATGTTTACTATAATTTCATCACAAGTATGATTATGCCATTATACAAAAGTATATCTTCTCAAACTCAAAATAAAAAGGAAAAGAAATGGACAAGAAAGTACTAGACAAGGTATTTATACTTGTCGACATAGATTTATATACTTTCATTTTGTCTTTTCTCTAATATTTTATTTATTCATTTATTTTGATATTCAAACTCAATGATAATATATATATTTTCCTTGATATGGCTATGCTACCACAAATTATGGGGATGAATTGGATAAATAAATGTGTGATGGGTAGACTTGTGCCTAGCTAGTCTTACATTAAGTGTTTATATATATTAAGTTGAAGTATTGTATATATGTGATTACCAGGAATCTAACGGTGACTTGACTAATCTTTTAGGGATATAAAGCATATGTGGCTAGCATTTACTTGAGTCATGACAACTAGTACAAAGATAACTTAATAACGACGTATGACTCAGAAGAATTGGAAGAATGTTAGGAATTTAAGTGGGGAGATTGTGATATCCCAAATAATGTGGATTGGATAAGTGAGTGTTGTAAATGTGTATTGAGTCCTAGAATAGGTGATTACTAGGTCAAATTAGGTTATATAAATTGCGCATAGCCCCGATTGTAACTTGATTAATCATTTTGAGGTATCTGTTAATATGACTAGAATTTTCTTGAGTCTTGATGGTGCCATACTAATATTTAGTTTTTGGATATTTTTACCCATCTCTCTAGGTTATACACATCAGAGATTACATCTTTTACGGTTCAATTGATATAACTATTTAAAAATTAGCTCTTTAAAAAATTTAATAGTTTAATAATCAATGAATTAAAAAGACACTAATTGAAAATTCGGTTGAGCACTTAGTAATTGTAAGGTTGAATTTAATCAACCATCTTGTTGGCTTTATTCCGTACCAAATTTGCTTGTATTTCAGCAATTAGTAACCCTGTATTTAGGTGGGATTGTCGTAAGGGTAGTGAGTGAGATAGTGTGATGAAATACTTAAGAGTGTGCAAGAAAAACAGAGACTCGAGACTGGATCTCGCGGGTGACTCGCAGCTACAAGCCGCCAAAAGCAGCACGTGTGCCAGGCATGCCAGAAGTTGAAGCGTTATGCCAGCTGGAGCACTACAGGACAAAATAGGACAACTAGCCGTTCAGTTATCTCGCGGCTGAAACTCGCGACTCAGTCAAGCCGCGATGCCAAGCCACAAGCCAGCCCTGTTTTGAAAAACCTAACTCTACACATCCCATTCTCACCCTAGTATAAATACCCCTTATACCCACGAAAGAATGAGAGCTTCTAGAGAGAATTTTGAGAAAGAAACCCTAGAGAAAAACAAGATTGATTCATCCACAATCTTCATATAGAGACTCCTCAAATTCCTCTACTCTCTTCCTCTCCATTGTTAAATTCTTGAGGGGCTTTTTACCAAAACCTTTTCTCACCATATCCATTACTGTGAGAGGGCTGTTTGGTGTTCTAGGAAGCAGTTAGGAAGGAACCAATTTCACATTGGTTGATGCTATGGTTAAGTAGCGGAATTCGGGAAGCTACAAAAGAAATAGGCTTAACGCAACTTCGTTGGAGCAAGAAGCTTGGAGGGCTTAGGTACACTGGGTAGATTAGGCTTGGAGGGTCTATTGCTGTTCATGTATCCCAACTACATTTTCTAGTGGATTGTTTACCGCTTGGAGGGCGGCGGAGAGGTTTTACACCGAGAGATTCGGTTTCCTCTTCGATAACACATCGTGTGTTGTCATTGTATTTGCATCTCTCTTCCCTTTATCTTTGCCATTTAATTTCTGCTGTGGATGTGATATTATTTGGTTTAGATTGTTTATCAATTCTGTATTAAGTTTATGTTCATATTCCGCACATTAATTATTTGATATTAAGCTTGAATTGGTAATTTGTAAATTGGGAGTCTAAACATTCAAGGGTGTTTTTACACTATTTGAACTTTCAATTGGTATCAGAGTGGGTGCACTTGCTGTGGTTTAATTACCTAAGTGCGATCCTAGACCCCTTTGCTATGGATGCTGCTATGGAAAAGGCCATGCTGAATTGTGGTTTAAGTGTTTGTGATAATGACTTTATGAGTATGTTTGAAGGGTGTCCTAACAATGAACTCTTAGAGTTATTAAAAACAAAGAAACATGCTAGGATATTTGTTCACATGCTGAAATATTTTGAAAACAAGAATCACATCTTACACAATAGCATATCTGAATCTAAATCTTTGATTAAGAAGTACAAAGGAAAAAATAGAATATTGTGTGAGAATGTTGATAATCTAAAAAAGAAATGTCAATTTAACAGAAGCATGGAAATTGAAGATAAAATTTTGTTTGAAGGTCAAGAATGTTTGTCTCATGCAAGCTTATTTGTGCATACCTCATTGAAGGTATTTAATTCATGCTTATGGTATCTTGACAGCGGGTGTTCTCGTCATATGACAGGAAATAAATCACTGTTTAAGACACTCAAAGAGAAGGTTGGTGACTATGTGACTTTTGGTGATGGAAGTCATGCTCAAGTTCTCGGCAAAGGAACTATTGAGATACCTGGATTACCTCTATGAAAGATGTCTTATACATCAAAGGGCTGAAGGCAAATCTTTTGAGCATCACCCAAATATGTGATGAGGATTTCCTTGTCCAATTCTCAAAGAAGGGATGCATAATCATCAATGAAGAAGGAATTTAAGTCTTTGAGGGAAATAGGACTACAGATAATTGCTATGGAGTAGTTCCTACGGCACCCATTTCATGTAGAAGTGCTCGTGTTGACATGTTGGAACTTTGGCATCACAGATTTGGGCATGTGAATTTCAAACAAGTAACTAAAGTATCTAAACTTGAAGCAGTTGAGGGACTTCCAAAGTTTGGAAAGGTGAAGAAGACCATTTGTGGTGCATGCCAAATGGGAAAGCAAACAAAGGCAAGCCAAAGGAATTCACCCAACAGCAGATGAATATGTGTTCCATTTTGCTCTCTCATTTCTAGGATCTTGAAGCTCAAAGGAATTCACCCAACAGCAGATGAATCTCCCTGCACAAAACCGTGTCCAATCAACATGCGCACATTCAACGCAAGCATTGGTCATAGTCGGAAGAGAGTCAAACCAGAAACTTCCACATCTCACAGCGGTCCGCGCTTTAGTACATTCTCCCTTGACGAAAAACTCAACAACATTTTGACATCTGTCCACGAGTTGAGTAACAAGATGTCTGGACTCACATCTACTTTACATCATCACAGCACTCGGTGGGATATGAAGTTTACCTCCTTACAAACTCAATTGGATCAGATTCAGAGGAAGCTAGAAGAGGATATGTAGCTATTCCATGACAAAACGGGGGAGATGATGTCATAAGTGGAATACAATGAAAGGGGGAGTGATAGCTTGATCAAAAGGGGAGAAAATTATCAAAGGGGGAGAATTCAGCAAGCAGTTTAAATATGTTACTTTAAGTTGTTATTCAGTTTTTTTTTTAAAGTTTGTACCCATGTTGCTTCTGTAAGCTTTTAGGGTTTGTTTTCTTATTCTGTAGGCTTTATGGTTTGTACCATGCTTTATGCAACCTTTATGTTTTTGTTAAATCAGTACTTCTAACTAAATGTCATGCATTTTCTTGTTAAGTACTGTCACTCTTGTGCCCTTGTACGATTGTTCTTAGATGCATATACTTAGTGTATTATGCATTGGTTGAGTGTTGGGCATGCAAGTGACTTGCATTGAGCTTGTTAGCTTGTTTGTTCAAGTGTTCATTCCAAGTGTGAATGAGCATTGTGGTCACTACCTTGTACTGATTGCTTGTTTGATCAGGCCTTGGTTTGTTTCTTAACTCCATCTTTGCTTGATCTCATCATGCCTGCTTCATATGCATTTCATGCTTTTCTACATACAATGATCATGGTGTATTGTTGTGTTTCAAGAGATTCATGTTCATATGATTCAAGAGCTTCACAGTTTCTAGAGTTAAGTGTGAGCGAGTTTTGTTCAACTGTTCCCAACTCACATGTTAAGCCTAGAGTCTGTTTTAGGGTTTTGTCACGGAATAGCCAAATGGGGAGATTGTAAGGTTGAATTTAATCAACCATCTTGTTGGCTTTATTTCGTGCCAAATTTGCTTGTATTTCAGCAATTAGTAACCCTGTATTTAGGTGAGATTGTTGTAAAGGTAGTGAGTGAGATAGTGTGATGAAATACTCAAGAGTATGCAAGAAAAACAGAGATTCTCGACTAGATCTCACGGCTGCAAGCCGCCAGAAGCAGCACACATGCCAGGCATGCCAGAAGTTGAAGCGTCATGCCAGTTGGAGCACTACAGGACAAAATAGAACAACTGGCCGTTCAGTTATCTCGCAGCTGGAACTCACGACTCAGTCAAGCCGTGAGGCCAAGCCATGAGCCAGCCCTGTTTTGAAAAACCTAACTCTTCACATCCCATTCTCACCCTAGTATAAATACCCTTTATACCCATGAAAGAATGAGAGCTTCTAGGGAGAATTTTGAGAGAGAAACCCTAAAGAAAAGCAAGATTGATTCATCCACAATCTTCATATAGAGACTCCTCAAATTCCTCTACTCTCTTCCTTTCTATTGTTAAATCCTTGAGAGGCTTTTTACCAAAACTTTTTCTCACCATATCCATTACTGTGAGAGGGCTGTTTGGTGTTCTGGGAAGTAGTTAGGAAGGAACCAATTTCACATTGGTCGATGCTATGGTCAAGTAGCGGAATCTGGGAAGCTAGAAAAGAAATAGGTTCAGCGCAACCTCGTTGGAGTAAAAAGCTTGGAGGGTTTAGGTACACTGGGTAGATTAGGCTTGAAGGGTCTATTGCTGTTCATGTATCTCAACTACATTTTCTAGTGGATTGTTTACCGCTTGGAGGGCGGCGGAGAGGTTTTACGCCGAGGGCTTCGGTTTCCTCTTCGGTAACACATCATGTGTTATCCTTGTATTTGCTTCTCTCTTCCCTTTATCTTTGCCATTTAATTTCTGCTGTGGATGTGATATTATTTGGTTTAGATTGTTTATCAATTCTGTATGAAGCTTATGTTCATATTCCGCACATTAATTGTTTGATATTAAGCTTGAATTGGTAATTTGTAAATTGGGGGTCTAAACGTTTAAAGGTGTTTTTACACTATTTGAACTTTCAATTGGTATCAGAGCGGGTGCACTTGTTGTGATTTAATTACCTATGTGCGATCCTAGACCCCTTTGCTGTGTATGCTGCTATGGAAAAGGCCATGCTGAATTGTGGTTTAAGTGTTTGTGATAATGAATTTATGAGTTTGTTTGAAGGGTATCCTAACAATGAACTCTTAGAGTTATTAAAAAAAAAGAAACATCCTAGGATATTTGTTCACATGTTGAAATATTTTGAAAACAAGAATCACATCTTACATAATAGCATATTTGAATCTAAATCTTTGATTAAGAAGTACAAAAGAAAAAATAGAATATTGTGTGAGAAGGTTGATAATCTGAAAAAGAAATGTCAATTTAACAGAAGCATGGAAATTGAAGATAAAATTTTGTTTGAAGGTCAAGAATGTTTGTCTCATGCAAGCTTATTTGTGCATACCTCATTGAAGGTATTTAATTCATGCTTAAGGTATCTTGACAGCGGGTGTTCTCGTCATATGACAGGAGATAAATCACTGTTTAAGACACTCAAAGAGAAGGTTGGTGACTATGTGACTTTTGGTGATGGAAGTCATGCTTAAGTTCTCGGCAAAGGAACTATTGAGATACCTGGATTACCTCTATTAAAAGATGTCTTATACATCAAAGGGCTGAAGGCAAATCTTTTGAGCATCACTCAAATATGTGATGAGGATTTCCTTGTCCAATTCTCAAAGAAGGGACGCATAATCATCAATGAAGAAGGGATTCAAGTCTTGGAGGGAAATAGGACTACAGATAATTGCTATGGAGTAGTTCCTATGGCACCCATTTCATGTAGAAGTGCTCGTGTTGACATGTTGGAACTTTGGCATCACAGATTTGGGCATGCGAATTTCAAACAAGTAACTAAAGTATCTAAACTTGAAGCAGTTGAGGGACTTCCAAAGTTTGGAAAGGTGAAGAAGACCATTTGTGGTGCATGCCAAATGGGAAAGCAAACAAAGGCAAGCCATCACAAGGTGAATGTGATTGCTACTTCACGATGTTTAGAGCTTCTTCATGTTGATCTAACGGGGCCTACAAGAACTGAAAGTCTAGGAGGAAAGAGGTACATCATGGTCATTGTTGATGATTTCTCAAGATACACTTGGGTTGAATTTCTTAGAGAAAAATCAGAAGCATGTGAAAAGTTGGAAATCCTTTGCAAGAAACTTCAAAACGAGAAAGGGGTTCCTATTGTCAAGATAAGAAGTAATCATAGGAAGGAATTTGAGAATGCAAGATTTGAGTCATTTTGTGACAAGAATGGAATCAAAAGGGAATTTTCAGCCCCCAAAACTCCTCAACAAAATGGAGTGGTAGAGAGAAAGAATCAGGTGATTCTAGAAATGGCAAGAGTTATGCTACTAAACAAGCAAATACCTCAAAAGTTTTGGGGAGAAGCCGTGAACACCTCCTGTCACATTGGAAATAGAATATTCTTCCGAGTGGGAACAAAGAAGACCGCCTATAAGATTTGGAATGGAAAGAAGCCCAGAGTAAAGTACTTCCGAGTGTTTGGAAGCAAGTGTTATATTCTAAATGATCAGGAGAACCTTGGGAAATTTGATGCAAAAAGTGATGAAGGTAATTTCCTTGGGTACTCTACTACTAGCCGGGCGTATAGGGTTTTCAATAAGAGAACTAAGACAGTAATGGAGTCCATCAATGTCAAAATTGATGATGCCTTGACAAAGGTACAGATGATTGCTGATGGAGAAGGGCCAAACACCAAAGAACCTGATGTTGAGGTCAAAGCTCTTGATATAGAAGTTAAAGGATCTACACCGGAAGAAGAATCAACTCCCATGAACCCAAGAATGGAAACAAGATCAATGTCTAGAACATCAAGTCCTCTCACTCCTTCGGAAGTTCATCCTCCCATTTCACGGAATGATGAAGTCTCCACATCAAAGAAGCCATCATCAAGAGTGATTAAGAACCATCCAGATAGCAATATTATAGGGTCGTTAGATGAAGGTCTTCGCCTCAGAAAAGGAAACATCCTTTTGGCCAATCATGTAACATACCATTGCTACCTTACTCAATTTGAGCCAAAAAGGGTAGAAGAAGCTCTCCAAGATGAGAATTGGGTTGAGTCAATGCATGAAGAGCTGAATCAATTTGTGAGAAATGATGTGTGTGAACTTGCTCCAAGGCTTGAAAATGTTCATGTCATTGGCACTAAATGGATATTCAAAAACAAGACCGATGAAGATGGAGAGATAATTCGGAATAAATCTCGATTAGTAGCTCAAGGATATACTCAAGTAGAAGGAGTAGACTTTGATGAATCCTTCGCTCCTATGGCAAGACTTAAGTCTATTCGAATCCTTATGTGCATTGCATGCTCTATGAACTTCAAACTCTATCAAATGGATGTAAAATGTGCATTTCTAAATGGATACCTAGATGAAGAAGTGTTTGTTGAACAACCCAAAGGCTTTGAGGATCCTCACTTTCCTGATCATGTGTTGAGATTGAAGAAAGCCCTTTATGGCTGAAATCAAGCTCCTAGAGCTTGGTATTATCGGCTGACACATTACCTCCTGGATAGAGGATTCAAAAGGGGATATGCCGACCAGACTTTGTTTGTCAAGAATGATGAAGATTACCTCCTTGTGGCTTAAGTATATGTTGATGACATAGTGTTTGGGGTTACCATTGATGATCGGGCTATAGAATTCTCTGAGGAGATGAAGAAAGAATTTGAGATGAGTATGGTGGGGGAGCTCACATTTTTCTTGGGCCTTCAAGTCAAACAAAAGAAGGAAGGCATATTCATTTCATAAGAGAAGTATGCTAGAAACATTGTCAAGAAGTTTGGACTAGACTCCAAAAAACATGCCTCCACTCCTATGAGCTCGTCTACTAAACTGAATGTTGATTCTTCCGAAGTGGAAGTGAGTCCCACCTTGTACAGGAGTATCATTGGGAGTCTACTCTATCTTATAGCTAGTAGACCGGATATTGCGTTCAGCGTTGGTGTTTGTGCTAGATATCAAGCTGCTCCAAAGGAATCACACCTGACTGCGGTAAAGAGAATTATACGATATATCAATGGAACTCCAAATTATGGTTTGTGGTATTCAAAAGACTCAAATGCTTGCCTTGTCGGGTATTGAAATGCAGACTGGGCTGGTAGTGTGGACGATCAGAAGAGTACTTCAGGAGGCTGCTTCTACCTTGGTAACAATCTTGTCTCGTGGATTAGCAAGAAACAAAATTCCGTGTCTCTCTCTACTGCTGAAGCAGAGTACATAGCTGCCGGAAGTTGCTGCACACAACTTCTTTGGATGAAGAAGTTACTTCATGACTATGGAATTCCTCAAGAGACAATGTGTGTTTTCTGTGATAACACCTGTGCCATCAATCTTTCTAGGAACCCGGTTCAGCATTCAAAATCTAAACACATAGAGATACGTTACCATTTCATTCGAGATTTGGTGGAAGAAAGAGTTGTGTGTCTTGAATTCATACACACAGACAATCAAAAGGCGGACATCTTCACCAAGCCTCTCGATGGTCCACGGTTTGAATCCCTCCGTAAGACCATTGGTGTTGGTACAATTCCATGAATCTCTTGTGTGATGTGTGCTTCACCTATTTATATTGTGTTATTTTATTTGTTAGGGCACACACTACTTTGTTGGCTATCTGTATAGCATGATTCTGTTGTTTGTTAATTGCTTTGTCTGTTTTTGTCGTTTTTACATTTTTGCTTTTGAGAATTTTTTTGTGTAAAAAATCCAAGAACCACACAAAAAGTAGAAAATCAAAAAGTTTGATTGACATTGTTGAGTTTTGTCTCAAAACTTGTTTTGCTTTGTACCTTTGTGCTAATGGCTTTGTGCATTTACGAGCGTAGCTTGTTCCATTGCACTCTTATCACTATGGAAGAAATCTTGAAATCTATGTGACTATTGTAAATAGATCTTCAAACTTGTCATGAATGATTAGTGAATGGTTTTGTTGATCTTGAGACATGCATAGACTTGTGCCTATATATCTTTCCACTCTTTATTTTTTTTGCTAAAAAGAGCTCACTAAATGTAAATCTCCAAATGTAAAGAGATATTGAGGTGCAAAAGCCTGTCGCACATACTAGTATTCGACTAAGAAAAAGGGAAAGCGACCAAAATAAAGTGTATGATTTTTCAAAAAAGCCAAAGGCTATCTCATCAAGGTTAAATATCAAACATCATTCTCACAGTGAGATGTGTTTGTTTCAAAAGGATCAAAAAGATCTAATGTTATGATTGAAAGTGGAGCCAAATGTAAAGCTCCAAGTTATGTAACCATGTCTTGTGGGAGGTCATATATGCATACTTCTATAATTGAGATGGGTCACATGATCTAGTGCTAATTGTGTATGCCTTGGTTGAATTGATCATTGAAGTTTCACATTAGACTAAGGACTATCTCATTGTTGATATCCATACACAACACACAAGTTTATGTTCAATGAATGCCATATTCATTTGTGTGATTGTACTTGATAAAATGTGTTTTCACATGCTCAATCTTTGTTGATTCAAACACAAAAAGATTTTTGAGTGTTTTAGTTGTTTTTGGAAAGTATTTTGTTCCTTAAAAAAATCTGAAAATTTCAAAAACAGTGTTGCCCTGTTTTTGCGACTCAGTCGCGAGTCATACTGGTCGCATGCCACAATCGCGAGCTTGCGGGTCGGTTTTGGTGACTTGTTCGTGAGTGGAAGGTCAAGTCACGTGGAGTACACAGAGATTTTCGCAGTTCAGCTTGCGACTCCCTCGCGAGTGAGACTTCCAGTCGCGAAAAATACTTAGAAAATTTTTCCAAACTTTTTGGCTTGAAGTGTTTTGGCGGGTGAAACTGGGGACTATCTGGCGACTTACCTCAGTCACGAAAATCGCGTGGTTCAACACTGCTCTCAAAAAGGGTCTTATTTATTTTTGCATCCTGTGACTGTTCACTTTCTGGTCTCACTTTCAATATTTCAACACCACCGTGGTCATCTCCAAAATCTTCCACTATTTTGTCACCATTTTCTCAATCTTCAAGGAAAGGTATGGGTTTTGTCCTCTACTCTTTATTTTTCACAGTTATTGCCTTTTTCCTCATGGAATTTGTGCTCTCTATGATATTTGTATATATCTTGACTGTATTTGTGTATATGATTGACTGGTGTCTTCATTGGTTGTTTTTTCGGTGGTTATATACTGATCTGCTCTATATTGTGACAACATTGGGTCATTATTGTCGCACGAACACTCTTTGTCATTTTCAGGACATTCCCATCTAGTTTTTAGGGTTTTCTTGATTATCCATATTTTGAAACTAACCCATTGCTAATAATGTCTCTTGGATTATTTTTTCCTTTCTTTCTCTATTACATGATGCAGACTGGAAATGTCTCCATTCAAGAAAGCATCTGTGAAAGGAGGTGGTCCCAAAGGAAAGGAGCCTGTCATTGATGTCGATGACTACTCACCTAAAACAAAAAGGACTTGTTCCCCACCGGGAGTGTTTGATCCCAACAAGTTCAGATCCTATGCTGCCTTTCAAACTCATGAGAATTATTTCCGAAATGCTACACCATTACTGGAAAGACCTTTTGATCAATCGTCACTTCATGACACTGACATTCCAAAATGGTTTGCCCATAAGGATTGGAATTACCTTCTCTCCGATCTGGATGGAGCTTATGAGAATTTGGTAAAAGAATTTTTTGCCAATGCGATTGTGGAAGGCGAAGAACTCAAGTGCTGGGTTAGGAGAAAATGTTTTTCAGTCTCTCCTACATATTTGGCAGAGATCCTTCACATCAACCGGCCAATTCTTACAAACTCACCGGTTTATGATGATCTATGTCCAGATGAGGAACTACTTAGGGATGGTCTTGGACAAGACTTGGAATTCTCATTGAATGGAAACTCAGTCAGCGTTTCCTCTCTTCCTCAGAAACTGAGAGTGCTTACAATAGTGATGTTTCACAACTTGTAACCCATATCCAGTACTGGGTATATGAACCTCGAACGTGCCTTGTTTCTTCATGACCTAATCTCTGATGTAGAGATTTACATCTATGCTCATATCTTTCACATTTTGCGCAAAACGGTTCTACGAACTGAGTCACGAATATGTGTTCCATTTTGCTCTCTCATTTCTAGGATCTTAAAGCTTAAAGGAATTCACCCAACAACAGATGAATCTCCCTGCACAAAATCGTGTCCAATCAACATGCGCACATTCAACGCAAGCATTGGTCATAGTCGGAAGAGAGTCAAACCGGAAACTTCCACATCTCACAGCGGTCCGCGCTTTAGTACATTCTCCCTTAATGAAAAATCGACAACATTGTGACATCTGTCCACGAGTTGAGTAACAAGATGTCTGGACTCACATCTACTTTACACCATCACAACACTCGGTGGGATATGAAGTTTACCTCTTTACAAACTCAATTGGATCAGATTCAGAGGAAGCTAGAAGAGGATATGTAGCTATTCCATGACAAAAAGGGGAGATGATGTCATAAGTGGAATACAATGAAAGGGGGAGTGATAGCTTGATCAAAGGGGGAGAAAATTATCTAAGGGGGAGAACTCAGCAAGCAGTTTACATATGTTACTTTAAGTTGTTATTCAATTTTTTTTTTAAGTTTGTACCCATGTTGCTTCTGTAAGCTTTTAGGGTTTGTTTTCTTATTCTGTCGGCTTTATAGTCTGTATCATGCTTTATGCAGCCTTTATGTTTTTGTTAAATCAGTACTTCTAACTAAATGTCATGCATTTTCTTGTTAAGTTCTGTCACTCTTGTGCCATTGTACGATTGTTCCTAGATGCATATACTTTGTGTATTATGCATTGGTTGAGTGTTGAGCATGCTAGTGACTTGCATTGAGCTTGTTAGCTTGTTTGTTCAAGTGTTCATTCCAAGTGTGAATGAGCATTGTGGTCACTACCTTGTAGTGATTGCTTGTTTGATCAAGCCTTGGTTTGTTTCTTAACTCCATCTTTGCTTGATCTCATCATGCTTGCTTCATATGCATTTCATGCTTTTCTACATACAATGATCATGGTGTATTGTTGTGTTTTAGGAGATTCATCTTCATATGATTCAAGAGCTTTGCAGTTTCTAGAGTTAGGTGTGAGTGAGTTTTGTTCAATTGTTCTCAACTCACATGTTAAGTCTAGAGTCTGTTTTAGGGTTTTGTCACGGAATAGCCAAAGGGGGCGATTGTAAGGTTGAATTTAATCAACCATCTTGTTGGCTTTATTCTGTGCCAAATTTGCTTGTATTTCAGTAATTAGTAATCCTGTATTTAGGTGGGATTGTTGTAAGGGTAGTGAGTGAGATAGTGTGATGAAATGCTCAAGAGTGTGCAAGAAAAACAGAGGCTCGCGACTGGATCTCGCAGCTGCAAGCCGCCTGAAGCAACACACGTGCTAGGCATGCTAGAAGTTGAAGCGTCATGCCAGCTAGAGCACTACAGGACAAAATAGGACAACTAGCCGTTCTGTTATCTTGCGGCTAGAACTCGCGACTCAGTCAAGCCACGAGCCAGCCCTGTTTTGAAAAACCTGACTCTTCACATCACATTCTTACCCTAGTATAAATACCCCTTATACCCATGAAAGAATGAGAGCTTCCAGAGAGAATTTTGCGAGAGATACCCTAGAGAAAAACAAGATTGATTCATCCACAATCTTCATATAGAGAATCCTCAAATTCCTCTACTCTCTTCCTTTCCATTGTTAAATCCTTGAGAGGCTTTTTACCAAAATATTTTCTCACCATATCCATTATTGTGAGAGGGCTGTTTGGTGTTTTGGGAAGCAATTAGGAAGGAACCAATTTCACATTGGTTGATGCTATGATCAAGTAGCGAAATCCGAGAAGCTAGAAAAGAAATAGGTTCGGCACAACCTCGTTGGAGCAAGAAGCTTGGAGGGTTTAGGTACACTGGGTAGATTAGGCTTGGAGGGTCTATTGCTGTTCATGTATCCTAACTACATTTTCTAGTGGATTGTTTGCCGCTTGGAGGGCGGCGGAGAGGTTTTACACCGAGGGCTTCAGTTTCCTCTTCGATAACACATCGTGTGTTGTCCTTGTGTTTGCATCTCTCTTCCCTTTATCTTTGCCATTTAATTTCTGCTGTGGATGTGATATTATTTGGTTTAGATTGTTTATCAATTTTGTATTAAGCTTATGTTCATATTCCGCACATTAATTGTTTGATATTAAGCTTGAATTGGTAATTTGTAAATTGGGGGTCTAAACGTTCAAGGGTGTTTTTACACTATTTGAACTTTCAGTAATATTAGTTGATATTAATAACTAATATTTGCCATGGTTTACACGCATATGAAATTCTATCTTTTAAAGTGGCACCTATATTTCACTCTTCTTTTAGGAATTTGACTAATCTATATATATATAAAACTGAAGCCTCTAAAACTCTCACAATTTTCCACGTCAGAACAATATTTAAATAAAATTATTTTTGTTTAGTTCAAACTTAATAAGGAGTGAAACTCTATCTCTCTAACAAGTCCAACTTAAACACAAACTCATCAATTTTAAAAAATAAAATAAAATAAAAACATTATTTTTGTTTAATCCAAATTTAATAAGGAGTAAAACTTTATCTCTCTAGTAAGTCCAGCTTAAACTCAAACTCAAACGTTGATATTATTATTATTATTATAATTATTATTATTATTATTATTATTATCTTTCTACTTCACTAACATGATATTTTATTATAGGGTGCAAACTTATAGCCATGGATTATTCTTTTGAATGTAATCCAATCTTTTTCTTATATATATATTTTTAATTTTTTAGTCATATATATTTTGGTTTTTTTTTCAATAATTTCTCAGCAGTAAATCATTTGATTCTTTAATATTTTTTGGTCTTTCAGAAGTTTTGATATTTGAGTTTTTGAGTTATTTTTTACTAGTATCTAAAATTGTTTGACAAATTTTTTGTAAGCCATTGCACGTTCAGGCAATGACTTCTTCATCAAATTGTAATACAAATTGAAATCATACAAGAGAAAATAATGTAATGGTGTAGTTTCTTAATCAATTTAAGATATTATAAAATTATTTTAGTCTATCTCACAAATAGGTAGGTTCCCGTGCATAGCAAGGGTTAATGACTAGTTAATATGTTATTTCGAAACTGTTTCTTACTTTAAGATAAAGCAACAATCCCCCTTTAGTAGAAAAAGGAAAAAAAAAAAAAAAAAAAAAAAAAAAGAAAGAAAGAAGAAGAAGAAGAAGATAAAGCTAGAGATGATTTCATTGTAAGATTTACACAAACCGTATCATTAATAGTTTATATGTCATTGAAGGGGCCAGAAATTGCGCAACAATGGGCCTGACGGATTCGGACTCATGGCCCGGCATTAAGGAAGAGCCCAGGGCTTAGCATCACTTGAAATACTTGGTGTGCACGTTTGGAATCCGATGGGATCCTAGGAAAATCAGAGTGTCCGCATAAGGATAATTCTAGAAGATCCGCCTTAATAAAAAGCCTACTTTACAAGGAAATGCTTGTCCATCACGTTTGGGATTACTCATAAGTAGAATCCTAAAAGGAAAAGATTTCGAGTCCAAGGAAGAGAAGCCGACTTTCTTCTACTATAAAAACTTCAATACCCTCGCAAATCAAGGTACGCATAATTTACCTTCTCTAGCACTCTAGAGTTGAGAACAATTCTAACTTGACCGTCGGAGGGTACTTGGTCGACACCACACCGGTGCCCACGGCGAGATTACTTTCTTCTTTTTGCAGGTTGTTTGGTGAACGAGGATCGTGCAAACTCACTGGTGATATTCACGGCATCATCAGTTGGCGCCGTCTGTGGGAAACGCGAAGAATTTAAGCCAGATCATCGCCTCCCGGATATAAGAGTTGCATGGTACTCACTCGCTCGATGGCCACCACCAACAACGCTCAAGAAGAGGATCCACCGAGATCTACTGCATTAGAAAGACAGGTCCAGACTCTTATGACGGCGGTAGAACGACTCACAAAGCAGAACCATGATTTGGAGGAGCAGCTACGCCAAAAAGAGGCAGGACCTAACCCTCAGGAGCAAAACCAGGAAGGTAACAGTGCCGAGCGAAGGGAGCAGGAGAAGCCAGAGGGCAGCAACGCCCCAAGCAGACCGGAGCGGCAAAACGTGAGCCTTCCGTCTCTCATGGATTTTGTCCCCCCGCCAATCGTCGCAGAGATGCAGGCGATGAAGGAGCAGATGGAGGTCATGATGAACGCCCTCAACGGGCGAGTATCTTCTGATCTTGATGATTTAGTGAACAGAACAGACTCACCGTTCACCATGCCCGTCAACTCATTCCCCCTACCACAGAAGTTCCGGATGCCCCAGATCGAAAGTTACGACGGGGTCAAGGACCCACTCGATCATCTGGAGACCTTCAAAACCCTGATGCACCTTCAGGGTGTACCTGACGAGATCATGTGTAGGGCTTTCCCGACCACGCTGAAGGGGCCTGTGAGAATTTGGTTCAGTAGGTTGACACTGAACTCCGTCAATACTTTCAAGGAGTTGAGCGCCCTGTTCACCTCACACTTCATGGGCGGACATCGATACAAAAAGTCCACCGCGTGCTTAATGAACATCAAGCAGCGAGAAGACGAAACACTGCGAGCCTACATAACACGTTTCAACAAAGAAGCCCTTTCGATTGATGAAGCTGACGATAAAATACTCGTGGCCGCGTTCACTAGCGGACTGCGGAAGGGTAAGTTCTTGTTTTCCTTGTACAAGAATGACCCAAAAACCATGACGGACGTTCTCTATAGGGCTACTAAGTACATGAATGCAGAAGATGCGATGCTGGCCCGCGAGGAAAAGCCTAAGAAGAGGGAGAGGCAGGAGGACACGAGACAAGATAGGGGGTGAAAGGTTGCTAAAAACGGGGATCAACGCGAAGAAAAGCGCTCCAGACCCCCCACTGGAAGATTCACCAATTTCACTCCGTTAACCACCCCGATCGACCAAGTATTGATGCAAATCAAAGATGAAGGAGCATTGACCTTCCCTGGAAAGTTGAAGGGAGACCCCAACAAAAGACCGAGAGACAAGTATTGTCGCTTTCACCGAGATCACTGGCACGACACATCTAACTGCTATGACCTGAAGCAGCAGATTGAGGCCCTAATCAGGCAGGGGAAGCTACAGAGGTTCGTTAGCAGGGAAAGAACTGATGCACCGGAAGAACAGGCCCCCCGACGAGAGAACGAGCGCCCTAGACCACCCATAGGAGATATCCGAATGATTGTAGGAGGCACGGCTGTAGCCGGATCTTCCAAGAAAGCCCGCAAAACCTACCTCAGGATGGTCCACAGCGTCCAACTTATAGGATCCGCACCAAAGATGCTGCGAATGGGTAACCCCGTCATAAACTTTTCAGAAGATGACGCGCGGAGACTTCACCATCCTCATGACGACGAGCTAGTAGTCAGCCTCCAGATTGGGGACTATAATATGCACCGGGTCCTCGTCGACAACAGCAGCTCAGCTGACATCCTGTACTATCCGGCATTCCAGCAGATGAGGATTGACAGGGAACAATTGTCCCCAACGAACGCCCCGCTCGTAGGATTTGGGGGTACAAAGGTATTCCCATTGGGCGCAATAACGCTAGCTGTGACGGCTGGTAACTATCCTCAGCAGATCACTAAGGAGATAATGTTTCTCGTGGTCGACTACTCGTCCGCCTACAACGCCATCCTCGGACGACCCACTCTCAATTCCTGGAAGGCGGTAACTTCAACATACCACCTCATGATCAAATTCCCGACGGAGTATGGGGTAGGAGAGCTGCGGGGAAATCAAGTAGCAGCACGAGAATGCTATATTGCCATGTTAGAGATGGAGGATCAGCAGCAGATGATGTGTATCGGGAAGCAGCAAGCATTAGCAGAACCAGTCGAAGAGCTAGAAGAAGTAAGACTTGATGACACACGGCCTGAGCGAACAACAAAAATCGGCACACTTGCCAGTTGGCCAGTACGACAGATGATCACGACTTTCCTAAGAAATAACCAAGATGTCTTCGCCTGGAATCATGAAGACATGCCAGGAATCGACCCCTCGGTCATGGTCCACAAATTGAATGTGTCGCCCTCCTTCCCTCCAGTCCGGCAAAAGAAACGAGTCTTCGCCCAGGAACGAGATAAGGCCATAGCCGAGGAAGTTGGGAAGTTACTGAAGGCGGGTTTCATCCGGGAAGTATACTATCCCGACTGGCTGGCAAATGTCGTTATGGTTAAAAAGGCCAACGTAAGCTAGAGGATGTGCGTAGACTTCACGGATCTCAACAAGGCTTGCCCCAAAGACAGCTACCCGCTCCCACGGATAGATACCCTTGTGGATTCAACTGCAAGACACCAGCTTCTAAGTTTCATGGACGCTTTCTCCGACTACAACCAGATCATGATGGACGAATCTGATCAGGAGAAGACCTCTTTTGTCACGAGTCAGGGATTATTCTGCTACAAGGTGATGCCTTTTGGACTTAAAAATGCTGGAGCAACATAAAAAAGGCTAATGAACAAGATTTTCGCACATCAGATCGGCAGGAATGTTCAGGTTTATGTTAACGACATGTTGGTTAAAAGCATGCACGAAGAAAATCACCTAGACGACCTCAGAGAAACATTCGATACACTCCGATCATTCAACATGAAGCTGAATCCGAACAAGTGTGCATTCGGAGTAACGGCGGGAAAATTCTTGGGTTACATGGTATCCCAAAGAGGAATAGAGGTCAACCCGGAGAAGGTACGGGCAATAATGGAGTTGGAACCACCAAGGACGGTCAAGGAGGTCCAAAGTCTAAATGGAAAGATCGCGGCTTTAAACAGGTTCGTCTCAAGGGCGACGGACAGGTGCTTGCCATTCTTCCGCACGCTGAGGAAGTCATTTGAGTGGACGGATGAATGCCAAACGGCTTTCAACGACTTGAAAACCTATCTCTCGTCTCCACCACTGCTCAGTCCGTCCGTACAGGGTGAGAAACTCTACCTTTATTTGGCAGTATCGGGTGCCGCAGTAAGCGCGGTATTGGTGATGGAGGAGGACGGCATACAGAAACCCGTCTACTTTACAAGCCGCGCACTCCGTGGAGCAGAAGAGAGGTACCCTCAGATGGAAAAATTGGCTTTCGCGTTAGTAATCGCTACGCGGAGACTTAAGCCATACTTCCAGGCGCATACGATCATTGTCTTAACAGACAAGCCACTGAGAAAAGCCATGGATAGCCCAGAAGCGGCAGGAAGAATGGCCTTGTGGGCAATAGAGCTTAGCAAATTCGATATCCAGTACCGTCCGCGGACGGCCATCAAAGGGCAGGCAGTAGCTGACTTCATCGCCGAATTCACACTCAGGGAGGATCAGCTGATACAAAACAAGGAACAATGGAGTATCTATACCGACGGATCCTAAAACAGAAGAGCCGGAGGAGCCGGAGTAGTGATTAAAACTCCGCAGGGTGACACGATACAATGCATGATCCGATTGGATTTCCCAACGACCAACAACGAGGCGGAGTATGAAGCCTTGGTAGCAGGGCTAGACCTTGCAGAGGCCGCAGGAGCAAAAAGCATAATTGCCCACTGCGATTCACAAGTGGTAACGAATCAGATCAAAGGCGACTACGAATGCAAGAACGATAGAATGAAGAGGTATTTGGAAGAAGTGAAGTACCGGACCAACAGCCTCGAAGTCGAATTCTTTCAGATCCCAAGAGAAGAGAACGAATGGGCTGACCACCTAGCAAAAGCTACATCTGCCGAATTCATGCTGGTTCCCGAACAGGTATTATCATTCATCCAAATATCCTCACTTATCGATGACGGAACGAATATGCAAGTGGTAAACTCTGAGCATAACTGGACCACGCCATTGATCTCCTACCTAAGGGCTGGGGTGTTACCAGAGGAAAAGGGCGCTGCAAGAAAGCTTAAGGTCCAGGCCTCACGGTTCGTGCTGATAAAGGACGTCCTATACAAAAGAGGTTTCTCGCGACCGTACCTGAGGTGTTTATGCCGAGAGGAAGCAGACTACGTGATGAGAGAAGTACACGAGGGTATCTGCGGGAACCATTCGGGCGCACGATCACTGGTACACAAATTGATCCGAGCAGGATACTACTGGCCTACAATGATGAAGGATGCGCAATCCTATGTCCGATCTTGCGACAGATGCCAAAGGTTCAGCAATCTCATCAGGCAGCCGTCCGAAGAACCGACACCTTCTACCCCTTCATAATAACACTTCTCCGACACGTAAGGTAGACGGATGGGAATGTTGTCTGGAATTTGGAAGTTTGCTCTAAAAGTGCTGAAATGTCTCTCCTTGATGATTGATCTGAACTTATGCACCGTCCACTCTGGTAGCATGATGAACTCCCTAAGTCCATCAGCACCAACGACGGATCCCAATGCTTGATCCCCATCGTCATCAGAACCTTCTTCAACCATCTCCATATCCTCATTTGCTGAGGATGAAGAAGAGGAAGACGGACTCCTATCTTCACCGGGACTCTCCTGGCCTTTATGACCGGACGGGTATACCTCCTCGTATTCCGTCCCGTCACGAACCACAGACTGGTTACTTGACGCACTAGACATTTCCTACAATTAACGATGAAACCTAAGACTGACGGGTCTAAATGTACCGACGGGTGTGTGGGTCTAACAAAAATATAATCAGGAAATGCAACTTCAAAAAAAAAATAAGAATAAGTACTCACCACACTTAGTAAATTGTAGTTGACGGTTGAGTAATTGACGGATATGGATTCTTGACGGAATGCTCTGACAAAGTTGACGACTCCGCTCTGACACGATATTTGGCCAAAAATAGTGGAAATGAAGGGAGAAGTGGTGTGTTATATATATGAGGGATGCACGGAAGACGAAGCGACGCTTTGATCCGATACACCATCCAATCAAAATGAGACACATGGCATGCCTCATAAATGTTGACAACCTGTCAGCACACATCCGCAGATTATACCTCTTAGAGAACCGTCAACCTGATCAAGTTTTCAACCGTCATCATGAGCAATAGCTGATCACCGTCCCAATCGTATTCAACCATCACCCTAATGATCCGACCACTTAAAAATCATGACGGATCATAGGGTGAAGGGGGCAACTGAAGGGGCCAGAAATCGCGCAACAATGGGCCTGACGGATTCGGACTTATGGGCCGGCATTAAGGAAGAGCCCGGGGCTTAGCATCACTTGAAATACTTGGTGTGCACGTTTGGAATCCGATGGGATCCTAGGAAAATCAGAGTGTCCGCATAAGGATAATTCTAGAAGATCCGCCTTAATAAAAAGCCTACTCTACAAGGAAATGCTTGTCCATCACGTTTGGGATTACTCATAAGTAGAATCCTAAAAGGAAAAGATTTCGAGTCCAAGGAAGAGAAGCCGACTTTCTTCTATTATTAAAACTTCAATACCCTCGCAAATCAAGGTACACATAATTTACCCTCTCTAGCACTCTAGAGTTGAGAACAATTCTAACTTGACCGTCGGAGGGTACTTGGTCGACACCACATCGGTGCCCACGGCGAGATTACTTTCTTCTTCTTGCAGGTTGTTTGGTGAACGAGGATCGTGCAAACTCACTGGTGATATTCACGGCATCATCAGTCATCATTTTTCTTTTAGCTTTAATTTCTAATTTATTTACTTTATCTAATAAAGATAATTGAAACAAACACTCACTAATAAGATAATTGAACTTATTAAGTAACCTAGATTCTCTCTCTCTTACATGTGATCTTTTTCTTTTCCTTTTCTTTATTCTTATTACTTTAACCTTTAATTTACTGACAAGATTTCTTAGCATTTAATTTGATAGTTACAACAAGGGGTAAGAGGGATTTGAACAGTAGATATTTTTGTTGGAGATGTTAGAAAGTGTTAATTGAGTTACAAGATTTTTGTTTGATATTATAAAATTTTAAATGAAGTGAAATTTTAAATTTTTTGAAATTTACAAAAAAATAAAAACAAAATTTTCTCTACTACACTACACCGTTAAAGATATTTCTCCCTAACAAATACCAAAGAATGAAAGGCTCATAGACAACAAGTTGCTCGCCACTCAAAAGTGCTCTCTCAAACTAATTAAAAGTCTATCCCTATGTGGGAGAACCTACAAAACCCTTTTGTGGTACCGTCTATTTGTAAGCAGTGTCGGCTCAAGGCCTAGGCCTAAGGCCCCACAACAAATAAAAAATTTATCTACTAAAAAAAGGCCTTATCTCCCTTTTACAAAGCCCCAAAAAGGCCCAAAAAAAGGCCTCACACCAAATAATATCTATCTATCTCTTTCTCTTAAAAAGAATATATAAAATTAAAATTTAGATTACAACTGTACTTAACTATGCATAGTCATATATCCAAATTAAAGTAAATTTCTTTTGATTCAACTATAATATTCAATCTTCTATTTGAAATTAACCTTAGTTTAACTAGTATTATTCATCAATTTCTGTATTTACATCAAATTAGTCTTAATTTAATTAGTATTATATAATTTTATTTAATTAATGTTTACATATAAAAAAGGCCCCATATAAAATTTTTGCCTTAGACCCCAAATTTTGTTGGCCCGGTCCTGTTTATCAGACTTCAAAATTTTTTCTTTCGATAAACTATAAATACTTTTCTTTAGTAGTTAAGGAATAGACTTTACTTCCATAACAAAAAACCCAAACCAAATCAAATTAGGAATTTGAGTTAATATCTAACATCTAGGATCCAACTTTTAATATATAAAATATGATATGATATGATTTGAAATTCAAATTTAAAGGCTAGAAGGATACAAGTGTATTGTTTTGTTGGAGACAAATTTTTTTTTCACAATGATTGATTTGTTTTGATGTCATTGCAGCAACTTGAATGGCATCGCCTTATTATATGCTCCCACCATAAAAAGTCATCGATTTGTGAAAATATTATGGAAAATACTGCTTCTGTGAAATATTGAACATACAATAATATTATTTAATAATGTGAATTCCCTAGAGATTAGAGAACAGTAATCAATCCACACTACTGGTACTGGTTGCAACTGCATTTTATGTTTTCGGATTTTGCCACACTCCATTCTCGTCGCAAGGGCAGAGCGTGAATGTGATCCCCGGGCATTTAACTCTCTCCAAGTAATCCAATCCTGGGAATAATTCTTTTAGTTCTCTCCTGAAAGTTCAATTAGTGTAAAAACACCCTTGAACGTTAAGACCCCCAAATAACAACTTAACCAATTCAAGCTTTATGTCAAACAAATAGTGTGCGGAAAATGAACATAAGCTATAATGTAGAATTGGACAAAAACTATCTAAGCCAAATTAAAAATCACAACCACAGCAGAAAATAAATGGCAAAGATAAAGGGAAGGAAGATGCAAACACAAAGACAACACGCGATGTGTTATCGAAGAGGAAACCGAAGCCCTCGGCGTAAAACCTCTCCGCCGCCCTCTAAGTGGTAAATAATCCACTAGAAAATGTAGTTGGGATACATGGACAGCAATAGACCCTCTAAGCCTAATCTACCCAGTGCACCTAAGCCCTCCAAGCTTCTTGCTCCAACGAGGTTGCGCCGAACCTTTTTCTTTTCTAGCTTCCCGGATTCCGCTACTAGACCATAGCATCAACCAATGAAGATTGGTTCCTTCCTAACTGCTTCCCAGAACACCAAACAACCCTCTCACAGTAATGGATATGGTGAGAACAAGGTTTTGGTAAAAAGGCCTCTCAAGGATTTGGCAATGGAGAGGAAGAGAGTTGAGGAATTTGAAGAGACTCTAATGTAAAGATTGTAGATGGTTCAATCTTGTTTTGCTCTAGGGTTTCTCTCTCAAAATTCTCTCTGGAAGCTCTCTCTCATTTGTGGGTATAAGGGGTATTTATACTGAGGTGAGAGGGGAATGTGAAACGTCAGGTTTTTCAAAATAGGGCTGGCTCGCGGCTTGGCCTCGCGGCTTGACTGAGTCACGAGATCCAGTCGCGAGATAACCGTATGGCCAGTTGTCCTGTTTTGTCCTGTAGTGCTCCAGCTAGCATGACTGTTCACCTTCCGGCATGCTTGGCACGTGTGCTGCGTCTGGCGGCTTGCAGCCGCGAGTCACCCGCGAGATCCAGCCGCGAGTCTCTGTTTTCATGCACACTCTTGAGCAATCTTCACTCTATCTCACTCACTACCCTTACAACAAGCCCACCTAAATACAGGGTTACTAAATGCTGAAATACAAGCAAATTTGGCACGGAATAAAGCCAATTAGATAGTTGAATAAATTCAACCTTACAATCTCCCCCTTTGGCTATTCCGTGACAAAACCCTAAAACAGACTCTAGACTTAACATGTGAGTTGGGAACAGTTGATCAAAACTCACTCACACCTAACTCTAGAAGCTGTGAAGCACTTGAATCATATGAACAAAAGACTCCTGAAACACAACAATACACCATAATCATTGTAAGCAGAAAATCGTGAAATGCATATGAAACAGGCAATATGTGATCAAGCAAAGATGGAGTTAAGAAACAAACCATGGCTTGATCAACCAAGTAATCACTAGAAGGAAGTGACCACAATGCTCATTCACACTTGGAATGAACACTAGGACATACAAGCATACAAGCTAACAAGCTCAATGCAAGTCACTTGCATCCCAAACACTCAACCAATGCATAATACACTACGTATATGCATCTAGGAACAATCCTACAAGGGCACAAGAGTGACAGTACTTACAGAAAATGCAATACATTTAAATAGAAGTACTGATTTAAACATAGCATAAAAGGCTGCATAAAGCATGGTACAAACCATAAAGCCTACAACCTATGCATAAAACGTAACCCTAAAAGCTTACAAAAGCAACATGGGTACAAGACACAATATAAACTGAAAAAGCATCAACAATATATATAAAAGATTAAACCAAGATTATAAGTTATGAGTTAGAAACAAAAGTACACCAAAACCTCAGTGTATCAAACCCATATAAACAACACATTAACCAAAAACATAAGATATAAGATAAAGTAATGCTCCCCCTCAACATAATGCTCCCCCTCAAGGTCTGTTTCTCAAAACTTTCTCCCCCTTTCTGACCGGAATGGCCAAAGGGTCAGTTCCCATGATTTGTGGCGAAGCTGTCGAGTTTTGCAGAGAGAATATCCAGCTGGTCCTGCATGGCTATCATCCTCTTAGACTGCTCTGTCTGGACCTCTCTGAGTCCATCAAGTCTGTCCAGAATTACTTGAAATGCGTCTTGAGGTACAGCTGAAGAAGTTGATACTCTAGTCCTCTTACCACTCCTTTTGGGTGTTGAAGTTGATGCCTGGCCTGCTGCCTCTGTCTCAGTCTCCATTGGAGCACCTTCATCTTGTTCAGCCCCTTCTTCATCTACATCACCCGGAAGCCGGACTTGTATCCTTATGATGGTTTGCTTGTTGATTGCTGAGGGAATTGGCATTAGACTGAGGTCTTGAGGAATTGGAATTCCTTTTGCCCTGAAGATCCGCATGAGAAGGCTAGGAAAAATCAGCTTAGCACGGGAAGTTGTTCTGGTCTCTTCCATGATCGTATCAAATATATGAGAGCTGATGTCAATGAATGTTTTCTCCTTTAGCTCCATAAGAAAAATGGCTCTGGCATTGTTGATTGTAGTGAGTTTCGTCACAGGATACAAGTTGTGCATCATGATGATGGTGAGGCACCTCATGTCAACTGGAAAAGCTGTGGTATTGAGACACTTTCCTTCTCTCTGTCCTCCAATGCGGTTTTGAACAGATTCTAAAGACAACATTCTGTCTTTGTAGTTGGTAAACTCATGCTCCTCTAAACCCTCAAGACCAAGGACCCCATCAATATCATGGGCATCTAGAGTGAATTCATGCCCTCTGATCCAACAATCTAGCTCATCTTCCCTAATCTTCACATTCGAGTAAAATTCTCTTACTAGTGGCTCACACACACCCGGTAATCCGCTTAACAACTTTTCCCAGCCTCTGCCTTCAAAACATGTGGGAATAAATGTGTCTTTGAGGTCCACTAAATCCACAAATCTTTCTTGAATTATGGTTCCCTTCATGAAAGAATCTTTGTATCTCTCAAAGTGTTGAACTGACCTAAACAGATTCGAATCCATTTTCAATCGTTTGTCAGCCTTCTTTGCAGGAGTTTTCTTTTTCGGAGGTGAGGGAGCCATTTGTGAACAATCAGAAGAGGCCACAACAACACAGTACAATACATGTGTAGACCAAATCAGTACATTGTTAGTGCCAAGGACAAAAATGCCACCACTCAGATGAACTAAAATCAATTAAACTTCATGCTACTTAAGACAACCACACAGATGAACAGACTTAAAATTGGATACACAAGAACAAATTGGTATAATTCATGGGAAAGATTTTAAAGACATCCGAAAGACAAATATATGTCAATGAGACATACAGATTGATGTGTATGACCAAACTCAAGGAACAAAAGACAGATGCACACAATAAATGGACAGGCACAATTTCACCACAGTAAATCTCACAGCCACAATAGGAACATTTTGAATCAACATATCATAATCTCAGACGAGAAATGAGATCAACAAATAGCAAGCCCTAGCTAAGCACATGAAGAAGAATCAACCAACAACTTAGATAAATGCAACCTAAAACAAAAGCTACACAAACTAAGCAAGAACAAAGAGTAACAGCCGAATAGAAACCCATAACAAAAACAAAAACAAATGCGAGTGATTAAGAGGGAAAATCACAGAATCAAGTGAAATAAAGTTCAAGAAAGAAAACCCATACCTGTTACTTGAAGATTTCGAACTGAAAAGAAGCAATAATAGAGTTCGAAAATGGAGGCACAGTGTAAATGGGTAAGAACAGTTTAGAGAGACAATGAACAGTCACAAAAGTTCGAGGGAAAAACTGAAAAACGCTTTTAAAAACCGTCCCTATTTTTGCCAAACACGCGTTTTTCGCGACTGAAGTGAGTCGCCAACAAGCCGCCTGGTTGACCCGCCAAAACACTCAAAGACAAAGTTTTTGAAAAAAATTTCTAAGTGTTTTTCGCGACTGGAAGGTCTACCCGCGAGGGAGTCGCGAGCTAAGCCGTGAAAATCTCTGAGGAACCTCGCGACTGGACCTTTCACTCGCGAACAAGTCGCCAAAATTGACCCGCGAACACGCGACTGAGTCACGCGACTTGACATACCCGCGACTGAGTCGCCAAAACAGGGCAAAAATGAATTTTTTGAAATTTTCATTTTTAAGAACAAAATACTTTCCAAAAACACCTAAAATACTCAAAAATATTTTTGTGCTTGAATCAACAAAGATTGAGTATGTGAAAACATATTTCAACAAGTACAATCACACAAATGATTATGGCATTCATTGAACATAAACTTGTGTGTTGTGTGTGGATATCAACAATGAGATAGTCCTTAGTCTAATGTGAAGCTTCAATGATCAATTCAACCAAGGCATACACAATTAGTACTAGATCATGTGATCTATCTCAATTATAGAAATATGCATATATGACCTCCCACAAAACTTGATAACATAACTTGGAGCTTTACATTTGACTCCACTTTCAATCATAACATTTGATCTTTTTGACCCTTTTGAGACAACACCTCTCATTGTGAGAGTGATATTTGATAAATCTCTTTAATGAACAAGCCTTTGGCCTTTTGAATAAACATTCTCTTTAATTTTTGGTCACTTTCCCTTTTTCCTAGTCGAATACTAGTATGTGCGACAGGCTTTTGCAGCTCAATATCTCTTTTCATTTGGAGATTTACATTTGGTGAGCTCTTTTTGGCAAAAACAAAATTAAAGAGTGGGAAGATATATAAACACAAGTCTATGCATGTCTCAAGATCAACATAACCATTCACTAATCATTCATGACAAGTTTGAAGATCTATTTACAACAATCACATAGATTTCAAGATTTCTCCCACAGTGATATGAGTGCGAAGAAACAAGCAATGCTTGAAAATGCACAAAGCCATTAGCACAAAGGTACAAGGCAAAACATGTTTTGAGACAAAAGCTCAACAATGTCAATCAAACTTTTGATTTTCTAATTTTTATGTGATTTTTGGATTTTTGACACATAAGAAGAAAAAAATTGATCAAAAACAAAACAAAAACAAAAGTATGCACAAGTAGACAAACAAACAACCAGCAGCAAAAATAATAAGCAAACAAACAAACATCGTCGCAAAGCATAGGAAGTATTAATGCATGGACATGTTGTAATGCTTATGCATGAGTACCCTTCTTCACCCACACGTCACTTGCGTTTGGGGTGATTTCCTTATAGGATTGGGTACGGGAGTTAGGGCTTTCAAACCTTCGTGAGAAGCTTTCCAAGCAGTTGGTGAATGCACCAATCATCTTCATCACGTTCATCATTCCGGGATCACCATTTTGATCTCTAGATTGTTCACCTGCCCAATTTCTTCTATCATTTCTAGGTCCTCGTGACCTTTGAGGAGTTACACTATTCATTGCTCTCAGCTTTTGACAGTTTGGTCGAGTATGCCCTTGAAGTCCGCAATGATGACACACATAAGTTGATCTAGGACCTCTTTGTGGTCGTGGACGAGACTTGGCTCGAGATTCTGACCTGCCCACAGATTGATTACGGGAATTCAACAACCGTTCGTTCCCCACATTTCTCTTCTCATCTATCTTGGGCTTTTCAGCAGTAGGACCAACTTCAACTGGATCTTTAGCCTTAACAAACTTCACTTCTTTAGTGACATTTCCAGATGAGCTACTTCCTCCGGTATATCCCAATCCGGATTTGTCTGAAAAATTTTTTTGAGATGAAATAACATCATCTAGCTTCTTGGTGGAGACCCTCTCTATCTTGGCATTAGTTTGCACAACCTCTTGCTCAAGAAATCTCACTTTTGAGTAAGCTTCTGACAGCTCACCATTCAAAGTTTCTCTTTCACATTTGGCCTCCTTATAGCGAATTAGGAGACTTTTATAGTCCTCCTCTGCCTTCTTCATCTTTCTCACAGCTGCCTTGGCGACCCTTGTGTACTCACCCGACTTTTCCAGGAGTGAGTTATAATTCTCTTGAAGATTGGCCGTGCTTTCATCTTCTTTAACATCTGATTCCTCGACAGCTCCCAATGATTCTTCATCACTATGTTCTCCAAGGTCTCGTACAAGCAGATTCAATTCGTCTGAAGACTCAACATGTGCAATAGTCATAAAAGCTGAATAGTTCCCCTCTCCATCACAGCTTTCTTCTGATTCTGAGTCGGATGAATCCGAGTCACTTAATGTCGTGGCATACACCTTGCCTTTCGATTTCAAATAATTCGGACATTCTTTCTTAAAGTGTCCATGCCCATTGCACTCAAAACAAGTGACACCTTGTGTAGATTGGGATTCTTTTCCATCTTTCCTTTTAGATTCCCTTTTCTCCCTTCCTAAACTTTGGAATTTTCCTTTATCACCAAATTTTCCATTATTCTTGAATTTCAAGAATTTTCGAAAATTTTTTACAAGGTATGCAACATCTTTATCAACCACATCGTTTTCCGATGTGTAAGGTTGAATTTATTCAACCATCTAATTGGCTTTATTCCGTGCCAAATTTGCTTGTATTTCAGCATTTAGTAACCTTGTATTTAGGTGGGCTTGTTGTAAGGGTAGTGAGTGAGATAGAGTGAAGATTGCTCAAGAGTGTGCATGAAAACAGAGACTCGCGGCTGGATATCGCGGGTGACTCGCGGCTGCAAACCGCCAGACGCAGCACACGTGCCAAGCATGCCGGAAGGTGAACAGTCATGCTAGCTGGAGCACTACAGGACAACCGGCCATACGGTTATCTCGCGACTGGATCTCGCGACTCAGTCAAGCCGCGAGGCCAAGCCGCGAGCCAGCCCTGTTTTGAAAAACCTGACGTTTCACATTCCCCTTTCACCTCAGTATAAATACCCCTTATACCCACAAATGAGAGAGAGCTTCCAGAGAGAATTTTGAGAGAGAAACCCTAGAGCAAAACAAGATTGAACCATCTACAATCTTTACATTAGAGTCTCTTCAAATTCCTCAACTCTCTTCCTCTCCATTGCCAAATCCTTGAGAGGCCTTTTTATCAAAACCTCGTTCCCACCATATCCATTACTGTGAGAGGGTTGTTTGGTGTTCTGGGAAGCAGTTAGGAAGGAACCAATCTTCATTGGTTGATGCTATGGTCTAGTAGCGGAATCCGGAAAGCTAGAAAAGAAAAAGGTTCGGCGCAACCTCGTTGGAGCAAGAAGCTTGGAGGGCTTAGGTGCACTGGGTAGATTAGGCTTGGAGGGTCTATTGCTGTCCATGTATCCCAACTACATTTTCTAGTGGATTATTTACCGCTTGGAGGGCGGCGGAGAGGTTTTACGCCGAGGGCTTCGGTTTCCTCTTCGATAACACATCGCGTGTTGTCTTTGTGTTTGCATCTTCCTTCCCTTTATCTTTGCCATTTATTTTCTGCTGTGGTTGTGATTTTTAATTTGGCTTAGATAGTTTTTGTCCAATTCTACATTATAGCTTATGTTCATTTTCCGCACACTATTTGTTTGACATAAAGCTTGAATTGGTTAAGTTGTTATTTGGGGGTATAAACGTTCAAGGGTGTTTTTACACTAATTGAACTTTCATTTGGTATCAGAGCGGGTACACTTTTATTGGTTTCAATACCATTGTGTGATCCTTGACTCCCTTTTGAGATGGATCGGTTTCAATCCCTAAATGCACCTCCATATTTTGATGGTAGTAATTATGCTTTTTGGAAGGTTCGCATGAGAGCATTTCTGTGCTCCATTGATGAATCTATTTGGGATGCTGTTGAGAGTGGTTGGACCAGACCTGAGGCTGCTAAATCCACATGGGATAAGGCAGCACTCGCTGCATCTAATGCTAACAGTAAAGCCTTAAATGCTATTTTCTGTGGTGTGTCTCCAGATGAATTTCACAGGATCTCCCACTTCACCGTTGCCAAAGAAGCATGGGAGATATTGGAAACCACCTACGAAGGCACGAAGAAAGTGAAAGACACCAAGTTGCAAATGCTGACCACTCGGTTTGAGGAGCTCAAAATGAGTGAGGATGAGTCCTTTGACTCTTTCTATGGGAAGCTGAATGAGGTGGTAGTCAGCAAGTTCAATTTGGGGGAGAAAACAGAGGATTCTAAAATCGTAAGGAAGATCCTTCGATCATTGCCAGAAAGTTTTCGTGCTAAAGTGACAGCGATTGAAGAGAGCAAGGACCTCGATGACATCAAAGTCCAGGAGCTGGTTGGTTCTCTTCAGACTTATGAGATGTCGCTGCCCAATCAACGAGAGAGTAAATCTCTTGCTCTTAAGACCATTAATGAGAAGATAGAAGTCCATGACTCATCGGAAGACGATGTGGTTGATAAAGATGTTGCATACCTTGTAAAAAATTTCCGAAAATTCTTGAAATTCAAGAATAATGGAAAATTTGGTGATAAAGGAAAATTCCAAAGTTTAGGAAGGGAGAAAAGGGAATCTAAAAGGAAAGATGGAAAAGAATCCCAATCTACACAAGGTGTCACTTGTTTTGAGTGCAACGGGCATGGACACTTTAAGAAAGAATGTCCGAATTATTTGAAATCGAAAGGCAAGGTGTATGCCACGACATTAAGTGACCCGGATTCATTCGACTCAGAATCAGAAGAAAGCTGTGATGGAGAGGGGAACTATTCAGCTTTTATGACTATTGCACATGTTGAGTCTTCAGACGAATTGAATCTACTTGTACGAGACCTTGGAGAACATAGTGATGAAGAATCATTGGGAGTTGTCGAGAAATCAGATGTTGAAGAAAATGAGAGCACGGCCAATCTTCAAGAGAATTATAACTCACTCCTGGAAAAGTCGGGTGAGTACACAAGGGTGGCCAAGGCAGCTGTGAGAAAGATGAAGAAGGCAGAGGAGGACTATAGAAGTCTCCTAATTCGCTATAAGGAGGCCAAATGTGAGATAGAAACTTTGAATGGTGAGCTGTCAGAAGCTTACTCAAAAGTGAGATTTCTTGAGCAAGAGGTTGTGCAAACTAATGCCAAGATAGAGAGGGTCACCACCAAGAAGCTAGATGATGTTATCTCATCTCAAAAGAGCTTTTCAGAAAAATCCGGGTTGGGATATACCAGAGGAAGTAGCTCATCTGGAAATATCACTAAAGAAGTGAAGTTTGTAAAGGCTAAAGAACCAGTTGAAGTTGACCCTACTGCTGAGAAGCCCAAGATAGAGGAGAAGAAGAATGTGGAGAACCAACGGTTGTTGAATCCCCGCAATCAGTATGTCGGCAGATTTGAATCTCGTGCCAAGTCTCGTCCACGACCACAAAGTGGTCCTAGACCAACTTATGTGTGTCATCATTGCGGACTTCAAGGGCATACTCGACCAAATTGTCAAAAGCTGAGAGCAATGAATAGTGCAACTCCTCAAAGGTCACGAGGACCTAGAAATGATAGAAGAAATTGGGCAGGTGAACAATCTAGAGATCGAAATGGTGATCCCGGAATGATGAACGTGATGAAGATGATTGGTGCATTCACCAACTGCTTGGAAAGCTTCTCACGAAGGTTTGAAAGCCCTAACTCCCGTACCCAATCCTATAAGGAAATCACCCCAAACGCAAGTGACGTGTGGGTGAAGAAGGGTACTCATGCATAAGCATTACAACATGTCCATGCATTAATACTTCCTATGCTTTGCGACGATGTTTGTTTGTTTGCTTATTGTTTTTGCTGCTGGTTGTTTGCTTGTCTACTTGTGCATACTTTTGTTTTTGTTTTGTTTTTGATCAATCTTTTTCTTCTTATGTGTCAAAAATCCAAAAATCACATAAAAATTAGAAAATCAAAAGTTTGATTGACATTGTTGAGCTTTTCTCTCAAAACATGTTTTGCCTTGTACCTTTGTGCTAATGGCTTTGTGCATTTTCGAGCATTGCTTGTTTCCTTGCACTCATATCACTGTGGGAGAAATCTTGAAATCTATGTGATTGTTGTAAATAGATCTTCAAACTTGTCATGAATGATTAGTGAATGGTTATGTTGATCTTGAGACATGCATAGACTTGTGTTTATATATCTTCCCACTCTTTAATTTTGTTTTTGCCAAAAAGAGCTCACCAAATGTAAATCTGCAAATGAAAAGAGATATTGAGCTGCAAAAGCCTATCGCACATACTAGTATTCGACTAGGAAAAAGGGAAAGCGACCAAAAATTAAAGAGAATGTTTATTCAAAAGGCCAAAGGCTTGTTCATTAAAGAGATTTATCAAATATCACTCTCACAATGAGAGGTGTTGTCTCAAAAGGGTCAAAAAGATCAAATGTTATGATTGAAAGTGGAGTCAAATGTAAAGCTCCAAGTTATGTTATCAAGTTTTGTGGGAGGTCATATATGCATATTTCTATAATTGAGATAGATCACATGATCTAGTGCTAATTGTGTATGCCTTGGTTGAATTGATCATTGAAGCTTCTCATTAGACTAAGGACTATCTCATTGTTGATATCCACACACAACACACAAGTTTATGTTCAATGAATGCCATATTCATTTGTGTGATTGTACTTGTTGAAATGTGTTTTCACATACTCAATCTTTGTTGATTCAAGCACAAAAAGATTTTTGAGTATTTTAGGTGTTTTTGGAAAGTATTTTGTTCTTAAAAATGAAAATTTCAAAAAATTCATTTTTGCCCTGTTTTGGCGACTCAGTCGCGGGTATGTCAAGTCGCGTGACTCAGTCGCGTGTTCGCGTGTCAATTTTGGCGACTTGTTTGCTAGTGAAAGGTCCAGTCGCGAGGTTCCTCAGAGATTTTCGCGGTTTAGCTCGCGACTCCCTCGCGGGTAGACCTTCCAGTCGCGAAAAACACTTAGAAAAATTTTTCAAAAACTTTGTCTTTGAGTGTTTTGGCGGGTCAACCTGGCGACTTGTTGGCGACTCACTTCAGTCGCGAAAAACGCGTGTTTGGCAAAAATAGGGACGGTTTTTAAAAGCGTTTTTCAGTTTTTCCCTCGAACTTTTGTGACTGTTCATTGTCTTTCTAAAACTGCTCTTACCCATACACTGTGCCTCCATTTTCGACCATCATTTTTGCTTCATTTTCTCTCAAAATTCATCTTGAAAAGGTATGAGTCTTGTTTTCCTCGTCTCATTTTCCTGCTTCATGGATGTTTTTCTTGACATATGGATAGATTATTTGTTCGAAACATTCCTCTTTTGTTTGATGGGTATGGCTTGGTGTGTTTGTTGGTGATTTCATCCGTTTTCATATTGTTTGGTCTCAATGTGATAATTCTTTGTTCTGATGTTTGCCTGTTAACTGTTTCTTAAACTCTTTTGGTAAATGGGTTTAGTATTTTTGTTAAATGGGTTTGGTGTTTTTGTGCCTTGCTCATTTCACTTGTTTGTGTGATGAAGTTGGCTTGCGGCTTTGGATTACTGTGTTTCTATGATATCATATTGAGTGCTCTAATCCTTCATTTTGGAATTTTATCCATGATCGAATGATGTCTTTGTGTGCATATCATAGTCATTGTAGACTGTCTCATTGACAGATTTTTTTGTGTCTCTCTATGCTTTTTTGCACTATCACCATTTTGATGCACCTGTCGTTTTGTGCTCTTTAGTGTTGATGGAAGTGGTTTTTATGTATTATAACCTCTGGTTTGGCTCTCGTATTTGCATCGAATCATGTTGATATTTATCTTGTGTGGTGCTGTTTTTGGTTCCTTGTTGTGGGCCTATTCACTTGCAGATGTCTCGTCGATCTTCTAAAGGTAAAGACATTGTTGCTGACGATCCAGCAACCCCAGTTGCTAAAAGGACTCGACTCTCATCACAGGCATCTCAAGACTCCAATGAGGAGAGGTTTCGAACCCCGCTTACCTCACACATCTACTCCAACATATTTGACAAATCAACTACTATAGTGGAACAGGTGGTGGAGTTTAACACCTTAGGGACCACATTCATTCCTCGAATCTTTGAGGCACGAGACTGGGCAAACTTGTTTGGGAACTTTGACGATCCAATGACTGAACTGGTTAAGGAAGCTTTCTCCAATGCAACTGATCTTGGAGCTGAACTAATTTTCTGGGTCAGAGGAAAGGAGTTTATCATCACTCCAAACTCCATAGCCGATACTCTCCGCATCACCAGGCCTCAGAATGTGGATCTAACTCCGTATGATGATCGAACTCCAGAGATTCAAGATATTCTACAAATCCTTGGTTCTGATCATGAAGTATCCAATACCGGCACATCCATCAGCACCGCAAAGTTTGCACCAGAGCTGACCACACTGAAGTTGATCATGTTCACTAATCTCTACCCACTGTCCAACACTACATTCATCAATCTTGGGAGAGCTCAATTCCTCTGTGATCTTATTACAGGAGCCCCCATTGATATCTGTGCTCACATCTTTTATACCTTAAGAAAGACCGCGGTTCGAACTGCAGCTCGAGGAATTATCCCATTTTGCAGTCTCCTCATGAAGTTCATTCTTCGTGAAGGCATTGTTCCTCCTACAGATGGCAAAATGTTGACCCGTCAGCGTCCTATTTCCATGTACTCTCTTCAAGCTAGCAGAAGTCACTCCTCTAGAACTCCAAAGAGTGCACATATCTTTCCGGTTACTCCATCTGCCCCTGAGTCAGAGACACCTGCACATACCACATCTACTTCGCATGCTATTCCTGAAGTTCCACAAGCTAGTACTCCGCAAGCACAGACTGATCCTCATACTGATAGAATGGGGAGTTTACTTGATCATATTCAGAAACGCATTGATGAGATTGTGGCACTTCTCTACTCCACAAACAATCAGGTTCAAATGCGTCTCGAGACTATGAAGAATCAGCTAGACGATATTCAACGAAAGTTGGACGACAGCCTTTAGCTATTCGTGCCAAAAAGGGGGAGAGCATTCAGTAAGGGGGAGAAAGTTCAAAGGGAAGTGTGCATAGTGATAGGGGGAGTACACACATACTTTTGGCATACTTTTGTTTTTAGTCTTATCCTCTAAACTTATAGGTTTAGTGTTTATATGGGTTTGATACACTGTGGTTTTGGTGTACTTTTGTTTCTAACTCATAACTTATAATCTTGGTTTATTTTATATTGTTGATGCTTTTTCAGTTTATATTGTGTCTTGTACCCATGTTGCTTTTGTAAGCTTTTAGGGTTATGTTTTATGCATAGTCTGTAGGGTTTATGGTTTGTACCATGCTTTATGCAGCCTTTTATGCTATGTTTAAATCAGTACTTCTATTTAAATGTATTGCATTTTCTGTAAGTACTGTCACTCTTGTGCCCTTGTAGGATTGTTCCTAGATGCATATACGTAGTGTATTATGTATTGGTTGAGTGTTTGGGATGCAAGTGACTTGCATTGAGCTTGTTAACTTGTATGTCCTAGTGTTCATTCCAAGTGTGAATGAGCATTGTGGTCACTTCCTTGTAGTGATTACTTGGTTGATCAAGCCATGGTTTGTTTCTTAACTCCATCTTTGCTTGATCACATATTGCCTGTTTCATATGCATTTCATGATTTTCTGCTTACAATGATCATGGTGTATTGTTGTGTTTCAGGAGTCTTTTGTTCATATGATTCAAGTGCTTCACAGCTTCTAGAGTTAGGTGTGAGTGAGTTTTGATCAACTGTTCCCAACTCACATGTTAAGTCTAGAGTCTGTTTTAGGGTTTTGTCACGGAATAGCCAAAGGGGGAGATTGTAAGGTTGAATTTATTCAACCAACTAATTGGCTTTATTCCGTGCCAAATTTGCTTGTATTTCAGCATTTAGTAACCCTGTATTTAGGTGGGCTTGTTGTAAGGGTAGTGAGTGAGATAGAGTGAAGATTGCTCAAGAGTGTGCATGAAAACAGAGACTCGCGGCTGGATCTCGCGGGTGACTCGCGGCTGCAAGCCGCCAGACGCAGCACACGTGCCAAGCATGCCAGAAGGTGAACAGTCATGCTAGCTAGAGCACTACAGGACAAAACAGGACAACTGGCCATACGGTTATCTCGCGACTGGATCTCGCGACTCAGTCAAGCCGCGAGGCCAAGCCGCGAGCCAGCCCTGTTTTGAAAAACCTGACGTTTCACATTCCCCTTTCACCTCAGTATAAATACCCCTTATACCCACAAATGAGAGAGAGCTTCCAGAGAGAATTTTGAGAGAGAAACCCTAGAGCAAAACAAGATTGAACCATCTACAATCTTTACATTAGAGTCTCTTCAAATTCCTCAACTCTCTTCCTCTCCATTGCCAAATCCTTGAGAGGCCTTTTTATCAAAACCTCGTTCCCACCATATCCATTACTGTGAGAGGGTTGTTTGGTGTTCTGGGAAGCAGTTAGGAAGGAACCAATCTTCATTGGTTGATGCTATGGTCTAGTAGCGGAATCCGGGAAGCTAGAAAAGAAAAAGGTTCGGCGCAACCTCGTTGGAGCAAGAAGCTTGGAGGGCTTAGGTGCACTGGGTAGATTAGGCTTGGAGGGTCTATTGCTGTCCATGTATCCCAACTACATTTTCTAGTGGATTATTTACCGCTTGGAGGGCGGCGGAGAGGTTTTACGCCGAGGGCTTCGGTTTCCTCTTTGATAACACATCGCGTGTTGTCTTTGTGTTTGCATCTTCCTTCCCTTTATCTTTGCCATTTATTTTCTGCTGTGGTTGTAATTTTTAATTTGGCTTAGATAGTTTTTGTCCAATTCTACATTATAGCTTATGTTCATTTTCTGCACACTATTTGTTTGACATAAAGCTTGAATTGATCACTAAAGCTTCACTCTAGACTAAGGACTATTCCACATTTGATACACACACACGACACACATGCCTAATGTTCAATGAATTCTTTATTCATTTGTTCGATTGTACTCGTTTAAATGTGATGTGTGTGTGCTCAACTATATATCGATCAATCCAAAAATATTTTTGGTCATTTTATATGTTTTTTGAAGTGATTTTTATCGCTCTTTGTGTTCATGTTTAGTGCATACTTTGTTTTTCATTGTTTAAACATGTTCTGTATTGAAAAATAGGTGTCAGAGTTTTTCGTGACTCATCTTGCGACGAAAATTTTCGTGACTCAGCTCGCAACTTGCCAGTCGCGAAACCCCGATCGCGAGTTCATCCAGAAGCTTTCGCGACTCATCTCGCGACTCGCTCAATCGCGAAAAGCCCAGAAACAGCTTTTTAAAGAGCTTTTTGTGGGAAACCTGTTTTAAACCTCTCCCATCCTCTCTTAAACCCATTTTTCAATATTTTTACATCAAAACCCAATCAATTTGAATGGTTTTTCATTCCATTAACATCTCTAAGGTAATTTTAAACTCTTTTCATTGTTTTGGATCCTTAGATTATGTTTTGTAGAGTTTTGTGCTCTTGGTTGAGATTTTCATCACAGGGGTTGGGAAAACTTATTTTTTGTCAAATTTTTGTATGAGATTGGTTTCTTTTGATGATTTGCATTGGATGTTGGCCCCTTGTGACAAAAAGAACATGTATTAAGGGTGGATTTCATAATGTTTGTAAGGTTGAATTTTATCAACCATCTTGTTGGTTTTATTCCGTGCCAAATTTGCTTGTATTTTAGCAATTAGTAACCCTGTATTTAGGTGGGAATCATGTAAGGGTAGTGTGTGAAAGAGTGTGAAGAAATGTTCAAGATTGTGCAAAGTAGCAGGGACTTGCGACTGGAACTCGTGGGTGGCTCGTGGCTTGCAAGCCGCTAGAAAGTTGCACACGTGCCAAGCATGCCAAAAGTTAAAGAGTCGCGTCAGCTGTTGCACTACAGGACAAAAGTCCCAGGCTGGCCAGGCCGTTAGCTCGCGGCTTGATCTCGCGACTCAACCCAGTCGCGAGGTCAAGTCGCCAGAACACCCTGTTTGGGAAAAACTGACTTTTCACATTCCTTCTCACCCTACTATATATATACCCTTATACCCACGATATTCAGAGAGCTTCCAGAGAGAATTTTGAGAGAGAAATCTAGAAAAAAACAAGATTGATTCATCCACAATCTTCATATAGAGACTCTTCAAATTCCTCTACTCTCTTCCTCTCTATTGTCAAATCCTTGAGAAGTACATTACCAAAACCTTTTCTCACCATACATATATCTGTGAGGAGGCCATTTGGTGTTTGGGAAGCAGTTAAGAGGGGATCAATTTCATATTGGTAGATGCTATGGTCAAGTAGCAGAATCCGGCAAGTTAAAGAAGAAATAGGTTCGGCGTAACCTCGTTGGAGTAGGAGCTTGGAGGGCTTAAGTACATTGGGTAGATTAGACTTGGAGGGTCTTCTGCTATTTATGTATCTCAACTACATTCTTTAGTGGATTGTTTACCGCTTGGAGGGCGGCGGAGAGATTTTACACTGAGGGCTTCGGTTTCCTCTTCGATAACACATCGAGTGTTGTCCTTATGTTTGCATCTCTCTTCCCTTAATCTTTTCCATTTAATTTCTGCTGTGGATGTGATTTTATTTAGTTTAGATTGTTTATCAATTCTGTTTTAAGTGTATGTTCATATTCCGCACATTAATTGTTTGACATTAAGCTTAAATTGATAATTTGTAATTTGGGGGTCTAAACGTTCATAGTGTTTTATATACTAATTGAACTTTCAATTGGTATCAGAGCGGGTACACTTGTTGTGGTTTAAATACCTAAGTGTGATCCTTGACCCTTTGTGTTTATTTGTCATGGATAGTGCTTTGTATGCTTCTTTGTATGATTTAGTTAATGATGAATGTAACATGCCACGTGTTTGTGAAAATGCCTCTATGAGTGATAATTCTCATAATTGTGATGCTATGTTACATCCATCTTTGGATGTTGTTGATATTCCTAACTTCAAACTCTTGAAGAAAAAGGCTATGAAGTTTAATAAGGATTTGAGCAAGTTATTTTGTAAAAAAGATGATTTGATTGCTAAGCTCAATGAAGCAAGCAAATTGGTTGAAAAATATAAGAAACTTGCTGAAAATTCTCTTGAAAAGCTGAAAAAGTTTGAATGTTTGAATATGGACTTGGATGCGAAACTTGTTTTGTCTAACAAACTTGTTGATGAGCTAAATTGTGAAAATGAATCTCTTAAGATGCATGCTAAGTGTTTGATTGCTGAACCTATTGCTAAAAAGGATGATAATATATGTTGCAATCATGTTGTGTTACCCGATTTCGTGCCTATTGTGGGTTCTACCTCAAAGGACAAATCGGTGTACATTCCTCCACATAAAAGAAATCAAAAGGTGGAGAAAAAGGTTGTTAAGTCAAAGCCTCCATTTAGGTCTCAACCTAAGGCTTTGGATAGATCTAAGTTTGTTCTAACTTGCTACCATTTTGGTGTATTTGGTTATATAAGACCTCAATGTCATAAGTTGAAGAGGAAACAAAACCATGTTGATAGATCCCTTCCCAAAAAGCCTAGTGGACCTAAACACATTATTTGTCACCATTGTGGTGCTTTTGGTCATCTAAGACCTCATTGCTCTAAGTTTCATGCTCTTAAAAGAATTAAAAGAAAAGAGAAACTTAAGCTTCTTGGAAGTTGTGCTAAAAAGGGTAAACCGGTTTTGAGTGTAAATAGCATGTTGTTAAAGAAAATGTTTAATGCTCTTAACTCCTTGACCATGTGCATCTCCGGTTCTCATTCTTCCAACCCTCGTCTCACTTCTCTTGAGACACTCATTCCAAACAATCGTTCCGTTTGGATGAGAAAGGGTTCCTATGGTTGAGCTTTTGATCTTTTGGTCCTTGATCTAATTCTTTCGATCTTTGTAGGACCTTTCATGCATCAAATGTCATATCTTCATGCATTTTGTACATCTTGCATTTATTTGTATAAATTGTTTTGTTTTTTATCTTACTTTTATGTTTCAGTTTTGTGTGAGTAAAAAATCCAAAACCACATAAAAAGTGAAAAATTCAAAAAGTTTGATCGTATATATTTGAGCACATATCACATGTGAGTTTGGCCTTATACCTTTGTACAAAAGGCTTTGTGCATTTACGAGCTTAGCTTGTTATTTTTGCACTTATATCTTTGTGGGAAAAATCTTGACATCTTTGTGTGATTGTTGTAAATCGATCTTCAAGCTTGTCATGAATGATTAGTCAATAGTCATGTTGGTTTTGATACATGTGTAGATTTGTGCCTATATCTCTTCCCACTCTTTTATTTTTATAACTTAAAGAGCTCAATAAATGTAAATCTCAAAATGAAAAGAGATAATGAGCTGCAAAAGCCGTCGCAAATACTAGTATTCGACTAGGAAAAAGGGAAAGCGACTTATATGAAAATGTTTGATGCCCAAAAAGCCAAAAACTTGTTCATCAAATTGAAATATCACAAATTTCAGGCATCGATCTCAAAATGAGATGTTTTGATTCAAAATGATCAAATGTTATGATTGTAAAGAAGTCAAATGAAAAGTTTCATCGTATGTAATCATTTTCTTGTGGGAGGTCATATATGTTCATTTCTATAATTGAGATAGACCACTTGACTTAGTACTAGTTGTGTATGACTTGATTGAATTGATCATTGAAACTTTACTCTAGACTAAGGACTATTCCACATTTGATACACACACACAACACACATGCCTAATGTTCAATGAATGTCTTATTCATTTGTTAGATTGTACTTGTCTAAATGTGATGTGTGTGTGCTCAATCATATATGGATTAATCCAAAAAGATTTTTGATCATTTTATATGTTTTTGGAAGTGATTTTTATCACTCTTTGTGTTCATGTTTAATGCTTACTTTGTTTTTCATTGTTTAAACATGTTATGTTTTGAAAAACAAGTGTCAGAATTTTTGACTACTCATTTTGGCTACTTGCGTGAGCTGCCAGCAAGCTGTCAGTTTTGGCTACTCGTTTTGGTGACTTGCAAGCCATGAGTCCAAGCCGCGAGTTCACACAGAAGGGTTTCGCGACTCACTCGCGACTCAGCTCACGACTCGCTAGTCGCGAAATGCCTAGAATCAGTTTTTTAAAGAGCTTTTTCGTGGGAAACTTGTTTTAAACCTCTCCCATCCTCTTTTAAACCTCTCTTTCAATATTTTTACATCAAAACCCAATCAATTTGAATGATTTTTCATTCCATTAACATCTCTAAGGTAATTATAAACTTTTTTTTATTAATTTTGATCCTTAGATTATGTTTTGGAGAGTTTTGTGCTCTTGGTTGGGATTTTTATCATAGGGGTTGGGAAAACTTAATTTTTGTCAAATTTCTTCATGGGATTGGTTTCTTTTGTTGATTTGCATTGGATGTTGGCCCCTTGTGGCAAAAAGAACATGTATTAAGGGTGGATTTCATGTTGTTCATGCATTGTTTCACATTGTTGTTCATAGTGTGCATGCTAGGTGTTTGATAAAATGCCTCTTAGGCATTTTCTCGCTTGTTTGGACTCCGACGAGTACCAAACTTTGGGGTTTCTCATGTTTCCTTATTAGGAACATGTTTGGTTCATTGGTTGTGTATTTAACACACCTTTCCCCACTTGTGCATTTTTCATGCATTAGTCATGCATTGCACATAGCCACCTCTTGCACACACCTTTGCTACCCTTGTCATGCATTGGTCTATACCTTGTTTCTTCATCCTAGCATGTCATTTTTACCTTATACTTTGTAGCATTTTACTTTGTCTTAGGTTTGAGCTTCATTTTCTCATTTATCTCGCACCCCTCATGCATCATTATCATTGTTCGTTCCTTCATCTCTTGCCCTCTTTTCTTCTTGACCCTTTGTCTATTCCTAAAAAAAAGGGGGAGAGTATACTCTAGAGAGTATACCGGAGTATTTTTGTAATTTCGATATGACTCTTGTGTACATCCTTAGGGGGAGAAATTCTATTTCTCATGCACATTTGTAGGGGGAGAGATATTCCATAGGGGAGATGCATATACCAAGAGGGAGAAAACATTGAGTTAATAAGAAAACTTTGTTTTGTTTGTTTCTTTTTATGTTTGGTTTCTTGTATTGCATCGTGTTTGTGTATTGGACATGTATACTTCCTTATGCTATTGTGCTTTATTGAATGCATGTTCGGATGATCAATTGCTTTGCTATGTGATCATTGTAGTCATTTCTATATGACTGTTTTGGTGTATGATCAAGTTGCTCACATATTTCACATCATGTTTACTTGATCGCAATTTACTTGTTACATTATACTTGTCCTTTTATTACTTGCTTTACCTTGAGGGTCTAATGTGTTTTGTGCAAGTGTTTCAGGTTACATGTATATATGTTCCAAGGGCATCACAGCTTCTCATCATTTTGAAGGGGAGAAACTTTAAGCACTTTTAGTTTATAGTGTTTAAGTTTATATTCAGTATTTTGTGTTTGTGCCCATGTTGCTTTTGTAAGCTTTTTAGGGTTTGTTTCCATGAATTTGTAGGCTTTTATGGTTTGTATCATGCTTATGCAGCCTTTATGTTCTGTTGCCAATACTTCTAGCAAAATGTTATGCATTTTCTTTAAGTATTCTCACTCTTGTGCCCTAGTAGGATTTTGTTCATAGATGCATATACTTTAAGTATTGTGCATTGGTTGAGTGTTGGGAATGCAAGTGATTTGCATTGAGCTTATTAACTTGTAGCTCTGGATGTTCATTCCAAGTGTGAATGAGCATTGTGGTCACTATTTTATAGTGATTGCTTGTTTGGTCAAGTCATGGTTTATTTCTCATTCCATTTTGCTTGATCGCATTATGCTTGCCTCATATGCCTTACAAGTTTTCTGCATACAATGATCAAATTGTGTTGTTGTGTTTCAGGAGTTGTTCATATGATTTAAGAGCTTATCAGATTCTAGAGTTAGGTGTGAGTGAGTTTTATTCAACTGTTCCCAACTCATATATTAAGTCTAGAGTTTGTTTTAGGGTTTTGTCACGGAATAGCCAAAGGGAGAGATTGTAAGGTTGAATTTTATCAACCATCTTATTGGCTTTATTCCATGCCAAATTTGCTTGTATTTTAGCAATTAGTAACCCTGTATTTAGGTGGGAATCATGTAAGGGTAGTGTGTCAGAGAGTGTGAAGAAATGCTCAAGATTGTGCAAAGTAGCAGGAACTTGCGGGTGGCTCACGGCTTGCAAGCCACCAGAAAGTTGTACACGTGCCAAGCATGCCAAAAGTTGAAGATTCGCGCCAGCTATTGCACTACAGGACAAAAGTCCCAGGCTAGCCAGGTCGTTAGCTCGCGACTTGAACTCTCGACTCAACCCAGTCGCGAGGTCAAGTCGCCAGAACACCCTGTTTAGGAAAAACTGACTTTTCACATTCCTTCTCACCCTACTATATATATACCCTTATACCCACGATATTCAGAGAGCTTCCAGAGAGAATTTTGAGAGAGAAACCTAGAGAGAAACAAGATTGATTCATCCACAATCTTCATATAGAGACTCTTCGAATTATTCTACTCTTTTTCTCTCCATTGTCAAATCCTTGAGAGGTACATTACCAAAATCTTTTCTCGCCATACCCATATCTATGAGGAGGCCATTTGGTGTTTGGGAAGCAGTTAAGAAGGGACCAATTTCATATTGGTAGATGCTATGGTCAAGTAGCGGAATCCGGCAAGCTAAAGAAGAAATAGGTTCAGCGTAACCTCGTTGGAGTAGGAGTTTGGAGGGCTTAGGTACATTGGGTAGATTAGGCTTGGAGGGTGTTCTGCTGTTCATGTATCCCAACTACATTCTTTAGTGGATTGTTTACCGCTTGGAGGGTAGCAGAGAGGTTTTACGCCGAAAGTTTCGGTTTCCTCTTCGATAACACATCGAGTGTTGTCCTTGTGTTTGCATCTCTCTTCCCTTAATCTTTTCCATTTAATTTCTGCTGTGGATATGATTTTATTTGGTTTAGATTGTTTATCAATTCTGTTTTAAGCGTATGTTCATATTCCACACATTAATTGTTTGACATTAAGCTTGAATTGGTAATTTGTAATTTGGGGGTCTAAACGTTCACAGTGTTTTGTACACTAATTGAACTTTTAATGTTCATGCATTGTTTCACATTGTTATTCATAGTGTCCACACTAGGTGTTTGATAAAGTACCTCTTAGGCATTTTCTCACTTGTTTGGACTCCTATGAGTACCAAACTTTGGGGTTTCTCATGTTTCCTTATTAGAAACATGTTTGGTTCATTGGTTGTGTGTTTAACACACCTTGCCCCACATGTGCATATTTCATGCATTGGTCATGCATTGCACGTAGTTACCTCTTGCACACACTTTTGCTACCCTTGTCATACATTGGTCTATACCTTGTTTCTTCATCCTAGCATGTTATTTTTACTTTATGCTTTGTAGCACGTTTTAAGATGTCTTTGTTTTCGTTTAATCTTCATTTTCTCATTCACCTTGCACCCCTCATGCATCATACCTTTGCTCATATCTTCTTTTCTTTCCCTCATTCCTCTTGATTGTTTTATCTATTCGTGACAAAAAGGGGGAGAGTATACTAGAGAGTATACAGGTTTATATCCTCATTTCTATATGACTCATGTGCACACTTTTAGGGGGAGTAATTCTGCCTCATGCACATTCGTAGGGGGAGAAAGTCATAGGGGAGATGCATATACCAAGGGGGAGAAGACATTTTTTTTTTAGAAAACCTTGTTTTACTTTATGCTTGTTTTCTCGTTGCTTTATGGTGCTTTGAGTTATGTTTAGTATCATCTATACTTTGCTACTCTCATTGCATCATGCTTGTGTGTTGAACATGCATACATCCTGTTACTTTTTAGACCCCTTAAAACACAATTGGATTAACCTAGTTAATTAGCCAAGTTATTAGTTAGTCCAAGTTTCAGATCTAGGTTAACACAATCAAACAATCATATCATACATAGCAGCAAAAATATAAATAACACAATGATATGATGACCCAGGAGGGGGTACAGCACCAGAAGACTCACCTCTAGGACGCGAAGAGCCAACTCTCAAGTGAGCAGCCCTCTGCCTAAGGAAGGTGGCACCTATGGGGGCTATAACATGAACAGGCTCACCAGTAGGGAAATCAACTAAACTGAGAAACAACAAAATCCTATGAATGAAAATAGGATGGATAAGAGCATGAGCTACGACAGAACTCCTATGAACTTCGTTCAAAGAACGAAGAAACAGATTAGAAAAACTGATAGACACACCAGAAACAAAGGCGTACAAAAACACACATAAACATGTTATGTAAAGATAATATGACCAATCCTTGATTATAAATCCAAGATGTGAAATACAAAACACAAAAAACTTTTTGGTAAAAAAAATATGATCGAAAACAAAAAGCACACATTATGCTAAATGAACAATGCAAATGCAATGCATGACAGTGCTTAACTAAGCTATAGAGGATACACAAACAAGAAATATCAATTTCTTAATTAACCCTTTTGTACATGTACAAATTAGTACATACTCACACAAAATTAGAAATAGCTTAGCACTTATATAACACATTCTATTCAAGTTTCTCCACAATGTCAAGCATGTTCTAAATCAAGAGAGAGATATCATAATTCATGTAATCCTCAAGAAAAATAAAACAACCAAAAACAGAAACAAAACATGTCCACAAACAATTGAAAGAATTAAATCAGGGACAAGTCAGGAACACTCACCTTAGAGAATATTTTCTCACCCATCTAGCATGAGTCTTCGGCTTTGTAGGTGAAAATCCATGTGAAGTAGAGTGTATTTAAGGGATTACACCAATCTTCTGAGAAAGACTAGAATCCTGCAAATTCCTTTCATAAGCCAACAAGCTCAAATTTTTTAAAAGAATATGAAACAATTTATATGGACTTCTGGCAGGAGAAATATCATCACAAATCTTAGACTGAAACATAGAATGCTTAAATTTCAATTTATGACAATTAGGATGAATGTGACTGGAGACACCACAAAAGTGACAAACAGGAACAAATTTAGGAACATTGGTATTCCTAACAATAAAACTAGTCTCAGATTTTGGTTTTTGCCTCAACAAAGAACAATTTGGTCTAATATAACCAACAACACCACAAAGGTGACAAGTAGGCACAAAAACAGATTTATTACGCTCTCTAACAGTAGGTTTAGACTTAGGTTTAGAAACTTTAGCGTCTACATCGGAACTTTTACCTTTGTCTAACCTAGCAAAATAAGCATTTTCTTTATTATTCATCTTGAAATGAGGGATATAAAATTTCTTAGTTTTAGGCTTAAGAGAAACAGAAACACTTCAGTTATTAACAGCAGACTTGGTACAAGTCAAATTTTCAATTTTAGCTTTAGATTCAACTAGCTCTTGTTCCAAGCTTTTTATCTTCTCATCTTGAGAGAAAATTTGATTTCTCAAAAATTCATTCTTTTTATTAGATTCATCTAATCTAACAACCAATTCCTCTTTTTCAAGATTAGCCAATTTTAACTCTTCCTTGAATTTCTCAGCAATTTTCATATATTTCAATAATTCCTTACGAAGAGTTTCACAGGCATCAATAAAATCAACAGAAGCATGAGCGGAAACATGATCAGAAAGACACTTCAAATTATCCATGACAACAGGGGTCAAGGATCAGCTCTTAGATCAAAAGATCTAAAACAAAAGAACTACCTGCTCTGATACCACTTGTTAGTTTTTAGACCCCTTAAAACACAATTGGATTAACTTAGTTAATTAGCCAAGTTATTACTTAGTCCAAGTTTCAGATCTAGGTTAACACAATCAAACAATCATATCATGCATAGCAGCGAAAATATAAATAACACAATGATATGATGACCTAGGAAACCACACCGGTAAAAACCTAGGGAGGATTTAACCTAGCTATCCTCAAGGTAAACCTGAATCCACTATGAAAGAATTGAAGTTTTACAATAGGACTTAGACCGCTAACATCTTATTGCCACCCACTAGTAGAAACTTACTGACACGACCACATGCAAGCTCCAAGACCACAGACTCCTTCTTTCTTGGATTCTCCAGCAAGTACAAGAACACCCGCTTGTGTTTCTTTAAGCTTTTATGGCAGCAACTGAATGATCATCAAGTTCTTGAACGAATCTCCTCTTGATAACCCTAAGCTTGTGTAAAAGAAAGCTCCTCACAGATCTGAGAAGAGATTTACACAAACCGCAATATGAGCAACATCTAAAACGTGGCTAGGGTTTGCCTTTTATACCTAGGGCAAAAACATAAAACCCTAAACGTTTTAATGAACTAGAGCTGAGTTGGAATTCTGCAGAAAAACGCATTTTGCCCGAATTTCGATTGATCGAGCCTAAGCTTCGATCGATCGAGACAGGCCGAAATGCACTATCAATTTTGCATCAGCTTGAATCTAACTTTACATAAAAGACACAACTTTGAGCAAGTCTAAACTAGACTAAATAACTTGTTTTGATCATGGTTTGCCAACAATACATATTAGAGTTCTAAATACATTAGATCCTAAGTCTTTAGAACCTAACACATCCTTATGTTATTGTGCTTCATTGAATGCATGTTCGGATGATCATTTGCTTTACTATGTGATCATTGTAGTCATTTCCATATGACTATCTTGTATTTGATCAAGTTGCTCATATGTTTCACAATATGTTTACTTGATCGCTTTTTACTTGTTACATTATACTTGTTCTTTTATTACTTGCTTTACCTTGAGGGTCTAATATGTTTTGTGCAAGTGTTTCATGTTACAAGTATATATGTTCCAAGTGCATCATAGCTTCTCATCATTTTGAGGGGGAGAAACTCTAAGCACTTTTAGTTTATATTGTGCATTTTCTTTAGTACATCACATTTGTACTTGTGCTTTGTAGCGTAGTACTTGTTGTTTAATGTTTTGCATTTTCTTTAAGTACATCACTCTTGTGCCCTAGTAGGATCTTGTTCCTAGATGCATATACTTCATGTATTGTGCATTGGTTGAGTGTTGGAAATGTAAGTGATTTGCATTGAGCTTATTAGCTTGTATGTCCGGATGTTCATTCTAAGTGTAAATAAGCATTGTGGTCATTATTTTATAGTGATTGCTTGTATGGTCAAGCCATGATTTATTACTTAATTCCATTTTGCTTGATCGCATTGTGCTTGCCTCATATGCATTACAAGTTTTTCTACATACAATGATCACAATGTGTTGTGTTTCAAGAGACACTTGTTCATATGATTCAAGAGCTACACAGATTCTAGAATTAGGTGTGAGTGAGTTTTGTTCAACTATTCTCAACTCACATGTTAAGTCTAGAGTTTGTTTTAGGGTTTTGTCATAGAATAGCCAAAGGGGGAGATTGTAAGGTTGAATTTTATCAACCATCTTGTTGGCTTTATTCCGTGCCAAATTTACTTGTATTTTAGCAATTAGTAATCCTGTATTTAGGTGGGAATCATGTAAGTGTAGTGTGTGAGAAAGTGTGAAGAAATGCTCAAGATTGTGCAAAGAATCAAGGACTCACGACTGGATCTCGTGGGTAGTTCGCGGCTTGCAAGCTGTCAGAAGTTGCACACGCGCCAAGTATGTAGAGAAGCTGAACCATCATGCCAGCTGTAGCACCATAGGACAAAAAGTTCAGTCTAGCCGTTCAGTTACCTCGCAGTTGGAACTCGTGGCTCAGTCAAGTTGCGAGGCCAAGCTGCCAACCAGCTCTGTTTTGGAAAAACTGACTCTTTGCATTCCAAACACATACAAGTATAAATAACCCTTATACCCACGAATTGTAGAGAGCTTCCAGAGAGAATATTGAGAAAGAAACTCTAGAGAAAAACAAGATTGACTCATCCCCAATCTTCACATAGAGACTCTTCAAATTCCTCTACTCTCACCTTTTCCATTGTTACATCCTTGAGAGGTACATTACCAAAACCTTTTCTAACCATACCCACATCTGTGAGAAGGCCATTTGGTGCTTGGGAAGCAGTTAGGAAGGGACTAATTTCATATTAGTTGATACTATAGGTTATAGTGGAATCTAGTAAGTTAAAGAAGAAATAGGTTCGGCGTAACCTCGTTGGAGTAGGAGCTTGGAGGGCTTAGGAACACTGGGTAGATTAGGCTTGGAGGGTCTTCTGCTGTTCATGTATCCCAACTTGATTCTTTAGTGGATTATTTACTGCTTGGAGGGCGGCGGAGAGGTTTTATGCCGAGGGCTTCGGTTTCCTCTTCGATAACACATCATTGTGTTGTCCTTGTATTTCCATCTCTCTTCCCTTAATATTTGCCATTTAATTTTTGTTGTGGATGTGATTTTATTTGGTTGAGATTGTTTATCAATTCTGTTATATGCTTATGTTCATATTCTGCACATTAATTGTTTGATAATAAGCTTGAATTGATTATTTGGAAATTGGGGGTCTAAAGTTCATAGTGTTTTATACACTTATTGAACATTCAACAATGCTCTTGTCATTGGAAGATTTTTCATTGCCTTTAATTAAAAAGGCCTTGCCTTTTCCATTTTTCAATGTGCAATTCTACATTATGTTCCCATTAGAATCAAATTCAAACATCCTAGTGTCCTCAGAAATCTTAATCACAGTAGAACGCATGAGAGGATCCATTTTGTAGCTTCTAACTTCCTGCTTTTGCTTGTTCATAGCAAGCTCGATTAAGCCCATCTCTTTAAATTTCCTAAGAATGTCATCAACAACTTCCTCAGGCGTTGAATCTGATTCCTTTAAAATGCCCTCTCTGAGCCCCCAATAAGTCAAAAGCCTCCTCTTCACCATTGCATGTTCAGTGAGCACAACAAAGCATGACAAAAAGAACTTCTCCTTGTCGTCAAACTGATTAAAAACTTCTTTAATTTCTTTGTAAAATGAGCTTCCATCGAAGCTTGTACTCTTGTGTGGCTTAAGCAACCCTTGGACTGAATTGCTAGCATTAGACCCGTTGCTTGTCTGTGAGTGTGCCCCTGAATTAGTCCAGGACAGTTTGCAAACTGATGGAATTTGGTACTTTAACTTCATAAGTTCCTTGTTGATGTCATGAAAGCTGAATGATGGAGCTTTAGTACTAGGGGTTGGTTTCTTTTCTCTATGGTCAAGTATGTTAAGGACATATTTTGTGTAATTAGCTAATCCTTTGACAAAATGCACTTTACTTGTATTTGGGTAGATCTAGGATATGTTTAATACTTCAAGAAACATGTTGTTTAAGTCTAGTATTAAAGCCATGAACATTGGACCAAGAAACAAGTGAAGAAAAGCTATTCACTAAAGCTGGACAGATAGCTTGACACCTGCGGATAGATAACTCGATAGTTGCTTGACACCTCTCGACAGCTAGGCTATCTATCAAACTCCTCAGTTGATTGTTATTGCAATCTCGACACCTCTCGATAGCTAGGACAATCGATTGAGAAAGCTCCTGTCTCCTTGACAACTCCTCGATAACTTCTTGATAGCTATATCTATCGAAGTTTAAAGCTCGACACCTCCCGATCGATCGAGGTTATGGGAATTCAGATTTTCAGATCTGATTTTAGGCCCATGCTGACATGTATATGTAGGGTTTTTTTTCTCACAATCCTAGACCTATATAAGGCTTATTTTAGAGGCCGTCACATAAGAGAATACAAGGAAAACATATGCAAAAGGTGACCGATGACTTATTCTTTCTAAAAGAAGCTATTACGTCTTTGCGCCTTAGGGTTTTGTAACCAAGTGCTTCTTGATCTTCATTGTTGATGAAGTGAAGAACTTTACAGCCAACATCTTCTTCTAGTTGGTGATTAAGTCAAGTACTAGGATCCGCGCAATTGGTTAGTCACGTATTGGGATTCATGCATCGAAAGGGTGGCGTTTATATATTGAAGAGTTCACAGGTTCTGAAGCGGTAGAAGGTTTCTGCTGTGAGTTCATCTACAGGGATTGTAGAGTCTAGGGACAAAGGTTTTGTACTAGATCTGAAACTTCTCTTTACTATAGTGAATTGCTTTTCGGGAAGGTTTTCCCTTCAGGTTTTTTACTGTGAAACTAGTTTGTTTCATTGGTTTTCCTGGATCATCATATATTGTCTTATTTATTTTTCCGTAGCATGATTTTGACATGATATTGATGTTTGTTTGTTTTAACAAGTTTTATTCATAATAAATCTAATTAACAACTTGGATTTAAAACTTGTTAATTATATCAATCGTGGTCTAAATTTCCCAACAAAGTAAGTCGTTGTAGTCTTTTAGACAAGTATCTAGTTGTTTAGCAAGCTTGATTTCTTCAAAGTTCTGAAGCTCAATGAAGGAATCTTTAATCTGTTTGAGATTATTTTGTATCTTCTCGAATAGTTGAGGGTCATCTTTTCCTCTCTTGCTGTTGTCTGCTTTGTCCAATTTGTTTGTCATCTTGTTTTCTGTTTTGCTGTTTTCTTTGCTATCGAAATTAGTGTTGGTGGTGACAGTAGTGGTTTCAGGAGAAAGCATTGGTGGTGGTGGTGGTGCTAAGGGACGTTCAATCAACTTGCTTATGTTACCAACAATTTTTTCAAAGAGCAAGGTTTCCTTGGCATTAGTTTGTTAAACGTTAGAGGAATCCATGGTTGGATTGATGGAGATGAATGTTTTGGAAATTGCAAGGATGAGAAGGAAAAGTGTGGCCAAGCAATTTGATTTGTTTGACTATTTAATACATATTGAGATCTCCTTACCCATGATAAACATAGAAAAAAGGGTAGAATCAATGCTTACCCACACACTTTAACACAACTTAGACATATGACAAGTGATGATTGAATTACTTTTCATAAAGTTTCAATGAATGTACGTAAGTGATATAATTCAATAACATACTAACAAATGTGTAGGTTGTGTTAAAGTGTGTGGACAAATGTGTATCTATAGAAGAACTATTAACGTAAAGAGAGTTTCAATAGAAAGTGTTCCATTTATTGTTGTCTTTGGAGAATTCTATGTATTGTGTTTTGAGTCTTATGTGTTAGTGCTCTACTAAGATAATTTTATTTGATTTTACTATTGGAAAAATATTTTTACATACTTATTAGAATACACTCTATACACACAACATCAAAAATTTTACACGCATTATATATATATATATATATATATGTTTTTTTTTTTTTGAGTATATGTCAATAATAGACATGCATACAATGGGTGATTAGTATGGATGGTTTCCACTAAGTGTGTAATAATTAATGCCCCTTGATTTGTCACAGGTTAGCAACTCTTACCATTTACTCTTACCATTTCAAGAAATGACACACACACTAAATATTTTAAGAAATAATTGCACTCATACCCTTGATCGAGGTTCTTATAAATGCAATAGATAAGTTCATCCCCTCTCAAATAGTTACTTTTCTAAGGGAATATTCCATCGAATATGAGAATCAATGTAGGAGAAGATGGACTTATTTGTAATATTTAAAAAAGAGTAGGAGTGTCAAATTCTAAAACTTTTGTAGTGAGTTTCATTTCTTGCAAGGTCAGGAAATGTTGGTGTAATTTATCCCAAAAAACAAAATTTAATCGTATAAAAAAGTATCCAATACATATAAACATTGAAAGAATTCACTTAAGGAAATGTACTATGAAAAAAGGGTTAAAATTTTTGAAACCAAGATAAACTACAAATTTTTAATGAATTTTCTCTCTAAAAATTTTGTAGATCTAAAAAGATATCATGTTTGAAAGAATTAACAAATATTGTATTCCTCATTTGTAAAAAAACTATAACATTAACTATTTAAAGAAAAATATCTAAATAATTGGGAAGCTCTACAGTTTAGAGTAATAAAAGAAAAGAAAAAAAAAAAAACTCGACCATTTTAAAAAATTAGTTCATATATGTTTTCGATGAATACAGTAGAAAATGAAACCTTTCATTTCTAGTCAATTTTAATTGTTACTTATTAGTAGTTTAGAACACTTCCTTCTAAAAAAAAAAGTTTAGAACATTAATGAATGAATTTCTTTTTGGTATAGACGAGATTTGATCCCAAATTAATTCTTTATTTGATAACAAAAAACTTTAACAATTAAACAAACTAGAATCCAGAAAACAAATTTAGATTGAATGACCACAAAGAGCTCTCTAGATTTGAGAGGATGATATGTTTAAATGATCTAATTAAAGACAGTTGAGTTACTGGTCTAACCAATCGACCTAATCAATCCAAATTAATAATTATGGTTTTAATAGAGATATTTATGTTTGAAAGTTCAATATGTGTATAAAACACTATGAACGTTTAGACCCCCAATTTACAAAATATCAATTCAAGCTTATTATCCAAAATATGAATATAAGCATATAACAGAATTGATAAACAATCTAAGCCAAATAAAATCACATCCACAGCAGAAATTAAATGGCAAAGATTAAGGGAAGAGAGATGCAAACACAAGGACAACACAACGATGTGTTATCGAAGAGGAAATTGAAGTCTTCAGCGTAAAACCTCTCCGCCGCCCTCCAAATGGTAAATAATCCACTAAAGAATGTAGTTGGGATACATGAACAGCAGAAGACCCTCCAAGCCTAATCTATCTAGTGTACCTAAGCCCTCCAAGCTCCTACTCCAACGAGGTTATGCCGAACCTATTTCTTCTTTAGCTTACCGGATTCCGCTAAAACCCATAGCATCAACCAATATGAATTGGTTTCTTCCGAACTGCTTCCAAAGTACCAAATAGCCTTCTCACAGGTATGAGTATGGTGAGAAAAGAATTTGGTTAAAGAACCTCTCAAGAATATAACAATGGAGAGGATGAGAGTTGAGGAATTTGAAGAGTCATTATGTGAAGATTGTGGATGAGTCAATCTTGTTTTTCTCTAGGGTTTCTCTCTCAAAATTCTCTTTGGAAGCTCTTAATATTTCGTGGGTATAAGGGGTATTTATACTGGAGTGAGAAAGGAATGTGAAGAGTCAGTTTTTCCATAACAGAGTGGACTGGTGACTTGGCCTTGCGACTTGACTGAGTCGCGAACCCAAATCGCGAGCTAACTGAATGGCCAGTTTAAACTTTTTATCCTGTAGTGCTAGAGCTGGCATGACGATTCAGCTTCTCTGCATGCTTCACTCGTGTGCATCTTCTGGCGGCTTGCAAGCCGTGAGCCACCCGTGAGATCCAGCCGCAAGTCCCTACTTCACTGCACAGTCTTGAGCATTTCTTCACACTCTCTCACACACTTTCCTTACATGATTCCCACCTAAACACAGGGTTACTAATTGCTAAATTACAAAAAAATTTGGCATGGAATAAAACCAACAAGATGGTTGATTAAATTCAACCTTACAATCTCCCCCTTTGGCTATTTCGTGACAAAACTCTAAAACAAACTCTAGACTTAACATGTGAGTTAGGAACAGTTGAACAAAACTCACTCACACCTAACTCTAGAATTTGTGAAGCTCTTGAATCATAAGAACAAGTATCTCTTGAAACACAACAACACAATTTGATCAATGTATGTAGAAAACTTGTAATGCATATGAAGCAGGCACAATACGATTAAGCAAAATGGAATAAAGCAATAAACCATGGCTTGACCATACAAGCGATCACTATAGAATAGTGACCACAATGCTCATTCACATATGGAATGAACATCTAGACATGCAAGCTAATAAGCTCAACGCAAAGTATCATTTGCATGTCCAACACTCAACCAATGTACAAAACATATATGCATCTAGGAACAAGATCCTACTTGGGCACAAGAGTGATGTAGTTAAAGAAAATGCAAAACATTAAACAACAAGTACTATGCTACAAAGCAAAGGTACAAAACCCAAAGTACATAAACTGAATCTAAACTTATAGATAATCATTAAACCATAATCACACAAGATAAACCAACCATGAGTAAAAATTAACCAAAGTGTTTAACAACATATGTAGCAAACCCATAATTAAAATATTGTTCAAAACACAACACCAGAAACTATAGAACATAAACATAAAGTAAACTGCTTAAGATAAGTTTTTAGCATGCTCCCCCCCAAACAGACACTCCCCCTCAAGAGCTGCCCTTCAAAAATTCTCCCCCTTTTTGACCGGAATGGCCAAAGGGTCACTGCTGGGTGGTGAAACTATCAAACTTTGCTGAAAGTATGTTCATTTGGTCTTGAAGTGCAGCCAGCTTGTCAGATTGTTCATTCTGGACATCTCTGAGCCTATCAATCCTTTCTAGGATAATCTGGAATGCATCTGGAGGTACAACTGATGAGGATGAATCTCTGCTCCTCTTACCCAACATTTCAACGCTACTTCGGTGTATCTAGCATTAAAGTAGAATTCCTTAATTAATTCATCAACCAGGTCTTCGAAATTCCCGAATAGATCAGCCCAATCTCTTGCTTCAAAAATCCTAGGGATAAATGTTGTTCCCAAGGTATTAAATTGTACTACACGTTCCACAATAGTAGGAGCATCTACAAAAATGCTTGAGTAAGTTTGTGAATCAAGAGTAGTCCTAAATCTCTCACTGTTAGAGTCTTTAGATGACTAAGATGAGAGTCGTGTCCGTTTAGCAACAAGGGATGATGGAACATCAGTTATAATCTCTTTTCCTTTAGAGGATCGGTGAGACATCTGCAAAAGAACAGACACACAACAAAGAACCAAGTGCAACACCACAAGACACAAACATCAACTTGATTAGATTCAGGTTAATTAAAAAAAAAAAAAAAAAACGCAATGAAATTCAGAGAGAGATCTCACTTAATCATAGAACATGAACCAAGTTAGCACCAAGAAGGCATAAGCAACATTGATGCATTGAATATTTAAGAATGTAACAGGAGATCAAAAATGATGATTGTTCAGTTACAACTCAGTACAAAGTAATCAATGAACATCACACAGTCACAAATAACTGTCATTGTAACACTCTACCATGAACATGATATGCACAGAGCAACACAGTCATGAAACACAACTCAGAACACAAACACCATCAGGAAAACCTGTGAGATAAGCATCTAACTATCAATATCATCAACACTCAATCAAACTCACTCAACAAAATAAACCAAACCCATGTTCGAACACTATATTTCTCAAATCTCAATAACAACTCACAACTCAAGAAAACAAAACCATAATCATGAAATGTTAAGTGAGAATAAGAAAGCCCATACCTTTTTCTTGAAGATTGAAGTAGAAATGTTGAAGAAAATGGTGGATTTGTGAATGAAACACGGTGGGCTTGAGAGAGGTTCAATTGGGGAAGACAATGAACAGTCACAAAAGTTGGAGGGAAAACTCAAAAAGGTTTTAAAAACTGACCTGTTTGCGCAAAACACGCGATTTTCGTGATTGATTTAAGTCGCGAGCAAGTTGCTAAGGCCAGTCGCCAGAACACTTAAGACAAAAATTTTGAAAAATTTTCTAAGTGTTTTTCGCGACTAGAAGTTCTACCCACGAGAGAGTCACGAAGTAAGCCACGAAAATCTCTAAGTACCCCTCGTGACTGGAACCTCCACCCGCGAACAAGTCGCTAGACTGAGCCACAAGAAACATTAAAAATCCAACTTTTGAAAAATATTCTAAGTATTTTTTGCGACTGGGACATTGACTCACCAGTCAGTCACGAAAAATCTCTGTGTGGGCTTGCGACTAAGGCATTCGACTAGACCAACCCACGACTGAGTTTCCAGAATAGGGCTACACTGTTTTTGAAGATTTTGACAATTTTTGCAAAAACAAAATACTTTCCAAAAACAGCTAAAACACTCAAAAATCTTTTTGTGTTCAATCAACAAAGATTGAGCATGTGAAAACATATTTAATCAAGTACAATCACACAAATGAATATGACATTCATTGAACATAGACTTGTGTGAAGTGTGTGGGTATCAAAAATGAGATAGTCCTTAGTCTAATGTGAAACTTCAATGATCAATTTAACCAAGACATACACAATTGGCATCAGATAATGTGACTCATCTCAATTATAGAAATATGCATATATGACCTCCCACATAACTTGATTACATAATTTGTGAAGCTTTTCATTTGACTTCATATACAACATGTCATTTGATCTTTTTGAATCAATACATCTCATTGTGAGATTGATGCCTGAAATTTTTATATTTCAATTTGATGAGTTAGCCTTTGGCTCTTTGGGTATCATACATCTTATTTTACGTTGCTTTCCCTTTTCCTAGTCAAATACTAGTATGTGCGACAGACTTTTGCAGCTCAATATCTCTTTTCATTTAGAGATTTACATTTGGTGAGCTCTTTAAGCAAAAAAAATAAAGTAAATGAGTGGGAAGATATATAGGCACAAGTCTATGCATGTCTCAAGATCAACAAAACCATTCACTAATCATTCATGACAAGTTTGAAGATCTATTTACAACCGTCACATAGATGTCAAGAGTTCTCCCACAATGATATAAGTGCATAGGGAACAAGCTATGCTCGTAAATGCACAAGGCCATTAGTACAAAGGTACAAGGCAAAACATGCTATGAGATAGAACTCAACAAAGTCGATCAAACTTTTTGATTTTCTACTTTTTATGTGTTTTTGGATTTTTGACACAAAAACAGGAAAAGATTGATAAAAAACAATAATGTAAAAGAAATTAAAACAAATGCAGACAAACAAACAATTTTTCAACTCAAACTTGCAAAAAGCACACAACCAAGCATAGTCACACAACATAGGAAGTATTAATGCATGGACATGTTGTAATGCTTATGCATGAGTACCCTTCTTCACCCACACGTCACGTGTATTTGGGGTGATATCCCTATAGGATTGGGTACGAGAGTTAGGGCTTTCAAACCTTCTTGTGAAGCTTTCCAAGCAAGTGGTGAACGCACCGATCATCTTCATCACGTCCATCACACCGGGATCATCATTTCGACCTCTTGATGACTCAACAGCCCAAGTCCTCTTGTCATTTCTTGGTCCTCTTGACCTTTGATCACTTGCATTCTTTAATGCTCTAAGCTTATGACAATTGGGTCGAGTGTGTCATTGAAGTCCACAGTGATGACACACATGGTTCATTCTAGGACCTCTTTGTGATCGTGGAAGTGATTTTGCACTAGCTTCAGACCTGACCACTGATTGGTTACGGGGTTTATTCTACACCCTTTGGTCAACCACAATCTTTTTCTTCTCAACCTTTGCCTTCTCCACGGTAGGGGCAACTACAACCGGCTCTTTGGCCTTCACAAACTTCACTTCTTTGGAGATATTCATAGCTGAACTACTTTCTCCAGTGTATTCTAATCCGGTTTTGTCGGAGAAGGGTTTTTGATGAGAGAGGACATCATCAAGCTTCTTTGTGGATACTCACTTTACCTTGGCATTCGCTTTAACCACCTCAAGCTCAAGGAATTTCACCTTGGTGTAAGCTTCGGTTAGCTCACCATTTAGGGTCTCAATCTCACACTTGGCCTCCTTGTATCTCACTAGGAGACTTCGATAGTCCTCCTCTGCTTTCTTCATCTTCTTCACAGCTACCTTGGCCACCCTTGTATACTCTCCCGACTTCTCAAAGAGTGAGTTGTAATTCTCTTGAAGATCGGTTGTATCTTCATCTTCTTCAGTATCCGATTCTTCTACAATTCCCATGGATTCCTCATCACTATGCTTCCCAAGTTCTTGCACAAGCAAATTCAAGTCCTCTAAAGACTCAACATGAGCAATAGTCATAAACGCTGAGAAATTTGCTTCTTCATCACAACTATCCTCCAAATCAGAGGTGGAGGAATCTGAGTCACTGAGAGTGGTGGCATACGTCTTGCCCTTCGATCTCAAATAGTTGGGGCATTCCTTTTTGAAATGGCCATGCCCATTACACTCAAAACAAGTAACTCCTTGAGTAGATTGGGATTCCTTCCCTTCTCTCCTTTTGAAGTCCTTCTTCTCATTTTCAGAACTCATGAATTTTCCTTTATCACCAAATTTCCCACTGTTCTTGAACTTTAGAAATTTGCGAAAATTCTTTGCAAGGTAGGCAACATCCTTTTCGACTACATCCTCATCCGATGAGCCATGAGCTTCTACCCTTTCATTTATCGTCTTAAGAGCAAGTGATTTGCTCTTTCTTTGGTTTGGCAATGAAAGCTCATATGTTTGGAGAGAACCAATCAGCTCTTGGACCTTGATTTCATCAAGGTCCTTACTCTCCTCAATCGTAGTCACCTTTGCACGGAAGCTCTCCGGCAATGAACGAAGAATTTTCCTTACTACCTTGGAATCCTCTGTTCTCTCTCCCAAATTAAACTTGCCAATGACTATAGAAAGAGTCAAAGGACTCGTCCTCACTCATTCTGAGCTCCTCAAATCGGGTGGTCAGCATCTATAGCTTCGTATCTTTTACTTTCTTCGTTCCCTCATAAGTGGTCTCCAATATTTGCCAAACCTCCTTGGCAATGGTAATGTGGGAAATCCGATGAAACTCATCTGGTGACACACCACAAAAAATAGCGTTAAGTGCTTTGCTATTAGCATTTGACGCCGCGAGGGTTGCCTTATCCCATGTGGATTTGGCTGCCTCCAGCCTTGTCCAACCTATTTCAACTGCATCCCAAACAGCCTCATCTATAGAGCACAAAAATGCTCTTATCCGCAACTTCCAAAAGGCATAGTTGCTACCATCAAAATATGGTGGAGCATTTGAAGATTAAGACCGGTCCATCTCAATATGGGGTCAAGGATCACACTAAGGTAATAAAACCAATATAAGTGTACCCGCTCTAGTACCAATTGAAAGTTCAATATGTGTATAAAACACTATGAACGTTTAGACCCCTAATTTCCAAAATATCAATTCAAGCTTATTATCAAACAATTAATGTGCGGAATATAAACATAAGCATATAACAGAATTGATAAACAATCTAAACCAAATAAAATCACATCCATAGTAGAAATTAAATGGCAAAGATTAAGGGAAGAGAGATGCAAACACAAGGACAACACAATGATGTGTTATCGAAGAGAAAACCGAACCCCTCAGCATAAAATCTCTCTGCCGCCCTCCAAGCGGTAAATAATCCACTAAAGAATGTAGTTGGGATACATGAACAGCAGAAGACCCTTTAAGCCTAATCTACCCAGTGTACCTAAGCCCTCCAAACTCCTACTCCGACGACGTTACGCCGAATCTATTTCTTCTTTAGCTTATTGGATTCCGCTATAACCCATAGCATCAACCAATATGAATTGGTTCCTTTCGAACTGCTTCCAAAGCACCAAATAGCCTTCTCATAGATATGGATATGGTGAGAAAAGAATTTGGTTAAAGAACCTCTCAAGGATGTAACAATGGAGAGGATGAGAGTTGAGGAATTTGAAGAGTCACAATGTGAAGATTGTGGATGAGTCAATTTTGTTTTTCTATAGGGTTTCTCTCTCAAAATTCTCTTTGTAAGCTCTCAATATTTCGTGAGTATAAGGGGTATTTATACTGGAGTGAGAAAGGAATACGAAGAGTCAGTTTTTCTATAACAGAGTGGACTGGTGACTTGGCCTCGCGAATTGACTGAGTTGCGAGTCCAAGCTGCGAGTTAATTGAATGGCCAGTCTGGACTTTTTGTCCTGTAGTGCTACAGCTGGCATGACAGTTCAGCTTCTCTACATGCATCACTCGTGTGCATCTTCTGGCGGCTTGCAAGCCGCGAGCCACTCGTGAGATCCAGCCGCGAGTCCCTGCTTCATTGCACAGTCTTGAGCATTTCTTCACACTCTCTCACACACTATCCTTACCTGATTCCCACCTAAACATAGGGTTATTAATTGCTAAATTAAAAGCAAATTTGGCATGGAATAAAGCCAACAAGATGGTTGATTAAATTCAACCTTACAATGTTAATGCTAATATAATATATATGTGTGTGTGCCTTCAAAAAAAAAAATATATGTGTGTGTATACACCACTTGGCTTAAAAGTTCAAATTTATATAAATATGAGTCCATTTATATTATATTAAAACCACTAAATTTTTTGTCTTTAATATTTCAAGAGACTTTGTTCCTGAAGTAACTGCACCATTCACACGGGACTATTTTATCAGAATGTAAAGGTAAACGCTACTCTACAACACAATGTGTTGTCATTTTCCATGCTAATTGGATGGGCATATATTGGACTGTCTATTATGCTTTGTGTTCTACATTCTTCTGGCTTTATTAGGTTCTTGATTAAGTACTAGACGGTGAGCTATTATGCATTTGCTTTTTCTTTCAAGTTGCAAGACAGTCTCTTTGCGTGTGGAAAGATGTCTGTTGGTGAGTGTTCGTCACTTGGCATTCGTACTTTCTTTCTTCTTCGTTGATTACTTTGCTTGCTATCCATGATATATCGCTTTTACTTTTTCTTCAATTTGCTAGACAAGTCTCTTGGTGCAGCTCGACAAACTATCTGGCTTCAGCTTTGCTCCTTGTTACTTTTCTATATGAAAGCTGAAATCTCACTTTTATTTTTCTGTTCAAGTTGCGATGCATATCTCTTTTGTGCCGAGGACAGATGTCTACTGCTATTCTTTACTTAGAAGTTGAGGTTTGGAATCATTTGTTCAACCATATCGTAATTTTTATGTTTGCTTTTAAATTTTAATTCTCATGCAAATTTGATTAATTCCCAGCTGATTAGTAGAGAGTTTATCAGCTTGTTTATTCTAACATAGTTAAAGAACACAGCCTCCCTCCGTATTCTCAATAACAAACTTACACAAGAGCACTTTGAAAATTAATTTGTCTATGAACAGATTAGATTCAAATTCGGAAAAAAAAAATTATGATTGTTTATTTATATAAACAAATTAACAAGACAAGTTCAAATCTAAGTATCACTCACCCCTAACTACAAAGGCTCTTCAATTTAGTTCATTGACTTTTGCCTCAATTATTAAATTAGTCCAAATCTGTTAGCAAATGAACCATTTAAATATATCTAATGCATTGCTATGTCAAAATTATTAATATCTTCCTATGATATAAAGATATTATGCTAAGATCTTCCGAATATATATAATTCGGAAAGCTATATATATACTGTACATATACGAACGTTACAAACTACCAATCATATAACACCAAGAAATATCCATTTGAGATACAAAGTTACAAACATCATTTCTCATAAAAAAAAAAATCTTACAAACATCACTAGCAAATAAAATTTCACAAGAAAACAAAATCTTCCATGTATATCCAACCCCAATAGTAAATCTAGGTCTAATACTTCTAAGAACTACAAACTAATGTCACAACTGTTAGGATATGTGCCCTCAAATCCTTTTGTATGATGCTATATATGACATTATGTTGTGATTAATAAAATTGTTTTATTATTATCTAAAATAATGTTAACATGAATTTTTGAACATTACCATATAGTCCATGAGATGCATAGTATGTGATTTAGTCACAGAATATATAAATCACAAGTTCTTTGTAAACTCAGAATTTTAGTTCATAGTTGGTGATGAAATTGTGCATTTTATTTGCGAAGATTATAACATATCAACAAAGATGATTTGTCTTGATCATGGAAGTGGAGACTTCTAGTTGATATGTTTTAAGAGTTAAATCATATTAAATTGGACCGCTTTGAGATTTATTATTCTCCTAACGACTGTCAAATGATAATAAATCTCACGACTTCTATTTACATCAACTCTTAATCCTGAGAGAATAATGAACTTGATCATGAAGTGTAGGTTGCTTTGATATATCAGGAAGGAGGTCTAAAATCACAATCAAAACCTCAGTATGTTAGGCAGCGACATTTAGTGTTGAGGAAACATATATTCTCAAGATAGAATTCGTAATCTCTTAACGGAGATATAAAATATTCCCTTGAGATAAGTTTAATAGATTTAGTTATTCAGAGTGTTAGGCCTAACCATTTTAGTAAAAAGTTACTAAAGTATATATTTATAAAATTGGATTCAATAAATATATGATGAACAACTTAAAGGATTAAACCGGTTACTCAAGGATTAAGATGTAGTAATTTTCAAAGTGGCAGTCAACATTCATGACTTTGTATTACACTATGAATATTTTCTGAAGGGGTTGCATGTACAATAAAGTCTTGGGCTATAATTTATTAATAAGGCTTAAAGTGTAATTATATTTATACAGTGGTATTAAATATAATGAATGGTAACTTTGGACTTGTCAAGAGTTGACAGAAAAGCCCAAGGCCCATTGGAGCTAGAGTTTTATTTGTTCCCTTTTGGTCCCACTTCAAGCTACATACTAAAACCCAATTGGAATGGCCCAAAAGGCTAGCCCAATTAGATAATTAGTTAGATATAAGGGGAGAAACATACAAAATTTGATTGAGAGACACAAGTGTGGAATGAAATGGTGTGTATGTGAGTGCAAGCCACTCTCTTATTCTCCTTTGAATTGATTAAGAGACCACACTTCTTGGGTGTTAGTGGAATTGGAGTGAAGATTAAAAATTTTCCTAAATACTTCTAATCTTTGGCTTTGAATTTCACCACACCAAGGTACGCTCTCTTGTTCTTAAATTCTGAAATTTACATTATACATGTTATCGATTGCGAATAAAGTAGATTCCTTAATTTTCCGCTTCGTATGTTTTGTATGAGATACAAAGCCTATTTTGCCAACAATTGGTATCAGAGCGGTCTTCAATTTCGAATTTGTATAACATGTTTTGTGAGTTTTGGAATCAAAGTTGGTAATGTCATGATGTTAAAAGATTATGCAATTAATTTTCTACATGGTTGTTGAAATTATTATTTGATAAAAACTGATATTGATGTTATGCTATTATTTAAGTTTGATGTTAAGTGTGTTAAATTGAACTTTAAGGCTATAGCATCAATGGAATTCATTTTTCGATCTCAAACTCTATCTATTATGTTCATATGATGGTGTTTTGTTCATGAAAACCGTTGAAAACTGCTTATAAAAAATTCTGGAAAATTCAAGTTTCACGTGCTTCGATCTATCGAAAATTACTTTCGATCGATCGAGTGAGACAGGAACCTTCTGTCTAATTCAATTGATTTTCGATTACTAGTCGATTGATCAAATGTTCTTTTCTGATTGATTGAACAACGATTGAGTACAAATCGAGCCAGGCAGAAGGTTTGGTATGAACTTTTTAGTTTTTTTGACCGATCAAGAGATACATTTGATCGATTGAAAGCTGTGAATTTTGAATTTTTCTAAGTGTTTTCACATAGATAAAGTGCAAGGCTATGTGTGATGAGATTACACATGATTTCTGATTAAAAACCTTTCTTTTAAAACATCTAGTGGGAGAGGGATACAAGGGTTGGATCTCACGGCCTCCATTGTCAGTTCATAGTAGTATGAACTATATACTTTGTCTTTGCTTTGAGCTTGACATTCCATGCGGAGAGTATTTATTTCTTGGTGCTACAAGATTGAACTATCTAGTTTACAGTGGTTTGATCAAACACCTTGTCTTAGCCTTGAGCTTTGCATTCCATGCGGAGGGTATTTTGTATCATGGTACTACAAGATAAACTTGTTAATGGTAGATGAAATGTGGCTACACATTGCTCTAAACAATGGTACACACTAGAATAAATATTATAGTGTTAAGGACATGTTCTGTGTAATTGGCTAATCCTTTGACAAAACGCACTTTACTTGTATTTGGGTAGATCTAGGATGTGTTTAATACTTCAAGAAACTTTGTTTCAAGTTCAAGTGTTAAAGCCATGCAAGTCTGTCCAAGAATAAAGTGAGAAAGTGCTGCATTTTAAAGCTCGATAGCTGCTCGGCACCTCTCGATAGCTAGGCTATCTGTCGAGCTCTTCAGTTGATTGTTATCGCAATCTCGACACATTCTCGATAGCTGGTCGATCGATCAAGAAAGTTTCTGTCTCCTCGATAGCTTCTAGACACCTGGTGGATCGATCGAGCCTCATCTCTTGTGTTTGATGTTTTAATCCCCGACACTTGGCTTGACACCTGCTCGACACCTTATTTGTCGAGCTTTACGAATTTCAGATTTTCAGATCTGATTTTTAGCCCATGCTGACATATATGTGTAGGGTTTCTTTTCTCACAACCCTAAACCTATATGCAAAAGGTAACCAATGCCTTATTCTCTCTAAAAGAAGCTACTGTGTCTTTGCGCCTTAGGGTTTTGTAACCAAGTGCTTCTTGATCTTCATTGTTGATGAAGTGAAGAACTTTGCAGCCAACAACCTTTTTCTAGTTGGTGATTGAAGTCACATACTGGGATCCGCACAATTGGTTAGTCACGTACTGGGATTCGTGCATCAAAGGGTGGCGTTCATATATTGAAGAGTTCAGAGGTTCTGAAGTGATAGAAGGTTTCTGCTGTAACTTCATCTATGGGGATTGTAGAGTCTAGGGACAAAAGTTTTGTACTAGATCTGAAACTTCTCTTTACTATAGTGGATTGCTTTTTGGGAAGGTTTCCCCCTAGGTTTTTTTTTTTTTTATTTTTTTTTTATTTTATTATTTTTTTTTTACTATGAAACTTGTTTATTTCATTGGTTTTCCTAGATCATCATATCCTGTCTTATTTATTTTTTTCACTGCATGATTTTGACATGATATTAATGTTTGTTTGTGTGAACAAGTTTTATTCATAATAAATCTAATTAACAACTTGGATTTAAAACTTGTTAATTATATCAACTGGGGTCTAAATTTCCCAACAAGTGGTATCAGAGGGGGTTCACTCTGATTGGATTAATTTCCTGAGTGTGATCCTTGACCCCTGTTGTCATGGATCGTGGACAATCTTATTTCATTCCTCCTTTATTTGATGGAACTAATTATGCGTACTGGAAAGTTTGTATGAAAGTTTTTTTGCAGGCTTTAGGTGAACAGGTATGGTAAGCTGTTGAAGTTGGCTGGATTAAGCCAAAGGAAGCGTCAGTGGATTGGGATGATGCAACAATCATAGTGGCAAATTTCAACAGTAGGGCCTTGAATGCTTTGTTTTGTGGGGTGACCAATGAGGAATTCAAGAAAATATCATCCACGGAAGTTGCTAAGGAAGCATGGACCAAGGCAGTAAAGACTGTGAAGCTTCAAAGACTCACTAGTAGTTTTGAAGAAATAAGGATGGAGGAGGATGAGACCTTTGATGAGTTTTATGCTAAACTCAAGGATATTGTGAATTCTGCCTTCAATCTTGGAGAAACTATTGTAGAATCCAAAATTGTTAGGAAAATCCTTAGGTCCTTACCTAAAAGATTCCATGCCAAGATCATTGCCATTGAAGAAGCAAATGACATTGATCAAATTCCTTTGACTAAGCTTGTAAGGAATTTTCAAACCTATGAGATGGGATTAGGCTTAATGGGAAAAAGGTGGAAAGAGTAGAAACTTGGCTCTTACGGGTATAGAGGAAGAGATTGAGGACTTTGAAGATGAAGATGATGATGAGGATGAGGATCTAACATTCATAACTGATGAGATTATCAAGCTTCTTCAGTTTAGGAAAAAGGATAAGGGTAAACCTCCTAGGAAATCTAAATCCTTTAGGAAGGGCAAGAATGAGAAACCCCCCATCCAATGCCATGTGTGCAAAGGTTTTGGTCATATGAGGATAGAGTGCCCAAACTATCTCATGAAGGAAAAGACCAAGGAGTCCAAAGATAAATGGTTGGTTGCTATCTGGAGTGATATTAAGAATGACTCTTCTGATGAGTATGTAGGTGAATGTAGTCACGTTATGGCCTTTGCTGCCTCAATCAATAAGGTGATTGTGGAGAATGCTAGTGAGGATTCTTCTGATGATGAAGTACCCCAGAAGTTGACCTTTCAAGAAGCTTATGATAAGCTACGCATTGAATTCATAAAATCTGAAAAGACTTCTCATCTTTGTAGAAAAGAGCTTAATGAGGTAAAGACTGAAAAAGCTGATTTGTTAATCAAACTAGATGAGACTATAAGGTTAGTTGAGACTCTTGTTGTGGAGAACACCTCATTAGAAGAGAAGGTTAAGAATCTTGAAGTTGAGCTTAGTCAAGCTAGAACTCAAATAGAAAAGATGTCTAGTGCAAAGCTTGATGAGGTCTTGAGTGCTTAAAAGCCTAGTTCTAATAAGACTGGCTTAGGATATGCTGTTTCCTCCAGCCCCTCCTCTTCCACGGCTTCTGGATCAAGGACTGTCTTTGTGCCCCAATCTGAGAAAGGTAATAAAGGTATAAAACCCAAAACTATTTTGGCTAATTCTAAATCCTTTATTAGACCTCATGTTTGTCACCATTGTGGCGTTTCTGGACACATTTGTCCTAATTGCTTTAAGTTGTATCCACATAAGCAATTGTCCAAACGGTCACAGGTTTCCTCTCAAGGACCTACACCTTTGTTTGGAGAATTATTAAAAGTTTTGAGCTTTTTAACTCAATTTCAGGAGAATTCTAATTCTTCTATGTCCTTTAGTAAACATACTAGGACACGTGTCTTTTCATCTTCACGGCCAAAGACTTGTGTTGTGTGGGTGAGAAAGGAGCCTAAGACTTAATTGTCTTTTCTATTTGTCCTCTGTTTTAATGCTTTCTATCTAAAGTAGGACTCTCTTTGCTTGATTTCTTATCTGCTTTTGGAATCATGCTTTCATGCATTTGCACCTTTCTATCATGCCTTCATGCATATGCACCTTTCTTTCATGCTTTCATGTTGTTTGCCTGTTTTTTGTTTGGTTGTTTAGTTTTTATTTTGTTCTGTTTTCAAAATAAAAATAAAAAGGTAAAATCAGAAAAATACAAAAACAGTGTGCGATTCGTGTACATTGGTACTTGTGTACCTTGGATGGCCATTGAAACAAAGTTTTCTAAATTTTGTATCTTTTGTAACTTAGATGAGCATCTCTATGCACAACTAAGCAAGTGAGCTTTGTGGCTCTTGTTTGTGATGAGTAAGATTAAGTTGTCTCTTGTGCTTAACACTCATATCACTCTTTTTGACGGAAAGGACTAGAAAATCCTAAAAGAAAGGCATAAATAACCATTTCACCACTGTTGCCTGCCAATCATAATATGACACCTGTATACTTCGGCATAGCAAAAGTGTAGTGTCAATGACATTTGTGTGCTTCGGCATAGTAAAATTGGAATGTCAAATATCATTGGGTATTTCTTTTCTCTCTCTTATATGTCCATGCATGATATGCTTAAAAGAGAAATATGCAAAGACAAATGAAAAGCAAAAAGATCAAAAATGCTTTAAAAATGATTGCAAACGTGTATTCTAGGAAATGTGGGAGTTATAGGATGTACCTCGAAGGTGATAGTCCCCATCAAACAATTATGATTGTGTGTGAGTTAAAGTGATTTTCTCATATCTCAAATCGTCATAACATGTATACACTTATGCAATCTTGTGATGTTTTTCATACACAACAGTAATATTCTTTGCTAATCTTGATACATGTGCAGGTACAATGTGATTTGGCCATCACAAGGTTTTACATATGTTAATGTATGCTTAGTAAACTGTCTTGACTTGTTTTTGAAATATAAAATTGGTTAGACTTGTTTAGTGTGTGTGTGTGTTTTTGGGATCTATGTGCAAAACATTTTTTTCTTGTTGAGAGATTTGTTTTTCACATGTTTTGCATCTTTATATTATCTTGTCATTCATAACATCTTGTTTCATTACATTCATGCATTTATATGGATTTCTTGTGCCCCTTTGATCATCCTTGATCATTCTTTATGTCTCTCGGGTGAAGCTTTCTAGCTTCTTGTATCCTTTGTCAATCGTGACAAAAACGGGGAGAAATTGTGGAGAATATGTGGTTTCTTTTTAAGATTCTACATGTTAGGGGGAGAAATACTTTCCTTTGTAAGGGGGAGTTGTGTTTCATCTTGTTAGGGGGAATGCTTACCTTTTTCTTCGTGTACACCGGTCTTGTGACCATATTTATATACATTATACTTATCTTTGATATATTTATGATGATATATGTCTTCTTCACCTACCTTTACATGTGTTGTTTCTTTTCTATCTTTATACACATGCTTCTTATTACTTGTATGCAATCTATTATTTCTGTTTCACACAAAGATGCATTGATGAGTTTTGTTTAAAGTGCTTCAGAAATACAGGTTGTCAAAGTCTACTTGCCATAAACTCTCTTCTTGCAAAGTTTTTCAAGAGTTTGTGTTAGAATAGATTTTATTGTATTCAACAAGTGAATATGAGTTGAGTGATTTATGACTTCTCTCATATGTTCATTTGTTTGTTGTGGTTTTTTCACGGATTGCCAAAGGGGGAGATTGTTAAGGACATATTTTGTGTAATTGGCTAATCTTTTGACAAAACGCACTTTACTTGTATTTGAGTAGATCTAGGATGTGTTTAATACTTCAAGAAACCTTGTTTCAAGTTCAAGTGTTAAAGCCATGCAAGTCTGTCCAAGAATCAAGTGAGAAAGTGCTGCATTTTAAAGCTCGATAGCTGCTCGACACCTCTCGACAGCTAGGCTATCTGTCGAGCTCTTCAGTTGATTGTTATCGCAATCTCGACACCTTCTCGATAGTTGGTCGATTGATCAAGAAAGTTTCTATCTCCTTGATAACTTTTCGACACTTGGTGGATCAATTGAGCCTCATCTCTTGTGTCTAATGTTTTAATCCTCGACACCTGCTCGACACCTTATTTGTCGAGCTTTATGAATTTCAGATTTTCAGATCTGATTTTCAACCCATGCTAACATGTATGTGTAGGGTTTCTTTTCTCACAACCCTAGACCTATATAAGGCATATTTTAGAGGCCGTCACATAAGAGAATACAAGGAGAACATATGCAAAAGGTGACCAATACCTTATTCTCTCTAAAAGAAGCTACTGCGTCTTTGCGCCTTAGGGTTTTGTAACCAAGTGCTTCTTGATCTTCATTGTTGATGAAGTGAAGAACTTTGCAGCCAACAACCTTCTTCTAGTTGGTGATTGAAGTCGCGTACTGGGATCCGCGTAATTGGTTAATCACCTACTGGGATTCGTGCATCAAAGGGTGGCGTTTATATATTGAAGAGTTCGGAGGTTTTGAAGCGGTAGAGGGTTTCTGTTGTAAGTTCATCTACAGGGATTGTAGAGTCTAGGGACAAAGGTTTTGTACTAGATTTGAAACTTCTCTTTACTATAGTGGATTGCTTTTCGGGAAGATTTCCCCCTAGTTTTTTTTTTTTTTTTTTTTTTTTTTTTTTTTACTGTGAAACTAGTTTGTTTCATTGGTTTTTCTGTGTCATCATATCTTGTCTTATTTATTTTTTCCGCTGCATGATTTTGACATGATATTGACGTTTGTTTGTGTGAACAAGTTTTATTCATAATAAATCTAATTAACAACTTGGATTTAAAACTTGTTAATTATATCAACCAGGGTCTAAATTTCCCAACATATAGTATCCTCTATGCTGAGTTCTTACTATTATAATTCAAAGGCTAAATGTATAACGGCATATTATTAGTGTTTGATAAGAGTTATCATGATGGCACTAATAATGAGAATTGTTCTCAATCAATCATAGTATTTAATGTTCACTCTATGCTGAGGGATATTGAATATGGGATTGGGTTGTTATTAAGGTTCCATACTATATGCTTATATGCTAAATTGATAATGTCCGGTTTACTTATTATAATCATGTTTGTTATTTTTAGATTTAATCATGGCATCATTTAGCCTACTTGTTGCTATTCCTAATCAAAACAAACTGACTGGATCTAACTATGTTGACTGGAAAAGAAATTTGGACATTGTTCTTACAGTTGAAGAGCACAAGTATGTGCTTAGCCAACCTTGTCCTAACTTTCCATCATTAGATGCTTCTTTTGAGGAAAAACAGCGATACGATCGTTGGAAAAAATCTAATAAGATAGCTAAGTGCTATATCCTAGCATCTATTTCAAATGTTCTACAGCATCAAATGCAGGATGTCGAATTGGTTTCGGATATAATGCTAAGTTTAAAGGAGATGTTTGGTGAGCAAGGTCGTTCTGCAAAGCAAGAAACTATGAGGTAGATTTATAATACCAAAATGGCTTAAGGTACTTCAGTGAGGGAGCATTGTATTAGGATGATCTCTCATCTGAATACATTGGAAGTTTTAGGTGCCGACATTGATGGAGAATCCCCAGCAAATATGATACTCCAATCACTGCTAGAATCATTCAAGGAATTCAGACTTAATTATAACATGAACAAAAAGATTTATACATTTTCTAAATTAAATAATGAATTGGTGGCAACGGAAGGCATTCTTGGTACATACAGTGTTTATGCTAATATGGTTGAAGCTTCTTCTTCTCAACCTAAGTCGAAAGGCAAGGGTAAGAAGAAGAAGAAGAAGAAGAACTTCACCAAGCAAGATGGTAAACAAATTGTCTTAGGAATTGCCAACAAGGGAAAGAAAAAGGACTATGCCAAAGGAAAATGTTTCCATTGTGGCGAGAAAGGTCATTAGACAAGGAATTGTCCAAAATTCAGAGCTACCAAGAATAAGGGTATGAAAAGTTCATTCCTTCTTGAAATATGTTTAGTACAAAATCCCATGGATTCCTGTTATGTGGATTCAGGTTGTACTGATCATATCTACAATACTTTGCAGGGGTTCTAAGAGACCAGAAAACTAAATGAAGGGGAATTGTTTCTTACTTTGTCTAATGGGAGCAGAATTCCAATTGTAGCTGTTGGAGTGTTTAATTTATGTTTTAATTCTAGAGTTTTAATATTGGAAGACTATCTGTAAGTACCTAATGTTCGTAGGAATTTAATTCCTACAACTTATTTAGGTAAACATGGATATTGTATTATCCTGAAAGACAATGTTGTAATAAAGAAGGATAAAGTGTTTATCTGTTTTGGCAATATTGTTAATGGTCTTTATATTTTAACTCCTAATAAGAATGAATTATACAATTTTGAATTAGATAATAACTCTCATGTGAAATCATTAAAGAGAAAGTTTCCTTCTACTGATGATGCATATCTTTGGCACTTGCGTTTGGGTCATATTAATTCAAATAGAATTCAAAGACTAATCAAAGATAGACTCTTAGAGTCATTGGACTTTGATGGATTTCCAGTTTAGGAATCGTTTTTAGAGGGTAAAATGATCAAACGACCTTTTAATGCAAAAGGTAGAAGAGCCCAATATTTGCTAGAACTAGTACATTCAAATATATGTGGCCTTATGTCAACCTTGGCAAGAGGTGGATATGACTATTTCATTACTTTCACTAATGATTACTCTAGATTTGGTTATGTATACCTAATGAAACGGAAGTCTGAAGCCTTTGAAAAGTTCAAAGAGTTTAGAGCTGAAGTTGAGAATCAATTAGGTAAACGCATAAAAACCATTTGATCTGATCGAGGTGGCGAATACCTTCTTGGGGATTTCAAGGATTACTTAACTGAAAATGGGATAATATCCCAGTTAACTGCACCTGGAACTCCACAACAAAATGGTATAGCAAAAAGGAGGAATATGACTCTTTTAGATATGGTTAGATCCATGTTGAGTTATTTGACTCTACCAATTTCCTTTTGGGGATATGCTTTAAATACTACAATGTATCTTCTGAATTTAGTACCTTTGAAGTTTGTTCCTAAAACACTTGTAGAGTTGTGGATTGAGCGTAAGCCTAGTATGAGACATCTCCATATTTGGGATTGTCCAACACATGTGTTGAAAGGAAAGTTTCACAAGTTACAATCTAAAACAGAAGTGGTTTTCTTTGTAGGATATCCAAAAGGAACTGTTATTCTATAGTCATAATGATAATAAAGTGTTTGTTAGTACAAATGTTGTTAGTACAAATGCAAAATTTTTGGAAAATGACTATATGAATGATTATACTCCTAGAAGTAAAGTTGTTTTGGCTTAAATGAATGAACCTGTAATTGGAAAACCAATGGATGAAACTAGGGATGATGTGGCTGTATTAGATATACCATAAGATTCTACCCATGAAATGTCTAGTACACAGGTGCCTCGTCGTAGTGGGAGAATTGTTCGGCCACCTATAAGATTTATAGGTTTAGGAGAAACCTATGAAGCTATCTCAAAAAAGGCTGAATCTGATCCTTACACTTATGAGAAGGCAATGAAAGATATAGATGCACATCATTAGGTCAAAGCTATGAAATCTGAATTAGATTCAATGTATTCCAATTAAGTTTGAGATCTTGTAAAGGCGCTTAAAGGCGTTAAACCTGTTGGTTGCAAATGGGTTTACAAGAGGAAGAGAGTGATAGATGGAAATGTTGAAAACTTTAAAGCAAGGCTAGTGGCGAAAAGGTATACATAAAAAGAAGGTATTGATTATGAAGAAACCTTTTCATCAGTAGCAATGCTTAAATCTATCAGAATTCTCTTGTCCATTGCTGCTTATTATGATTATGAGATTTGGCAAATAGATGTCAAGACTGCATTTCTAAATGGCAATCTTGAAGAAGAAATCTATATGATGCAACCGGAAGGTTTCATAGCAAAGAACCAAGAGCATATGGTAGGCAAGTTGAAAAGGTCTATTTATGGACTTAAGCAAGCAACTAGATCATGAAACTTCAGATTTGATCAAGCAATTAAGTCTTTTGGTTTTGAACAAAATTTTGATGAACCATGTGTGTACAAAAGACATCGAGATAAAGTAGTAATGTTCCTAGTGCTTTATGTTGATGATATTCTACTCATTAGAAATGATGTAGGGGTAATGTCATCAGTAAAGGTTTAGTTGTCAAGCCAATTTGATATGAAGGACTTGGGAGAAGCTAACTTTATTCTAGGGATCAAGTTTTGGCGAGATCGAAAGAATAAAATGTTAGGCTTGTCACAAGCTAGATATATAGATAGGGTTCTAGAACGGTTTAGCATGCAAAACTCCAAGAAAGGATTACTTCCTTTTAGACATGGAATTCCTCTGTCTGATGACCAAAGACCTAAGACTCTTGAGGAAGAAAATATGATGAGACAAGTTCCCTATGCTTCTACAATGGGAAGTCTCATGTATGTCATGTTTTGTACTAGACCAGATATCTGTTATTTAGTTGGCATGGTCAGCCGATATCAATCAAATCCAGGACTTAAACATTGGCAAGCTGTAAAGCATATTCTCAAGTATCTAAGGAGAACGAGAGATTATATGCTTGTTTACCGATGTGAGGATTTGATATCTATTGGTTATACAGATTCAGATCTTGATTTCAGAAAGTCCACTTCAGGTTGTGTGTTCATCTTGGGAGGTGGAGCCATAAGTTGGAGGAGTGTTAAGCAATCTTGTATTGCTGACTCCACCACGGAAGCTGAGTTTGTTGCTACTTGTGAAGCGGCAAAGGAAGCTGTTTGGCTCAAGAAATTCCTTTCTGATCTTGGTGTTGTGAGAATTAAGCAAGTTCCTATAACATTGTTCTGTGACAATAGTGGAGCGGTTGCATAATCCAAATAATTTGAGACATTGTTGCTTAAGGAGATGTATTAGTAGCAAAGATTGATAGTGCAAATCATCTAGCAGACCCCTTTACCAAAACCTTGCCCCAAAGGACTTTTAAGTCATATCTGGAAGGAATTAGAGTTAGATTAGTGCACAATAGTCTTTAGGACAAGTGGGATTGTTAGGATTTGTGCACTCAAATCTTATTGTATGATGCTATGTATGACATTATATTATGATTAATAAAGTTTTTTTTTAATTTATTTATTATTATCTAAAATAATGGTAACATGAATATTTGGACATTATCATATAGTCCATGAGATATATAGTGTGTGATTTATGTGATTTAGTTACTGAAGATATAAATCACAAGTTCTTTGTAAACTCAGAATTTTAGTTTGTAGATTGTAAAGTCGTGATTTACAAATATGTATTTTGTTGGCTTTTATTTCGTGCCAAATTTGATTGTAATTTTATTCAATCTTTTGTACCTTGTATTTGCTGTGGGAATTTATTGTAAGGGTTATGTGATAGTGAGAGAGAGTGTGAAGACTCAAGCTATTGAAGACTGAAGAGTTTTCGTGGTTATATCGCGACTAAGTATCTCGCGAAAGGAAGCATGTGCCCTGCACATGACTGGAATGTGAAAAGTCAGGCCAGATGGAGACAGCTGTGTCTCGCGAGTATCTCGCGGGTAAGGCCTTCCCGCGAGACACCCGCGAGACATTCTGTTCTGCCAGCCTGTCCAGTTTGATACACATTTTCTGTTCCTACACTATTTATTCCCACATTACCCACAAATGTAAAAGAGAGCTTCTGAGAGAAAATCCTAACTAAAACACTTGAGAGTTAGAAATTGTTCATCCAACAATTCTCTACACCTTTGTTTGTGGATTTTCCTCATCTCCTACCTCTCCATTTCCATACCATTAAGAGGTCAATAGCCCAAACACTTACCACACCTTTTGAGAGTGTCCAGTGAGGTTTTGGTGCTGCTGGGAAACATTGGAAGAAGCCAGTGAGGTTTTGGGTTTGATCATCAAGTACTTGTGCCTATATCTCTTCCTACGTTATTTTTTATGTTTTTGCAATTGAGCTCTCCAAAGCCTGTCGCACATACTAGTATTTGACTAGGAAAAATGGAAAGTGACTTTTGTATTGAAATGTATGGTGCTAAAAAAGCCAAAGGCTAATCCTTAATGTTGAAATATCAAAAATTTCACGCACCGATCTCAAAAAGAGATGTATGTATCCAAAAAGGATCAAATGTCATGATTTATGCAGAAGCCAAATGAAAAGCTTCTAAGTTGTGTAATCAATTTGTGGGAGGTCATATATATTCACTTCTATAATTGAGATTGATCACTTGACCTAGTACTAGTTGTGTATGACTTGATTGAATTAATCATTGAAGCTTTACTCTGGTCTAAGGACTATTTCACACTTGATACTCACCCACAACACACAAGACTTTGATTCAATGAATGCTTATCTCATTTGTGTGATTGTACATGTTCAAATGTGATGTGTATGCTCAAGTAGTTGATGATCAAACCCAAAAAGATTTTTGAGTGTTTATTTGTTTTTTGAAAGTGATTTTATACTTTCATGCTTTTAGTTTTTGTTCAAAATGCATTTTTGTGTTTTTCATCAAAAACTGGTTCAGAGGCTGTTTCGTGAGAAGCTCGCGACTTGGAGCTTCCCGCGAAATGTGCTTGAGGGAAATCAAAAGTCATATTTTTCAAACAGAAACTCTCGCTACTTCCTCGCAGGTATTTCGCGACTAACCTCTTCTCGCGAAATGGTTTTTAGGCAAAAACTGAATTTTTCTCAAAATCACACAGAAACTTTCGCGACTGTCTCGCGCCTAATTCGCAACTAACAGCTTCTCGCGAAAGCATTTGTGCTTTAAAGGCTCTTTTCGCGACCGTTTCGCGACTAAGTCACTACTGCCTAACCCGTAAAAAACGCGTGTTTTCAGTTTTTATGTAGCAGATGTGACATCTTTTCAAAACTCATACCTTCCTTCGCACTGCCTCTCTCGAACCTGTCTCAACCCAAAATCAATTTTCTCTCAAACCCCATCAAGTCCAAGCTTGTTTTTTGCAATTTTAACTTTAAGGTATGTTTTCTAAAACATTTTTCCTTTTTTTTCATAAATTATGCAGAAAATTAGTTAGGATTCTCAAAATTGGGGATTTTTCGAAAATGGGTTGGGGTTCCTGATTTTAGTGAAAAAAATTTCAACCTCTTGATTGGGCTTAGTCCCATTTGGGGTTTGTGCGTCTGTGTTGGCCCCTTGTGGCAGTTCTAGCATGTATTAAGGCATATTTTCACTATGTTCATGCATTCTCCATAATTGTTCTGCACTGTTGCATTCAAGGTGCTTGACAGAATGTCTTAGTGACATTTCTGTGTTTGTTTTGAACTCAAGTGAGTTCCTAAGGTTTAGTTCTTATCATGTTTACTCTTGTCTACATTTTAAGCATGTTGGTTTTGTCTGGTTACTTTATTTTAAGTGTGATATGCTCTGTTTTGAGATGTCTTCATTTTTGTTTGATCTAACATGAATTTAATCAATTTTTGCTCTATTTTGTGGTGTTGTTCTTGGTTCTTTTCTATGATTGTGTTACTTTGCACAGATGGCTCCTACTAAGCATGCAGCCACCAAGAAGCCATCTTCCAAACGCGTTCGCACTGATTCTGCTCATTTCCAGTCTGCTGATGCTGATATGAAGTTTAATGATTGCTACAAGGGCGCAACCATTATCATGGAAAGGGTGGTCAATTTAGAATCCCTTGAGGGCACTTTAATCCCTAAGGTGTTCAAAGAAAGGACATGGACCAAACTCTTGAACCCGGTTGAGGTTGTCTATTCAGAGATCATAAGGGAGTTCTTCTCCAATGCTGCTATAGACGGAGATCGTATCGAGTGCTAAGTAAGGCACAAAGATTTTGTGATTACAAGGGAGATCATCCAGGATTTTTTGGAAGTTCGTCCAACCTCACAGCCAATTGCAGTGTAGTATGAGGATAGGTTGGGATCTACTGATGAGATGATAAGGACACTTGGTGGCACACCGAAGAAATCATCCATGAACACAATACCATTTTTCACCAGAAATGAGAGCTTTGGCATATGTGATGATCCACAACTTATATCCGGTCACCAACCTCACCACTTTATCTACTCCAAGGACAAGATTTTTGTATGATCTCTTTACCCACAAAGAGATAGATATTTGTGGACACATCTTCCATGTGTTGAAGAAGAGTATTGAGAAGCAGAATTCAAGAACTGTAATGCCATTTCCCTCACTGATTATGGGACTAATTGTGAAGACAAAGTTCAAATTCCCAAGTGGTCTGATAGTAGTTCAGAGGGACTATCCCATTGGTGCACACACAGTCAATAGGAGCACCGCTCACATCAAAGGATCCAAAACTGGTGTACACACGATACCACAGGATTGTGTTGAGGATGAGGGTGGAGATACAGAGGAGGAGATTGACAGATTCACTTCCGCTCTAGAATCATCAGCACAGCTATCTTCCTCCGCACCAGCACGGGGACCAGATAGACTTGATTGCATTCTGGCCAGAGTTGAGCGGATGTACACAATACTAGATTCCCATGTACAGCATACAGCAAACCAGTTCACTTCTATTCAAGGACAGATCACAGCCTTATCTATTCAGATAGAGGAGTTATCTGTCGATCATGGTCCCGACTCCGAGTCCGAGGCATTCTAGCATTTTGGCCATTCCGGTCAAAAAGGGGGAGAAAATTTTGAGGGGGAGCTGAGGGAGAGAGCCTGCATAGTGAAAGGGGGAGTTTGAAAAGCTAACACATAAACATAGTTGTTTTGGTTTAAATTGTTTTCAGTTTTTATAACTAATAGTTCTTGTTTATCTTTTTACTGATTTATGTAAAGCTTTAGTACTCTATGGTTTAATATTCAGTATTTGTTTTTGTTTGTGACTATCTCAATGCTTTTGTGGCATTTTTTCTTGTACATATAGATATGGCTAAAATGTCTTGAGTACTTCACACTTGTGCCCTTAGTAGGATTGTTTCTAGATGCATATACTTCGTGTATTTTGCATAGGTTGTGTGATTGGACATGCAAGTAATCATAAGTGATTGCTTCGTTGCACATGTCCGGATGAACATTTACTTGTTATATGTTCATTGGAGTCATTCCTTAATGACTGCCCTTATTTAATCAAGTGTTTGTATGCATGATATTTATTGTTTATATACTTGATCACACTATGCTTACTCTTGTTCATACCTTGTGTTCAACTTGTCATAAGCTTAATGAAAGTTTTGTTTATGTGCGAGTGTTTCAGGTTACAGGTATAAATTGCAAGTGCTTCATAGTTTCTAGATTAGGTGTGAGTGAGTTTTTGCCATTGTTCCCAAACTCATGTTTAAGTCTAGAGTCTGTTGTTAGGGGTTTTGTCATGGAATAGCCAAAAGGGGAGATTGTAAAGTTGTGATTTACAAATATGTATTTTGTTGGCTTTTATTCCGTGTCAAATTTTATTGTGATTTTATTCAATCTTTTGTACCTTGTATTTGTTGTAGGAATTTATTGTAAGGGTTGTGTGATAGTGAGAGAGAGTGTGAAGACTCAAGCTATTGAAGACTGAAGAGTTTTCGCGGGTATATCGTGACTAAGCATCCCGCGAAAGGAAGCATGTGCCCTGCACATGACTGGAATGCGAAGAGTCAGGCCAGATGGAGACAGCTGTGTCTCGCAAGTATCTCGTGGGTAAGGCCTTCCCGCAAGACACCCGCGAGACATTTTGTTCTGCCAGCCTGTCCAGTCTGATACACACTTTCTGTGCCTACACTATTTATACCCACATTACCCACAAATGTAAGAGAGAGCTTCTGAGAGAAAACCCTAGCTAAAACACTTGAGAGTTAGAAATTGTTCATCCAACAATTCTCTACACCTTTGTTTGTGGATTTTCCTCATCTCCTACCTCTCCATTTCCATACCATTAAGAGGTCAATAGCCCAAACACTTACCACACCTTTTGAGAGTGTCCAGTGAGGTTTTGGTGCTGCTGGAAAACATTGGAAGAAGCCAAGGATGGCAGATGCAACATGGAGATTGTTGCGGGATCCGGAGAGCTAGACAAGACACGGTTCCGAGAAGCCTTGTTGGAGTAGGAGTTTGGAGGGCTTAGGTACAGAGGGTAGATTAGGCTTGGAGGGTCTCTTGTTTTCCCATGTATCCCAACTGATTGTCTAGTGGATCGATTACCGCTTGGAGGGCGGCGGAGAGGTTTTTCGCCGAGTTCTTTGGTTTCCTCTTCGATAACACGTCTCGGTGTTATCTGTGTTTGCATCTCTCTTCCCTACTCTTGTTCATTTCAGTTTACTGTTGTGTTGCTTTAAATATGAATTAGAGTAGCTCCCTTGCTTGTTTGCTTTCGTTTACACTATTCTGCACTTAGTATTAAGTTAGTGTAAAATCAACCAAGCCGTAATTTGAATTGGGGGTCTAAACAATCTCTTGTGTTTTCACACATTTTGAGCTTTTAGTAGTCGGTGATGAAATTGGGCATTTCATCTATGAAGACTATAACATATCAACTAAGATGATTTGTCTTGATCATGGAAGTTGAGACTTCTAGTTGATATGTTTTAAGAGTTAAAGACATATTGAACTGGATTGCTTTGAGATTTATTATTCTCCTAATGACTATCAAATGAATAATAAATCTCACGACTTCTATTTACATCAACTCTTAATCCTGAGAGAATAATGAACCTGATCATGAAGTGTAGGTTGCTTTGATATATCAGGAAGGAGGTCTAAAATCACAATCAAAACCCCAGTATGTTGGGCAGTCACATTTAGTGTTGAGGGAACATATATTCTCAAGATGGAATTCATAATCTCTTAACGGAGATATAAAATATTCCCTTGAGATAAGTTTAATGGGTTTGGTTAGTCAGAGTGTTAGGCCTAACCACTTTAGTAAGGAGTTACTAAAGTATATATTTATGAAATTGGATTTCATAAATATATGATGAATAACTTAAACGATTAAACCGGGTAACTCAAGGATTAAGATGTAGTAATCTTCAAAGTGGCAGTTAACATTCATGACTTTATATTACTACGAATATTTTTATGAAGAGGTTGCATGTACAATAAAGTCTTGAGATATAATTTATTAATAAGGCCTAGAGTGCAATTATATTTATATAGTGATATTAAATACAATTAATGGTAACTTCGGACTTGTTAAGAGTTGATAGAAAAGCCCAAGGCCCATTGGAGCTAGAGTCTTATTTATTCCCTTTTGGTCCCACTCCAAGCCACATACTAAGCCCAATTGAAATGGCTCAAAAGGCTAGCCTAATTAGATAATCAGTTAGATATAAGGGGAAAAACATACAAAATTTGATTGAGAGACACAAGTATGGAATGAAATGGTGTGTATGTGAGTGCAAGCCATTCTCTTATTCTCCCTTGAACTGATTGAGAGACCACACTTCTTGGGCATTAGTAGAATTGGAGTGAAGATTAAAAGTGTTCCAAAGTACTTCTAATCTTTGGTTTTGAATTTCATCAAACCAAGGTACACTCTCTTGTTCTTAAATTCTAGAATTTACATAGTACATGTTATCGATTGCGAATGAAGTAGATTTGTTAATTTTCCTCTACGTATGTTTTGAATGAGATACATGTTGGAAAATTATATGTTTGTATCGCATACAAAACATACACAACAAAAAATTAATGGATCTACTTCATTCGCAATTAATAACATGTACTATGTAAATTTCAGAATATAAGAACAAGAGAGTGTACCTTGGTGTGGTAAATTTCAAAACAAAGATTAGAAGCACTTGGGAACACTTTTAATCTTCACTTCAATTCCACTTAATGCCCAAAAAGTGTGGTCTCTTAATCAGTTATATGTGTATGTTCAAGAGAGTGTGAAAAAGTGTCCAACCCTCACATACTTACCATTTCATATCCTTACTAAATTCTGTATGTTTCTCTCCTTATAATTGATTATCTAATTGGGCTAGCCTTTTGGGCCTTTCTAATTAGGTTTTAGTATGTGGCTTGGAGTGGGACCAAAGGGAAACAAATAATACACTAGCTCCAATGGGCCTTGGGCTTTTCTGTCAACTCTTGACAAGTCCAAAGTTACCATTAATTATATTTAATACCACTATATAAATATAATTGCACTTTTAGACCTTATTAATAGATTATATCCTAAGACTTTATTATACATGCAACTCCTTCATAAAATATTCATAGTAATACAAAGTCATAAATATAGACTGTCACTTTGAAGATTACTACATCTTAATTCTTGAGTACCCGGTTTAATCCTTGAAAGTTGTTCATCATATATTTATGAAATCCAATTTCATAAATATATATTTTAATAACTTCTTACCAAAGTGGTTAGGCCCAACTCTCTAAATAACTGAACTCATTAAACTTATCTTAAGGGAATATTTTATATCTCTATTAAGAGATTATGAATTCCATCTTGAGAATATATGTTCCATCAACACCAAATGTGTTTGCCCAACATACTGAAGTTTTGATCATATTTTTAGATCTCACTCCTCATATATCAAAGCAACATACACTTCATGATCTGGTCCATTATCCTCTTAGGATTAAGAGTTCATATAAATAGAAGTCGTAAGATTTATTATTCATTTGATAGTCGTTAAGAGAATAACAAATCTCACAGTGGTCCAGTTCAATATGTTTTAACTCTTAAAACATATCAACATATCAACTAGAAGTCTTCACATCCATGATCAAGACAAATCATCTTAGTTGATATGTTATAGTCTTCACAGATGAAATACCCAATTTCATCACCGACTACGAACTAAAATTCTGAGTTTACAAAGAACTTGTGATTTATATCTTCTGTGATTTTTCACAAAATCATATACTATACATCTCATGGAATCTATATAATACTAAAAGCTAAAACGTAGAATTTAATGTTGCTACGCTCACATTGAGCCACATCAGCAGCTATGTCATTTCCATCATCTTTTATATAGATTTTAAAATAGTTTTTGACAATTTTAAAATACTAATAAATATAAAATATTTTCCAGCCCTATCTCCACTTAAAGCCCATTTCTTATAAATTTAATTCCACCATAAAGCCCAAACCCAAAGCCTTTTCAACTAAAACCCTTTCTGAAACTCTATTTTCATGGTTACAACTTTCATTCCTCTCTCCCACATTCTGTTTCAGTTTCACTGTTTCATATTTTGTTCCTTCCCCTTCCCCCACCTTCTCTTTCTCACGTAGATTTAGTTTGTTCCCCTTCCCCACCTTCTGTTCTATAGTTTCACACTTATTTCACGTCAGCCTCTCTCCTTTCTAACGGCAGCCTCTCTGTCTCCCTTCCTTCCTGTTTTACTCTCCTCACAGTATATAAATATTGACAGAACCTAGATGATTGAGTTGAGGTATCTCTAAATCCTAGTTTCTTTTGTGCTTTGTTATTTTGCTTGATTTTTTTTTTCCTTTTACTTTCTAAATCGTTTTTCTTCGGGTGTTGAATTTTTTATTGGTGGGTTTTTTAATCGGAGCTCTACCTCTTTTGGGTCTGTTCATTTTGAGTTTTATGATTAGGTCTTATCCTGTGAAAATTTTCTACTTATTGTTGGGTATTGTACGTGGCAGATGAAGTGCATCTATTTTTGGTAAAAAATTGAAGCTGGAAGAGGAAAGCATGGTGGAGAAAAGAAATCAGATTGCTTTTATCCACGACTGATTAAAAGAAGGAACAAATATGGAGGTGATAAATATGTTCACAACCTGTGGAATTTTGACCATGTTAATTTCCTCTTAAATGTTTTTTTTTTCTTTTATGATTTGATCCTCTCAAATGTTTTTTTCTTTTTCTTTTATGATTTGATAGATAACAGTAACTTAGCAAAGATTGGTATTTTGTTGAGTTCATGTTGACTGGTATATTGCTTATTACTATTTTTTAATGAGAAAGGGGCTACTCATTGTTGTCTGAATTTTTTTTTGCGGTTTTATATTTCCGAAAGTGATCTACCTACAGGTTCCCAATCTATCCTCTACTTAATTGGTCTTATATTTTCCCCTGTATTGATTGGTTCTTATGATTGATTTAATATTATTATAGAGTGAATTGGGGAATTGAACATTTACTTAACATAACAATGCTTTTGTTAGATTTTTATTCAACTGGCCAACCAACTATCTTCATAGATAATTTATAATAAATTTGATTCAATGGAACTCCAAAAGTTTCTTACAAATTTAGATGTTATTTAAAGTAGAATTAAAAATTCATATGCTTGATGCAAAGTGTCCTACACTATCATCCATTACTTCATTTTTTTTTTTTTTTCATTCTTATAACATTGTTCACAATATTAAAACCACACAAAGAGATTATTTTTAAATGTCCAAGTTCATTCATTATTTATGATGTTTATAGGTATTAGGGGAAGCATATCAAGTTTTAAGTGATCCACCACATCTTTTCAAAAAAAAAATATATATATATATATATATATATATATATATATATATCTTCTTTGCATCATCTGGTACTCTTATTTTGAAGTTCTTTTGGAATTTCACAATTCAATGCAACATTGGGCTTGGAGATAAGAAAACAATAAGCAATAAGTGCTTCAAAAGCAATGACTAGGCTTATTACCATCCAGTCATAAACTTTTTGGAAACCCAACTCTGAAGGAAAGAACAGCATGCCTGAAAAGTGATTGGAGGGAGAGGAAGCTCAGTTAAAAATAATTCAAATTTGCTGGGTGCTTAGCATGTTTGACTGGATTGTAATGCCTGGACCATGTCTCAAAAGATTTTTACTTTTATGATAATGTATTTACAAAGACATTAAAGTAATTTTGTACATGTAAAAATCTGTTGCACACCATTTTCCTGCTTTGGTAGCTAGCTTTTTTGGAACTAATTACGGTTTATTGTTAAGAGTTAATTGTATTGCCGCTTTAAGTAACTTGATGTTGGTTTTATTAACTTTTTTTTTGAGAATCAACGTAGTGCCTTTTATTCAATGAATACCATCAAAGTTTGCTAAAAACACAAGAATGAAACTGTGGTGGAACACCCTCCATCCACACACTATAATCTGAAACATTTAAAACAAAATGAGCTAAAACATGAGCAACCATATTACCCACTCTCTTAACATGAAAGTAGTGTAATTTTCTAAAACATCTAGCCATAACAACTCCAATCCCTGAATTTTGCTCCCTATTGAATAGTGCACCATCAAAATTGACCTTTACCATGTCCAAGATAGGAGCTCTCCAACGAACTTGAATCAGTGTGGATTGTGGTAGGGAAGGTTGTTGCACCCCCTGTAATTCCATTAGGAGTTCTTTGGCTATGTTTGCGAGCTGATTTGGACTGCAACAAGGTTGGTTAGTTCAGACTTGATTCCGATGTGTCCATATTTTCTAAACCGTGACCGAGAACAAAGTGATTTTCTCGTCCATGAAAGCTACGCCCTAACCTTTAATATCTCGAATTACAACTCCTACACCCACATAATTTTGTTCTCGGAAAATAGCATCATCAGAGTTCACCTTCAAGATTGGTCATGGAGGTGGTTTCCAGATGGCACGGTGTGGAGGTTGATTGGACTGATCTGGCTCATTACCCTTCATTGCTGTTGTTGAGATTTTTTCAATTGAAGGCTCCTTATCATTATCCTTTAATTGGGCATTGAAATCACTTGTTGCTATATCCGGCCCAATTGATAGGGAATTTTGTCCATTTATCACTCCTTTATTCGGACCAATTGATTGGGCATTAATCCCATCAATCACCTCAATATTCGGACCAACTGAATGGGAGTTAATCCCATTAATCACGTCGCTATCTGTGGGAGCAGCTTCACATAACGGGTCATTAATTAGAGTAACGCCAGGGCATGCGTTACTGAGTATCTCGGACGTGTCAATGGTCATACCGTTGCCCAGCTTGCTGTGCCGCTGATGGTTGGATGTCGCCGGAGTTTGGCCTGAGGAATCGCAGTCCATAGAACTGCTGCTGGTTCCTGTATTCTTGGACAAGTAAAAACCCAATATAGTGATCTCACATTTTTCCTCACAAAAAGAAAAGTGTTTCCGCAGCCCCACAACAAATAAACCCCACAAGCTCCATGGATACGCTTGATATCCATAAAGATACAAAAAGACAAACAAGACAAACCCAAAACAAAACTCTCCTTTGTGAAGAAGGGACAAACAACTTCTACTGTTGAAGACAAGGAGGAAAATCCCACTTCTCTTAGCAACAGAGAGACAGCCATGATGATTCACTTGAAACTTCAGGGACTAATTAGGTTAAGAAATTTAAGATTATAGAACTTACTAGGGCTTGTCAGTTTTGGTGGAGGAAATAGCTCTTCAATTTGGCCATCATTGGAAAGCCCCCCATTGACCCTTCTTTGAAATTGAAAGTTGAAACAATGGCCAAAAATAGCTTAATTTGGGTTAGGTTGTAGCTTAATTTGTTGCTTTGGTTCAATTTGGTTTGGTTAACATGTGGGGAAGTTCTATGTGGGGATAAGTCAAAAATAGTGTGACAATCATATAGTGCAAAATCAGGCAATATTGTAGCAGTTGAAGAAAATTTCCCAATACAGCATTTATACCTATAAACTTTCATCCAAACCATTGTCTCTTGCCACAAGCTGTGATGCAAGAGCCACATCATCACCTTCCATAGTATCCCATATGCCTTTTGGGATATGATTTTGTGGATTCTCTTTTGTAATGCACAATAAATAGTTGAAGTACATCAGCCATGTGCCTCCTTGGTCCACAAGTGTCATAGATAGATTTAGAGCTATTACCACTATGGAGGCAAAGGTAGCAATCTATCTGGATAAAAAACAAATATGCATGCAGTCAAAGCTTGATACAGTTGCACATAGTAAGAACATATTACTTCTACTTTTCTGCAGTGTATTGTTTAATGAGTTGCTCTGCTGGGAAATTCCACTGTTGTCCGAACAGTTTGTGTAACCAAAGAACATAACCAAAAAAAATAGGACATTGTTGAAGGAGTTGCTTTGCTGGGAAATTCCATTGTAAATAAAGCTAGAATGTTTCTTCAGGTATGTCCATCCCTCAATTATAAATAAAATGAAAAGGCTATGCTAAAATATTTTTATATTATCTTTTGGTATGCTTGAATAATTTTATATAATCCTTTGGTTGTGTAGGCTGTTCAGTTCAAAAGCTGGATTATTTCTTCAAGTATTTGTAACTTTTAATTATAAATAAAATGAAAAGGCTATGATAAAATATTTTTTATATTTTCTTTTGGTCGTGTAGGTTGTTCATATTTTCTACTAGTTGATTACGGATTATCTATTAAATTGAAAGTTCAACAGCTGGATTGTTTCGTAAAGTACGTCCAACTCTTAATTAATGAAAAGGCTATTATAGAATTGAGATTATATTATCTTTTGGTGTGCTAAAATAATTTTTATATTATCTTGGGGGAATTTTATAAATAAAAAATTTTCCAAATACTTTAGAACCACATGATATTCAAAGTTTGAGATAACCATCAGATGAGATTGTAAAATAATTCAGTAAAAATTCCAAATTCTTTAGAACCACATGATGTTCAGATTTTGAGATAACCGTCAGATGAGATTGTAATATGTTTAGAGATTAGATATTTTCTATTGAAAAACATGACTGGTGCAAAAATATCACATAAAGGTCTTGGTGTTGAATGATGTGGACACCTGTCATCGTTTTGATTACTATTTTAACCACCAATTGCTCACAAGTTACCTGTTAATTTACATGTTTTTAAGCTGGATTGTTTCTTCAAGTATTTGTAACTTTTAATTATAATTAAAATGAAAAGGCTATGATAAAATATTTTTTAAATTTTTATTTGGATGTGTAGGTTGTTCATATTTTTCTACTAGTTGATTACGGAATATCTATTAAATTGCAAGTTCAACAGCTATAAAATAAAAAGGCTATGCTAAAATATTTTTTATATATTCTTTTGGTTGTGTAGGTTGTTCATATTTTCTACCAGTTGATTACGGATTATCTATTAAATTGCAATTTCAACAGCTGGATTGTATCGTAAAGTATGTCCAACTCTCAATTAATGAAAAGGCTATTATAAAATTGAGAATATGTTATCTTTTGGTGTGCTAAAATAATTTTTATATTATCTTTTGGTTTCTACCAAATTATAATAGATTATCTATTAAATTGCAAGTTCACACAAGCTGGAATATTTCTTCAAGTTTGTCTAAAATGAAATGCTTTGCTAAAATAGTCCTCATATTATTGGTAGGGTGTTCATGTTGTCCACCAGTTATTTGAAATGATCTTCTACTATAATGACGGTGAGTAATTGATGGTTGGTAGGTACTATGGAGTCACGTCAGTAGCTAGGGTGTCTATCTTTCAACATAAAATTTTGCTGAATTACATTCCCACGATACAAAAGATATAAAACCCAAACAAGTTGGGAAAATGGGGGAATTTTATAAATAAAAATTTTTCCAAATACTTTATAACCACATGATATTCAAATTTTGAGATAAACGTCAAATGAGATTGTAAAATAATTTAGTAAATATTCCAAATTTTTTAGAACCACATGATGTTCAGATTTTGAGATAACCGTCAAATGAGATTGTAATATGTTTAGAGATTAGATATTTTCTATTGAAAAACATGACTGGTGCGAAAATATCACATAATTTTTATTTATGTTTTGCAGCTACAATGCTTAATATTTTATTTATATTTTCATTTTGAATGCAATTGCATAAAAGCGTGAATCACCAAATAGTCTTAGAAAAATGCTCTCTATGTTACATGTGTGAACTTACTTACCAACCAGGAAGACACTATAATTAGATGACAGCAAAATGAATGCACCCCAAAAAAGGAGGCTAAAATATTTTTTATATTATCTTTTAATTATGTAGGTTGTTCATATTTTCTACCAGTTGATTACGGATTTTCTATTAAATTGCAAGTTCAAAAGCTGGATTGTTTTGTCAAGTATGTCCAACTCTCAATTATAAATATAATGAAAATTAAGGTTAAGGTAAAATATTTTTATATTCTATTTTGATATGTTAAAATAATTTTTATATTATTTTTTGGTTGTGTAGGCTCTTAATATTGTCTACCAAATTATTGCGGATTATCTATCAAATTGCAAGTTCAAAAGGTGGAAGTTTTCTTCAGGTATGTCTAAATGTCAATTGTAACTAAAATGAAATGTTTTTCTAAAATTGTCCTCATATTATTTTTGGTAGTGTAGGTTGTTCATATTATCCACCAATTATTTGAAATTATTTTTTACTACGATGACAGTTAGTAATTGATGGTTTGTAGGTACTACATCCAGGAGAAATCGCAATTATCCAACCAATATTCATGCTCCTGCAACTCAACGTATTTCTACTAACTTACAGTTGAATAGGGGTACTGTGTTGGATAGGCAAATGAATATGAGTTATTGGGCAGCTAATAGAAGTCATTTAGTAGATGCTAACTTCAACAATGTTGATGCTTTGAGAGGAGAGGTTTCTGTAGAAAGAGGATCTGCTTCGTTTACGATTGTGTCACCTTCACATCGTATTGTTGGTAGGTTTTTCATAAAGTTACCTTTTTTATATATTATTAAAGTCTTCAATTTAACATATATATGTGTGTGTGTGTGTGTGTGTGTGTGTGTGTGTGTACATATATGTGTGTATGTGTAAATTATGGATTTACTTATATTTGATTACTCTTTAAGCCATTCAAGAGAGAGGATGATCCATTTGTGAGGAGCACTAGATAGAGACGACATGATTATAATAGTGAGACTACGAACAAAAATTATAATATCCATCTACGCACTACTTTAAATGAAAATGGTGATGTCACCAAAAATGTATCTAAAGACCGAATTCCTCCAGGTAATATATTATGGATATCAGGTAATATATTAAGATATCCGTTAATATATTATGGATATCTTAATTGAGTGAGACTAAACTAGAGAATTGCCTTTCATATTTCCTTGAAAGTTCAGAAGAAAAAAAAAAAAAAAAAAAAAAAAAACTTTTGACATACCATAAACGTAACTACATCTATAACTATTTAAGTCATCCATGATATCTATTTCTTATTGATAACCATAAAATTTACAACTAGCAAGGGAACATACAAAGTAATAAAGAAAAAATGAAGGAAGAAAAAAAGAAATGAAATCAAACATCAATTAATAACCGTTATTTGGAAAATAAAAAGGTGGTCAAGAGGAGCAAGAAATAAAATAGAGATGGTTATATAGAGGACATTGAAAACTTTATAGTGCAATAATATCAACCATTACATTTACTTAATTAAATCAATAATCAACAATTAAATATAATAATACAACATTTAAATTTAAAACTAATCAAACTCTAACTAGGGAAATTATATATATATATATATATATATATATATATAATCATAATCTTCATACACCATGACTTAAAAAAAATTAATGATAGTTTTACCTCTTATTTAATGTCTATGTTATGCAAATCATCAACCAATAAATATATAATAATGGTAAAAAAAAAAAATGTTATAGACACGATTATGAAAAATATGATAAAACTTTTTTTTTTAATTAAAAAAATGCTCTTTATAAAGTCTAGGGACTAAAATAGTGTTTTATCTAAAAAATTATCACGCGCAACGCGCAGGTCTGCAACTAGTATATGATAATGTCCGAATATTTATGTTACCATTATTTTAGATAACAATAAAACAACTTTATTAATCACAACATTAAGTCATACATAATAACGTACATAGCATCATACAATAGGATTTAAGGGCACTAATCCTAACAATCTCCCACTTGTCCTAAAGACTATTGTGCACTAATCTAACTCCCATTCCCTCCAAGTGTGACTTGAAAGTCCTCTGAGGCAAGGTTTTGGTAAAGGGATCTGCTAGATTATTTGCACTTTCAATCTTTGCAACCACTACATCTCCACGAGCAACAATGTCTCGAATGATGTTGTATTTTCTCTCAATATGCTTTCCTTTCTTATGATTCCTTGGATCTTTGGATTGTGCAACCGCTCCACTATTGTCGCAAAACAATGTAATAGGAACTTGTTCCATTCTCACTACACAAAGATCAGAAAGGAATTTCTTGAGCCAGACAACTTCTTTTGCCGCTTCACAAGCAGCAACATATTCAGCTTCCATGGTGGAGTCCGCAATACAAGATTGCTTAACACTCCTCCAAGTTATGGCTCCACCTCCCAAGGTGAATACACATCTTGAAGTGGACTTTTTGAAATCTAGATCTAACTAAAAGTCTGAATTTGTATAGCCAATGGAAATCAAATCCTCACACCGGTAAACAAGCATATAATCTCTCGTTCTTTGTAGATATTTGAGAATATGCTTTACAACTTGCCAATGTTTTGGTCTTGGATTTGATTGATATCGGCTGACCATGCCAACTAAATAATAGATATCTGGTCTAGTACAAAGCATGGCATACATGAGACTTCCTATTGTAGAAGCATAAGGAACTTGTCTCATCATATTTTCTTCCTCTTGAGTCTTAGGCCTTTGGTCATCAGATAGAGGAACTCCATGTCTGAAAGCAAGGTTTTGAAACCCGGACCGTTCATTGAATCGTAAAAAGAAGAGGTTCAAGGTTTTTAAGGTCGAACCGAGGTCGAACCGTGATGACGTCATAATTAATTTAATAATTATTTAAAATAAAATAATTATATTAAATTAGTAAAAATATTTAAAAAATTAACTAAAATAGTACAATTAAATATAAAGATCTATTCCTATCAAATATATATATATATATATATAGAGAGAGAGAGAGAGAGAGAGATCTATTATTCCTTTATAGAAACAAAGAAATCTATCTTTCAAATGTATTTTCTATATCATAATTCATAACTTTAAGAAATATTAAATCCTAGTATTTTTTTACGTTGATTAATTCAATTTGTGATAATATCTAATAATATAATAATTAGAATAAAAAAATATATAAAAAATGGTATTTGTGTAATTGTGTTGCATGTCAGCAACATGGTACTTATAAAATTACGAATGCATTAATTTTCTTTAAGAAAAATTATATGTCTACACCATTTTTACAATATTTTTATAACAAATTCTAAGTGGCAGGTTGTTACTAGTTATTATTGTTGAAGTAAAAAAGTAATCTTAGCATTAGGTTCAAATTTGAACCAATAACAACTAATCACCTATAATTTATTGTGAAAATATTATAAAAATGTTGCGAATATAACACCTCTTTTTATTTAATATGATGAACGGAAGATATTTGTATTGCATTGCATGCAACGTGGCCCACTGGTAAGATAAGAATCAACTCTTTTCTTTTAAATAAAAACAAAACATAAAAAGTTAAAATTTCAACCACTAGCCAAGCAAAACGTGGAAGTCCAATTAATTCTCCCACCAACCCCAACTACTACCTTGACCACATCTCTATCTTTACTTTTGGCCGGTGAAGCAGTACATCCATAATTCATTATTTTATCTTTCTCCTTTCTGTTCTTCTGTGAGCTCTTTGTCTCAACTTTGGTCTTCGTCCCGGAGTAGCCTACATCTGCTTGCTGGGTTTCTTCTCCACAATCAACAATTTGCTCTTTCATCAGTGGTCTGTTTGTGTTCGTGTCTGTGTTTGTGTTTGTGTTTGTGTTATCAATCAAAAAGAGTTCCTTCTCTTGATTATCAAAAAAAAAAAAAAGTTGTCTCTCTCTCTGCAGTAGATTTGAAGATTGTGAATCAGTGAAGTTTAAGCACCTCCAAAAATTATCAAATCTCCTTCTGATCTTTGTTCTTTTTCATGTTCTTTCATTTCTTTTTCATTTCTTCTAGATCTGATCATAACTTCATCCCGGTGTACCCAATATTCATCGGAAAAGCTGAAGCAAAAAGAACCCGTCCGAACCTCAAAAACCGGTCACGGTTCTCAGAACCGCACAGTCCGACCAGGGTTCGCACGGGTCCCTACTTTTTTCACATGGAACGGTTCTTGAAGCTTAAAAAACCGCAAAACTGAAAGGTTCACGGTTTTTCCGGTCGGACCGTACGGTCCGGTCCGGATTTCAAAACCATGTCTGAAAGGAAATCTTTTCTTGGAGTTTTGCATGCTAAACCGTTTTAGAACCTTATCTATATGTCCAGCTTGTGATAAGCCTAACATCTTATTCTTGCGATCTCGCCAAAGCTTGATCCCTAGAATAAAGTTAGCCTCACCCAAGTCCTTCATATCAAATTGACTTGACAACCAAACCTTTACTGATGACATTACCCTTACATCATTTCCAATGAGTAGAATATCATCAACATAAAGCACTAGGAACATTACTACTTTATCTTGATGTCTTTTGTACACACATGGTTCATCAAAATTTTGTTCAAAACCAAATGACTTGATTACTTGATCAAATCTGATGTTCCATGACCTAGATGCTTATTTAAGTCCATAAATGGACCTTTTCAACTTGCATACCATATGCTCTTGATTCTTTGCTATGAAATCTTCTAGTTGCATCATATAGATTTCTTCGTCAAGATTGCCATTTAGAAAAGCAGTCTTGACATCTAATGTTCATAATGTTGCCTTACTTGCTTAATTTTTCTTATAAATGTTACAAATGCAATTGGGCTTATTTACTTGTTCAGTTGCACTTGAATTAACTATATTTATTGTCAAATGGGTTTAGTTCATGTTACGTCAAATGTAGCTTTGATAAAAGGTATATCACTCACAACAATCAGATGCAATTCACTATCAAGATATTTGTTTACTATATTTAGGAATTCTAACACACACACAAACCCTATAATGCTCTTTTGTATATTATTGATTTTATAATGCCTAATCACATTAAATTTGAAAAGCATGATAGAATAGACCAGCTTGATTAAAAAATTAATAAAGAATTTTTTTTCTAAAAACTACAAAAAAAAATTTCAAATATTTAAAGAAAATATACTTGAGAAATTTAACCCCCTCCCCCCCCCAAAAAAAAAAAAAAACAATTTGATTAACTGTTTAGCTAGCTGTACGAGGGATCAATTGCCCGAGTCAAAAGGCAAAAGTGGTGACTCAATGGTAGGAAATTTGGTGAAGAGGATTAGACCCAGAAAGTGAAAGAGGTACAAAAAGAACAACAAACTGAGGTAGAGACTACTGATCATCCCAAAAGCGTTCCCAAGGTAACAAACACCCCAAAAGAGTTATATATATATATATATATATATATATATATATATATATATATATATATATATATATATATATATATATATCTTTTATGATAAATATATATTATCATTTAGGTATAATTGTGTGAGAAAATGTGAATTATTTTGTAAAAACTCCAACACCATTTGACAATAGACCCAAAATGAAACACGTGATGTGAGTCATGTGATCCCCTAGGTCATTTCATTAGACACTTCGAGTAACTTATGCAAAATTATATTATTTGATAACTTTTTTCCATAATAATATTTTGCTAAAAAATCTACACTTTGTTCAAATATAACTACATCCTTACTTGACAATACAGGTTTTTAAAAAAGTTATTGAAAATAAAAAACTCATATATATCTAAATATTTTTAACTCTCTAACATTGCCTTCCATTTTTTACATTGCAAAAAATAAGCAACAATATATTTTTATATGACAACTAGAATTAAATAAATATTAATATAATTTAGGGGATAATAGTAAGAGAAGATGTGAATTATGTTTTAGGGACGAAGATAATATATAGTAAAAATTTAATGTATAATAAAAAAAATGCTAGCCTACAACCAAAATTAAATAAAAAAAAAGTTTTGACACAGCAATTCATTTAATTCATGAAAGCCCAAAATAACAAGCACACAATCTAGTGTGAACCATTTACTAACAAGCCCACAAAACAACAAATGCACATAGTATTCCCAAAACCCCAAAAATAAACTTGAGCAAAACCAAGCCCACCAACCATCATGTGTTATGGGTTATCCAGATTGGAAGGTTCTACAATAAGCCCAAAACGCTAACATCATCACCTCACCATTTATGTTTACATCGGTTGCTATTTACAAAAACACGAGAGAGCAAAACTTTGGGGCAGTTTGGTTTTTATGTTTCCATCACTCATAACTCTGTTTCCATCACCCATAACTCAAAATTAGTGGGACCCACTCCAAGAAAGCTTGTTTGACTGTGTTTCCTGTTTTTGTTTCCATCAATCAATTCTCTGATTTTTGAGTGATGAGTTATGGAAACTGAAAACATATTTTAGGTGTTTTCAAGTTATGGAAACAGAGTTATGATGGCATTTTTGTAAAGACACACATTGAGGGACCCACGATCACACTTCTCAGTTGCAACTTTTGACTTTTTTTTTTTCACAGGGTTTGGTGACCTTCTTCTTCTTCCTCTTTTCTTTTTCCTTTCACACTGGTCTTCTTCTTCTTCTTCTTCTCTTCTTTTTCCTTTCATGTTGGGTCTGGTTTGGTATTCTTCATCTTTCTTTTTTTTTTCTTTTTTTTTGCCACTGGGTTTGGTGAGTTTCGGTATTGGGGGTGGAAGGAAAAAAATAAAAATAAAAGTTGCACCAAGTCAATCCGTGGGTCCCATAAAAAAGTAGAAAAATTGAGTGATGAGAAGCTGAGTGAAGTGTGCCAAACAAGTGGGTATAGGAAATTGGGGTATTTTAAGTGATGAGTGATGAGTGATAAGTGACA